>JAWLRI010000640.1:5855106-5868619 GCA_034781795.1 Crypturellus tataupa
TGAACTGCTGCACTGCGGGCTATGGGCTGTGCACTGGAAATGCAGAAGCAGCTGAGTGTGGGTTATGGTTGTGGCTGTGCAAAAGGGTTTGTCCTCTGCACACTTTGCATTTGTGCGTCACTGAGAGACACGCCAGGAACAGAACCACAGGTAATTCCTGAGAACTCAGTTATCAGCAGTACATGTCAAATAAAAGAAAACTTAATTGTGTGCAAAGCAGATTTTTGCTTTCTAAATTATCTGCATAAAAACACTGAAAACAGGAGACTCGGGGCGGGAGGAAGCGGGACAAGAACGAGGAAGGAAGGACAAGTACAAAACACCGAACGCTTGCAAGAAACAAGGCCGCAGGCAGAGCCAGAGCTGCATCACGTCACCCACGGGAGAGCATCAGGCCTGTGCGAGGGGCAGCTTCGGCCGTGCCACAATGTGGGAACCGCAGCAGGAACCACGCGGCGCTTCTGGCAATTCTCACTCTCAGCCCGTGCAATAACTAGTAGCATTTGGTGCTCTGCCTAGCGTCACTCGTGTCTAATTGAGTAGCCCAGTCAAACGCATCTGACGCGGACCAGCCGCTGGCTTTTAATTAGGGTCCAGCACGGAGAGCCCTGGGGTCAGGCGGCGCTTCCATCTGCACGGGAGCCGCTCTCCGTGCGGGGAGGCTGCACCTGCGAAGCTCAGGAGCAGAATTCGGCTGCTTGCGCCCTGCACGTTTTCCTTATGAATTACTGTATTGCACGCAGCAACAAAGAATTATAAATGCAGGCTGGCACGCACTGAATTTATTTACAAACTAAGTCTAATTTTATTTATCGTTTCAGTGCAATCATCTCTGGTAGAAATATTTATGCTGTCTGTACTTCTAGTCTGTTAAAGTCTACTGCAATCATAAACACTGTTGAAAAATTATTCACAGTTAGCAGGGTTTAAACTACCTATTATATCACCAGCTAGCACCAATAAACTTTGGTGCAGGTTGATAAAGTTTCCTTGAGGGAATAAATATATATTTGGCTTTCAAAATCTTTCCTGGGCTGCGTGGAGCAGGGGCAGGAGAAGAGGGGACGCCAGCTACAAGGATCCATAGCCTCATGTGCAGGAATTCGAGCTAATGGCTTAACTTTGTATTTTAGTAAATGATTTCAGCTGCGTGGTGCTGCAACAGCTAACACACACGAACTTCCTCCACAACACGCTTTAAATGGACTCAATTTTTTAAAAACTGCCTTGAATTTTTAATCCCTGAGCACTGGTCATTAGTAAGGCAGGAAACTGGATTAGAGGGCCCGGCTTTTGTTCAGTATTTGATTGCCGTGATGGTAAACTTGACATATATTCACCCACTGACACGGCCTGAGAAGCCAATATGTTTAGGAGCAAACTAAGGACAGGAAGGTTAAATACGAGTTAGTGAGATCAGCTACTTATATATAGCTTTTATTGCTCAGTCCCACTTAGGAGCACTCTCTGGGAACAAAACTTGGGCATATCTGTATCAAACGCAGCGATACACTTGAGCAGTCACATGGTGAGAAACTATTGCCGCAAAAGAACGTTTTTAATCAAAATAATTACTCGAACCTGCAGTACTATAATCAATGTAAATGCAACTTTATCTCAATGTAATAAATCAGTGTAACCGAACTTCTTTTTGCTCATTAGGAGCCCTTTACTGTTTTAAACTGAGACGTGTCGCAAAGTAGCGCTGGAAATCACATGCCTCTTTCTAACAGAAAACAGTAATAAAAGATGACTATTCCACCAAATTATAATGAAGACAGATAACAGAGTGAATTATAAAACAAAGGTTATAGATAGAGACTGAGCCTTGTAGAGGTAATGACTTTTAATTGGATTGAGTTTATCATATTTTCAGAGGTACGGCACAACCAGAAGAAAGGATTAGAATTATTTCCACATTTCATTATGTGGCATAATGAGAAAGCAGAGGGAGGTCCACATCCCTGATGTGCTGGCTAAGCCCCGGGAGACGCGGAGCACGTCGGGATGCGGGACCGCGCCGTCCGCGGGCACGGCGGCTTGGGCGCCAGCAGAGCGCGAGCCCTTCGGAGCCGGGGCAGGAAGTTTCCTTGCCAAGGGCACTGGAACACGAAGGAATTTAACCCCTGGTCTGCATTGGCCATGGCAGCGCCGGCTGCAGCTGCTCAGGGAGCCGGGCAGGTTGCTCCGAGCACCAAGTTACTGCAGGAGGAGGCCAAGGCTCCTGGTCGCCTCTGTTGGCCACCGCCTGATCCCCCTCTCCCGGGACTTCCCCAGGGATGTGCCCTGGAGGTTGCACCTTCCTGGGCTGATTCCCATGGAAGTGGGGAGCAGGAAGACCCGTATGACAGCCGGGCCACCCTGATTTGCAGGCAATATCCAAGGATCTCAGGGAGGGCTGGAATTTTCCCACATCTTCCTGGGGAGCTGAGCCGCTGTACAGCAGGGACAGAGGCTTTCGCACAAACAGCCAGACAGGTTTTTAATTACACAATCACCGAAAGCGATGCTTAATTGTATTTGAGTGATGCTGTGATGCAGCGCAGTTAAGTCCTTGAAACACTAACAGAAACGCCCCTAACCAGCACCCTAATCAGAAAAAGGATCAAACGATTAATCCGGCGACGCCGTCCGCTTCCAGATCTCAAGGTCTGGCAAGACTGTGTCCCGCCACTTGTTTCGGGGGAGATTCCAAAGGCCGCAATTTTTCCTGCGAGCGACTTCCCAGCGGAGGCAGCTGCATTCCGCAGGGTCGCCCAGGAACAATTTGCACATTGGTAAATCCTGCATCCCAGAGCAGCTCGACCCCATGTCGCACACGCGAGCCCTTCTGCACCGTGCTCTAGGGCAGCAGGACATCTTTATAGTGGACATTGTTTGCAGGCACAGACTGATTATATATATATATGTGTATATACACATATATGTTTTTAATTTTTGAACAATTTTATATCATCATATAGAAATACATTTTTATCCCTGGTTGCCAGCATTGATTTCAGTGGAGTTTTTCAGCCTGCATAAGGCACTTCACTCAGAAAATGCATATACATTTTCTCAGAGCGAAGGAATCTTTCCAGGTTCATTTTTCCAGCTCCCCAATATTTTAGACAGGTTTATCTACATTATCTCTGCTGATTCCACTTTCCTTTCCCTCCTCTGGGCAGTTTCCCTGGGGGCTGCTTGTTCAGCCCAAACCAAACCAAATTCTACGTGCCACAGTCACGCAGTTTAAAGGAATGTTAGTTCATTTTTAATATCAATAAAATATTTGTGATTGGTAAGATATACCTGAGGCTTTCTGCACTTTTCAAAGGAAATGTGTCCCAGCAAATTGGGATTTATGGGGCCCAAGCCCAGCCCCTGTAGGGTCCGTGGGGTATGAGATGAGCCCTGAGCAGTGCAGGGCCAAGGTCTGTCCTCGCAGTGGTTCCTGCACCCACACGGCTTGACCAGCTCCCAGCTGCACAGGAACATGCACCGAAACAAGGCAGAAAACAGCACCCGGGACACAGGCTGCCAGCCCTCCACCGCCTTTCTACAACAGTTTATTTTTTCTTGAAAATATGTGGCGTGCAGGAGTGTGATGAGCTACAAGGATCCGCGGTAATTATTTTCCTTGGCTTTTGTATAAGAAAGAGGAAAACGCTGGGCTTTTTGCAAGAGCACAACCCATGCGTACAGAGACGGAACGAGCCAAGGGGCTGCAGCAGAAAGGGCACGATGGGCGATTACCAGCAGCTGCAGAAGCACAGGTTCCTTTCCAAAATACGTTCACCAAGGCCATTCCGTGCTCATTGTGCTTTTCTGCCGCCGAGTATTTCCTTCTGATCGTCTCTCCAGACCCCTTTCTTTCGCCACATGCAGATTTACCAAGGAAGAGGGCAAAAAAATGAGGGAGAAAGGGAAAAAAAGCCATGCCACCCCCTCCTTGCTTGGCCTGTCCGCTCTCATCTTAGCCACGGTCCCAAGTTTCTTCTTCTGGAGCCAAGTTCCACCATCCCAAGGGGCTTCATGGACTTCATGGATCAACTCCACGTGGCTGCGTTCACTCGTCCCCAGCTTCGGTGTCCCTTCCCCCATGTTTTGTCCTCCTCCGTGAATAAGGGAAGGGATTTGAAAAATGGGATTTAACTTTTCCCCTAGAAACCCTTAGATTGCTCTCCACTCGCTTTCATTCCTTTCTCTTCCCACCATTCCCAGCAAGACCTCACTTTCTTTTCCATTTTGTTACCAAGAAATGGTGGAAAAGGAAAACATTTGGAAAAGATAACGAAAAGGAAGAAAAAGCAAAGCCAAATATTAAAGCTTGGAAAGTTTTGCTGAACAACCAGGAGGCTCTTTAAAGAGAGAGGTGTTTGCAGCAATTAGGTAAATCCAGGATGTTATCACCTCTTTCTTATAAAACTCTTTTTCAAGTAATTTAGAAAGTTCTTTGGGAGTGTTTCTGGCCATATATTTCCCTAGCACTTCCATGAATTTTCAATTCTCTGCGGGTTTACTGCTTGGAGGTTTTCAACACTATCTAAGCTGCTCCAAGAGTTTTCTGCTCTCTCTTCTTTCCCCAGACGGTGGTCTGAAACACATGCCAGTAGGTGCCTGGTCCCTCTTCTATAAATATTTGCAATCCCAGCCAAACAGCATCCTTTGCCGTGCGGTTTGCACGGACGCAGCCCCACATCTCCTCCCCATTCGGCTCTTTGGCTCTCTCTTTGCTCCACGGTTGCATCCACCCCTATTGCTCCTGCTGCAGTGGCCTTTGCTAGCGCCGTGTCCCCCGCGTCCTCCTGCCCTTCCTCGCCAGCCACCAGGGCCGGGCACTGGAGGAGGCTCCAGTGATGCCACCACAAACTCTCCTTTTCTCCCTCGCAGCCTCCCCGTTTCTCCTGCTACCTCTTTGCTTCCGATGGGTCTCCTGGCAAGTTGCTCCTATCTCTCCGGCGCTTTGAAGATGTGAAGCGGGACGGGACGTAAATGCCAAGAGCTCTCCTACCTATTGTGAGCTATTGTGAGGAGGAAGCGCTAACATTCTTGATTCTGATCACATCCACCCTCCGAAATGAACAGTGACACCAGTGTGAAACCAGAACGAGGCCCCTGCTGTGAAACAGTTAACATCAGTTAGATCTATTTGGACTTAAAAAAAAAAAGAAAAAAAAAAAGTGGGACTACAGTTTATTTTACATGGCTTCCTGGTCAAAGCCTCAAACGTTTTGTAGATATTTATTGATATATATTAACTGTAAAGAAAGTTAACTGCTAATGTAATTTATTCCACTCTTTGTTCCATGCACCTTGTATCACTTTCTCCGGAGCTGTTGATCTTGGAGAAGCAGAGGGGTCCTGGGGAGCTGCGAGCAGACAGTAATAAATCAGCGCTCTGAAAGCTCCTGGTTCATCCCAATAACTTGGAAGCCAATTTGAAAAATAATCTTTTTCTTCGACCTGGCAATCTTCATGCATTCTATTGTTTTCACGTGCAGCCTGATATATATGACAGTTTAAATAAATACATAGAGCTTAATGGAGCAAATTCAGCCTCAGTGTAACTGGATGCCTTACCACGAGAGACCTTGGCCCATGCAGGGCTCTCCACCCCAAAGGATCAGAGGGCTCTATAAGCCCAAACGAACATGCAGTTAATATATACTTGAATTCTACTTAAGTTATTAATTCTATTATTCTATTCTTTAATTCTACTTAAATCTACACTACAGACTGATGTGCTGCCATACGGGATGCTTAACTACAAATCTATTGATGTTTACAGACATGGATTTAATACTGCTTATAATGGCAAGGATGTATATATACAAAATGTATACGTAATATAACACAGTAGATAACAGAGACACATGTCAATGCAGGGAAGTGACAGAGCACGAGAGCAAAAATGAAGAGGAATCTTCAGCTTCCCTGTCCTGCCCTCACCGGTGGGGACCCTGCTCCTAAGCCTGCACATTCCCACCAGAGACACCAAGCCCTCCGGCGCTCGCTCCTGCAGGGAATTTTGCACAGGGAAAGGCTGCGGGATCAGCTCCATGTCACTGCTTGTCCAGGTATTTTAGCTGAATGGGATGGAGCAAATAAATCCCACCTATTGCTTAAAGTGCAAATCCCAGCAACGTCTTTGAACGGGAGCACTCGGTAGTTGACACATCTGCGGATGTTTTAAATCATAAGGGCATCTACCCCACTTTGGTTTTAATGTGTTTGTGTGTGAAGTTCTTTGTCATTCCAGCCCACCTGTCTCGGAGGCCAGAAATCGAAAACAGGAGTAACTCTCGAATTTCACCTCATTTCAATCCATCACAGAAAGCACACTGTTTTTGCACTGTATAAAAAAACACCAGGACATTTAAACAAAGTGACACAGATCATCAGCAGATCAACTGAAAATGACAGCTCAATCAAACAAATGTATGTTGAGAATTTCCACAGGGCAGCTCTAGCTGCAGCCAAACCAAATTTGTTTAGTATACATACGTTAGCTGCTTAGAAACATTCACTGTGCTGCTAGCCAGATGATGACTTTCCCAGATAAACATCTATTTAACCAAATATCCCCATCCATGAAAGCGCTAGCGGCGTTTTGATGTATTCTCCTAGTCTCTTACAAATTGGACTTTGCTCTGGTGGCAGGTCGGTACCAACCCACGCACGTGGCATCTAGGTGAAAAGATCTAAACACTCCTTTTTTAAAATGTTATCACCACCAAAAGGTAGGCGAAGTGCCATAACCCTGACAGAGGGCTTCTGGTAGCCAGTGCATTCACAAAGTGGCACTGAGGTGAAATACAAATTATGAACTTGGGAGGCACCAGAGAAAACTGTACATCCTGAGTCGTGTATCAAACACACGGCGAAGAGAGGGTTTCTCAGGTTCTTCTTTTAAAGTAAAGTATTCCTACTGAAATCAATGACAAACCTGCTGTTGATTCCAGAGCTACCACATAAACCTTATATTGAAGATATAGATTTAGGAGAGCTGCCCTTTACGGTCGTTCCCCTTTTCGAGGAGCTTGCCCATGGTGTCATTTAGTGAGAGGAAGGTCGTGGTCCTACATCCACTGAAATCAGCGGCCGAGCTGACACCCACAACCTGCGCAGAGCAAAAGAGCCTGAGAGGAGCAGCAGGCCCCACAGTATGGAAGAGGAGAGAAATGGAGGAGAGAGGAGAGGAGGAATGAAGATGGGTAAATGCTTCTCCTCTTACAGCTGCAGGAAAGACAGTTTGCGAACACAGGAGAGCCTCCATTACAAAGCAAGCAAGTTTACCATGCACTTCTGAATGTCTTGGGACTTCTTTAGGAAATGTCTTCTTGGCATTTGAGGGGCGCTAGCTCATGAGGACGGAGTCCATACATCTCTAATTACTATTCCCATTGTTATTCCCACTGTTACTATGGTACAAATTCTGGATGTAGATCTGAAACTCACTTTGGCCACAGTTCGCAACAGATTTATTCCGATTCTCACGCTCACACCTGAGCTATCCTGTATTCCAGCTGTAATCTAAATACAAATGACAAGTCTCCTTCTGGAGTCTCTTTCTTTGGAGATCTTGCCACATGCTCTAGGAGACCCTGCGTGTGCAGGGAGGTAGGGCTAGATGACGTCTAGAGGTCCTTTCCAACCTTAAGCATTCTAAGACAATTCTCTTCCAATTCTGGTGGCAGCGGATTCAGATTCTTGCAAGGAAACCCAGGATCTCCCTGTAAAACCTTCATGCTCGCTGCCACTTAAGAAATCCCGTTGTGGCCTTGTAAGGAGAGCGGTGCAATCCTCACAGTCCGAAGCCTCCGTGCAGAGAGCAGAAGGCAGCGTGAGCAGCAGAGACACCCTCACCCTCCTGTTCTGCAAAGAATTCCCTGTGGAAACTGCACCGAGGGGTAAATCCTGCGAGGGGTAAATCCAGGAGCACACGAAGCCCTGGCAGGGAGCTCAGGGCAGGGCATCCAAACCAGCAGCAATCTTGCCATTACTCCCCACGCTGCAGCTTTTGTACTTCTTGCAGGTTTTGTAGTTTCGTCATTTCAGTAGGGGCTGCCAGTATTACTGCTCGTGGCATTTACACCAGAAATGCCATTAATTTTCATTCCCATTCAGGGCTAATTGAGCATAGTGTGTAGTACAACTGAACAGGTATTGATAACTTAACAGGAATCCGAAGCAATCACAGCCGCAAGCCCTGATAGAAGTGAGGCTCTAGAAACCCTGCCTCACAGCATGACCAATACAGAGAGATCTGCAAAAATCAAAGCACAGGATGCACCGTGGTTTCCACTGCATTCCTTAGACTTAGGGATCTGCCAATATTTTGCACGTAAGCACGTGGACCTTCAAAAGAGCAGGGTTTGTCCCAAGAAAGCACAAAACAATCGCTACAAAGGAAAGTAATGAAAAATCCTCCTCCTGAACAAACATACCGTAAAAAATAAAGTGTAAATCATAAAATCCAAATGAAAACAACCACTCCTCCCCCCAGATTGCCCAAATAATGGGATGAGGAAGTTTTCACTGATTAGATTCAATACTGCGAAGCACTTTCAGGCTGCTGTAACAAAGCGCTTTGTGGGTGAAGAGCAGATGACAGCGGCAGCAGAGCTCGGTCGAGCAGCTCAGGGTGCAGAGATGCAGGAAAGGCTGATCCTCAATCCTGGGCAGAGCCTTTGCTCTCCTGAAACGCAAAAGAGCTGCTATGGAAACAGCAGTTGTCTCATATCCTTGTCCATCCAATGTGAGCAATCCTCCCTCTGGAGCCGGTGGGGTTCTGCCACTGGTTTCAGAGGGAAACCCTCTGCCTATTAAGTGTGGGTTTTAATAATGATGAATAGAGTTTTTATAAACAGTCCTTCCTGCCACTAGCAGGACTAGTCCAAGGGTGACTCCAAATTTCACTCCTCTTGTTGCTAAAAATCTGATTTTTAGCCACTTTATTACCCATTTGTACTTTATCCAACATCGTCCTTTAGCTTAAATGGTTTGTTGGGCTTTTTTCCCTCGTCGCCTGTGTTTACCACCTTCAGAGCCAGTCATAACCTCTATCAGGCTTCATTTTCCTCAGCTAAGCGAGCCGAGTTGTTTAGTTTATTCCTGCATTCAGTTATCAATCATCGGCTGCTCAATGAGAGACGACGCTGCTCCAATGCCGAGCAGCACCCAGAGGGAGAAACACCCCAGCCAAGCGCCAGAGACAACCCACGTTGTGGCAAGGGCAAGGACACAATTAATGCAGAGATCAGGGGAGAGCAAGGGGGAATTGAAAGCAGCGTCTTCCCTTCAGCGGGTTAAAATTACTTCCTCCCTGTACGGCCACAGAAATCATGTCCAGGACAAGTTCCTCTTAGGAAGCAATTATAGGAAACCAACAGTGCAGAAGATAGATCTGTTTCTTAGCTCTTCCACATGTCACTTTTCAGGAAGGAACCAGCCATGTGACTCACTTCAAATCTAAACATCTCCAGAGGAAAACATCCCTAAATGTTAATATTATCTATGGTCCGTACAGGTTCTCCAACTATGCCAAACACAAAGTATTTTGGAGACAAATCCAGAATTCAACGATCAAATTCCGCTCTCGCTGTTGCTAAAGGCAAAATATTGATTGATGACATGGGGCAAGTGTCATTCGTGATCTCTGTTGCAGCATCATCAGGCTCTGTCATACAAGTCTCAGACGTAGCACGGATCCCCGTGACAAGAGCAGGGAGGTTGAGTGGACGAACACTAGAGTTGCAGAACGCTGATTATTTGAGCAGCTCCTAACATTTTGGGCCATGTTTATTTAATCAGAATAGGAACATCTGAGGAGATTTATCACTGCTGAAGAGAGATTCACCTGGAGGATTTCTGAGTGCTAAAGGCAGGTAGACTCTCTGGTGTGTGTGCAAGAAAACGAAGATGTTTCAAAGACTGCTCTTTGAAGAAATTTAGTCTTAATGATCTAAAAAAGTGCTGTTTTTATACGGTCATCTTTCATATGATGTTTCCATAAAGCTTTTATTCATTCCAGCAGGAAAAAAACAGTCTGAAACTTAATAGGATTCTGTAGAATGTAAGTCACATCCTACAGGCAGCTGCAACGATCGTGTAGTTCCTCAAGTCAAGCTAAGTATGCTGTAACCCGTTCAAAATTGCTTTTAATTAAAATACTTATTAGTACCATTTTGCTTGCTGGAAGTATGATGAAGGATGACAGTCTGCAGAAGCTGTTCTTGACTCTTTCTAACACTCGTAAGGAACAGGAGAAACCACTTTAACTCTTTCTCATAGTCGCACTTCACTTGGGGCGGGAAGCAGCCTGCGCAACCTCAGCCCTCGGAGGGGAGGCCAGCGGCGCCTGCTAATAGATGTTGAGGTTAACGCCAAACATTTCAAAGCCTCTCATTAATTACTGCTAATTGTCATAGCAATCTCCTTTCTGCTGTTTCACATCATGAGCGAATGATTTTTCTTCGCACAATAGGTGAGTAGAGAGATACTTAGGCAACCATAATTAGTTCTACTAATTAGTGTGATCCAATTTGAATAATTTCTATTTGTTTCCGTATTTTTTTAAATCACTTGGTGGTGTGAATTCCTTATGCTGAAAATCCATTCCATAAATTAACTAGTGCTGCAAACCTGATCCTCCAGAAAGCTGGCTCTAATGGCTGAACATCCCTGCCACTATATTGTCCAAAACTAAAGATGAAACAACCAAGAGGACACTATCTGGCCCAAAATCACACTTCTGAAAGAGATTATTGCTAGCACTCATAGTCACACCTTACATATTTTTAATTAAAGTGAGCAGGCAGGATGCAGGAGTTGTAGAGGGCTTTGCCAAAGTTTTATTTAATCATTTTAATAGAAGGCAAATTTGACCAGGCAAGACTGTTCTTAACTGCTAAAGACCATTTCCAAACCCTCAAGGAAAGTGCGATAGTAAGTCTGAAGGTTTTTAAAGGGATGAACTGAATGGCTCTATCTTTTTGTATCGTGCTAAGCGCATATTCCTATTGGATCCAGAGCTAAATCATATAAAAAACGAACCAAAATGTAATAAATCATGTAAAAAATGATGACCAAAAATGAAATATTCAGCGTAGAGCAGAGGCTTGATTTTCCTGAAACTTCAAGTGTGGCTGAAAAGATACAAGCAGTGAAACTCCTACTACGGTTCCTTGGGCTGGTACAAACCGAGCAGGACGCTGAGAGCTGCTGATGAGGTATAAATGAAACCACACTCATTTATCCACGATTCCAGCCCCAGTGGGGCCAATGTGCAGCAACAGGAGGCCAAGTGCATCGGTTTGCACCGCCGAGGCCCTGCAAGTGCACACAGTTGGATTACCAGGAGCAGGGCGCACAAACACGGGTAATGATTTATCCAAGGTGTTTCTGTTTCACATAATATCCTGACCAGGCTACGATTTTCTTTCACACGTCCCCTATCCAAATGTACCTCTGGATATTTTTAAAGTCATGACGGACTGGAAACACTTGAAATTTTCGCTGTTGTGTTCTGCAGCGAGCAGCCACGGCGGGTCCCGTGCGCTGTTTCCACCTCCCGATCAGACGAGCCCTGAGCACTTCCAGCCCGAGTTCATGCAGATGTGATATTAACGTGCACCCTCTGCTGTAACTTTTACCAGCAAAACAGTAAATGCAGTTAATAATGGAAAAGAGCAGTCATGGTGCTTGCCTGACAGCGTTCGCTCGCCTCTGGACTTGTTATGGGAAAACAGGCTCTTCGCTGCTGCTCGCGTTTGACCCGGCTCCATCGCCCCGATCCTGCTGTAGTTACGGACCGGAGCAGCCCGGGCGCAGTAAAAACCCCCATCCCCAACTGTAAAACCACAATGTCTTCCCGATGCAGCCGGTTTTCTAGGAGCCCCCTGCCCTGGCCTGGCTCCAGGTAGCCCAAAGGGCAGCCCGCGTCTCCGTGCTGCGGCCAGGCGAGCAGCTGAGCTAGGGCCAGGCCACCCCGCGCGCTGTGACGGCATTTGGGGTCCTGCTCCCTGGGACACGGCGTGCAGCAGATATCCTACAGCTTCCGCAGGAGTTTTATGTCCTGCCTATTTACCTGTCATGCTAGTTCTCAGGCTATGATTCATTTATTTTTACTGCTTTTCGACGATTCTTCTCGAGGTGTTAGGGTGTCCCCTCTGCAGCACTTTCGGATTTGGTTGCAAAACTAATATGTTGTAGCAACATACAGACTGCATAGTTGGGATGCTTTGAGAACAATAAAACAAGTTTTCCCCGTTCGCTCCGCCACGTGCTCACACACTACAGGGCTAAAGGACTAATAATTTGGAGCAGTCGTCAGTTCTCCAGAAGCCTCCTGAGGCTGTGGGCGTGCACATACGGGAAACACGGAGCTGCCCAGGCTGGAAGGGCCCTTGGGCCAGGCCCTGGTCCAGCCTCCCGCTCCAAGCAGGACTTGATCTGAAGATCTTCCCCCGGGCCCCGCTGCGGCTCCGTTCGGGAGCCCGGGTGACAGGACAGCCTGTCCTGTCACACCTCCTGCGTCCCCTTCTGCTCCCGACAATTCTGTATTAAGGGCACAAAAACACCCTTCTGAGCATTCAGAATATAATTCAATATTGAAACACCTGCACATTCTTAATTGTCAGAGCTGCCCCCTCCTTCCAACCCAGTCATTATTTACTGCATTTCCTAACTAGCAGGGAAAAGTCACCACTGCGGTTCCTAATAACGTATGCCCACAACTCTATTTTCCCCATCTGCTATGCTTGCCTAAGACTGGTCATTTGTTACCTGCTAGTTCCAATTGATTTCCTTTTGCCTCTGCTTTCCTCAGCCACGAGTGCAGGGAACAAACAGCACGATTTATACCAGCCATCTAGTACCAATCATTAGATAACAAGACCCTTTACTGAAAGCATTTAGAGTAAAACAATACTTTAAGTTTACCTTTGCTTTCATTTCCTTTTTTATTACTTCAGGTTCAAAAGAAGGCCAGAGAAGTGCTGCTTAAACAGAAGATTAGACAGTCATTCAGTATAAACCCTTCACATCCGATACGCTGCAGAGTACCCGGTTTCTGATGCAATTGTTCAAAATTGTCCAAAATTGTCCAAAAAAAAATTGTCCAAAAAAAAAATTGTCCAGTTTTCCAATTGTTATTGATGGTTTAATAAAATCCTCAGCCTCTGCTTCTCTCGCCCACCTATGCTATAGGAGATGCCCTCGCCCGGGTACAGAGGAATCGGGAGACAGGACTGTCACCCTTGGGTTAGGATGGCTTTCTTCTTCATCCTGTAGAATCCCGGGCACCTTTGGGCTTCAGCTCAAGCCTGATGAGGAAAATGGGGGTGTGGAGAGACTAATAAAATCCTTCTGATCTCCCTTCTCATTTTATTCCACTTTCTACCTGCTAAGAAGCAAGGAAAATCACTTTGCATTGAGCCTACGCTGGCTTCTGTTATCACTTTCTCGGCGATATGAAAACATTTTTCCTTGTCACAGAGCAGAGCTGGACTCAGCAGCAGAAACTAAGCCC
>JAWLRI010000640.1:5875374-5887874 GCA_034781795.1 Crypturellus tataupa
CCGCGGCAGCCCCGGCGCGAGCGCTCGGCCTTGAAATTACCTCCCGGGGAGCCCTCCTGCGCCCGCCTGCAGGGCCAGCAGACACCGACAGAAGGGGGATGGCACCGGCACCCTGTTCTTAGCTGGAGGGGCAGCGAAACCCCCATAGACCCGCGTCAGCCTTACAAACACGAGTCTGTGATATAGGTGTCTATATGCACATAGGTGTCCACGATGACACAGGACCCTCCTCGACCAGCGCCGGGGCTGCCCTGGGCGCTTCGGCCGCAAGGCGGTTCTGCCCCAAGGGCTCCGGGCCCTCCCCCGGTCAAAACCCATCATCATTATTTCTTAAAACAAATTCTCCCTCGGAGGAAGAAGTTGCGTTCCACGTTCTTGGCCAAAATAAATGCAAGATCAAGTTAGAAACCCTCCAAAATAGGGGTTGGTAATGCAAATATTGACACAGCGAAGCGGAGAGAGTGCAAAAGCACAGTGAGACAGACAGATAGTCTGAATGTGAAATATTTCACAAATATAATTGTGTTTTTATGTAGTGGGTGATGATATTAATCACTGCTTTAAAGGATTCACTTTTTCTATAACCCAGAGACTCACAGCACCAAGTTCTATAACGGGAGCATAAAGGAAAGATAGTTTTTCACAAGTTATGCTCGGGGTTAAGGCTGCAGGCTCTCTATATGCGGGTCGCCTGCTGATTCTCAGGGATGCTTTGTGGATGTGGAATTTTTAGGATCAGGTGGACTATCCTTGACTCTGCCTGGTTTCTGCATCTGGCTTTATACACCCAGAAAGGCAGGCTTAGGCGCCACGGCACCCACCGCAAGCAGCCATCGCAGCACTGCCTAGAGCGCAGTGGGCATGCAAAGAAAAATAGAATAGAAATAAAGCAAAAACCCTTTTAGGCAGCACTATCAAAACACATGTGAAGCTGGCAGCTTGCAAACGCTCCCGCGCCAAATCACACAAGCCTTGGGCCCATGATGGTCCCATTCGGTTCACTAGGAATTTTGCACGCAAAGTGACCACAGAGTCACATTTTGTTGGCTTCTATAGGGGTTTCTGATCTACCCTGTGTTGGCAAATGCTGCCACCCTTCCCTTTTTACATGAAATAAGCGGTTTCTAGAAGAAGGGCATCTCTTCATGGAAAAGGTCTGCCTCTCACTAGCTGCCTTGCGCTGGGAAGTCAAACACATGGAGGCAAACAGGATGCAAACCAGACTCGGTGGCGTTTTACCAACAGGAATGACACTCCTTCTCCACGGCTGTCGACGGCACAAAGCGCAGCGCCGGGGAGGATGAGGACCATGAGGACGGCACTGTTTTCCAAGGCGGTTTCTCAGGGTCCTCTCTCTGACCACTTCTATCTCATATGGCCCAGGTACCAGAGAGCCTCAGAGAACCTCACATTTGTGCCCCTGCGCTAGCTCAGCGGTGCCAGCACCATTAAAGCTGAGTTGCCTTCCCTAAAAACTCCAAATCAAGGCCTATTTCAATAATATTTTGTGTTGATAAATATCGTCCATGATTTACTTATACATTTTTTTAAATGAGCACAGCTTTTCTGTCAAATGCAAAAAGTTGACCTGAGCAAAACAAGAAACAAGGACTTACACGCAAACTACTAAGTTACCAATTAGCTCCTTAAAACAATTGAAAGTCACAGAGAGCCCTCAATGCACAGAGGCGGTTAATTAATTAACATTAGATGTGATTAATAATGAGTCTTGTTTAATAGTAAATATCTGCCTGCAATGCCTGCGTGTCAGAACAAAAAGCCTTCAGAGAGCAGGCAACTATATTTATCCTGATTGTGTTTGGGATTTTAACATGTTTTGTGCAGGCTGACAAATGGCCTATTAATTATCTAATGTTGTCTGACAACAACAGCTTGATAAAGATGTATGTTTTTGAATTGCTGGATGAAAACTGCTGGAGAAGAGCCCCACAGGGGCCTCGCTGTCCTAAAACTGGGCTCCAAGCCATGACAACAGGCAAGACAAAGCCCTATCTCCTGCCACAGCCATCGGAGATAAAATATGTCTTGGCATTAGGGACATTTTCAGAAAACTGCTTCTGCAATATCTGATTAGGAAACGGAGGAGTATGTCTTTACTAAATTGGGGTTAAGGCATAATCAATATCATATATGGAGTGTCTGGCCTATTCTGCATAAACACGGGCACTTCATATTATTAAGGAGTCTATAATGCAGAGGAAGCATATGGCAGGACATTGCAGCTCTCTCTATTCTTTTTATTTAGAACTTTATCTTCCAACCTGTTTGACAGCTGCTCCTAAGTGGTTTCACAGTGCCAAATTATTTTTATGATTGTTTGATGTTTTATTCTCCCATTTCAGTTAATGAGATAGGATCCCACAATGGTCATAATTCAGAGCTGTCAGAACTAAAAAGCACGCTTGTGGCAAGATAGCCTGATGGTAAATAAGGCTAAAAGCTGTGGATAATAAAAACTCTGTTATCTGAGTCTCCTTCGCGATCAACACTTGGTTCGGATCCTTCTTTCCTTTGTGCCCGCAACTTTCCCTTTTGGACAGGTAAACGATCAATCTTTGGGTAACGTCACCCTTTTAATTCTCTTCAACCTTTCCTTGTAATGAAATGTGTAGGATACATAGGGAATGTTGAAATGTCTAAAGATATTGAGTGCTATATTATAATTAAAGGCTTTGCGTATTGTTTATCGTGCCAAGGGAATAATTTGTCATATCTGCTTAGAAGAAACTGTTCAACAAATGACCTTTAAGAGTCCCAGGAAATGCCTTCTATCTGCATCCCCGGGGATTTTAATGGAAACTTGCAGTGAGTTCCTAGTTCAGATCCTAACTTCTGGCTCACTGACTTCATCCTGGGAGGGTGTAAATAGGGGGAGATGTAAACAGATAGTCTTGCAGTTACAGCACAGGACTGCGCACCGGGTCTTGTTTTTTTGTCTGCCAGTTTTCTGGGTGACCTTGCCATTTCACTGCTAGGAATGAAATAAAATGCCCATAAAGCACAGTGATGCCTGTGCTAGACAAGTGCCCTGTGAAGCCGTTCCTGAGCACAAAAGGCACTTTCTGCTCTTGGGCTCAGAAGCTGACACCTACATACCGCTCCATGTGTGACTTGGGGATTACTGGACAGGTCAACTGATCGGAATAAGAACATGTTTGCCCCTGGAATCACAAAAATTGCATGAAGCTCAAGAAAACCCCTGTGAAACATAAAACATTTGCAAAAACCTTTTCGCATTTAAATGCAAAGAGGAGTTTCTGCAACAGCAGCCACGTGTGCCAGTGCGGGCACCTCCCCAGGTGAAGGGGAGGCAGCAAGAAGGGGCACAAGGGTCTCCCCTGCCTCTCCTCCAAACCCTGCACCTGCAGCTTGGCTGCTGCCATCACCTCCAATCAACATCTCGAACATCTTAGAGGAAGCCCTCCAAGGTCCACAAAAACAAACGCAAATCCTACTGCTGACCACTAAGACGTTTTAATGAGCTCCCTTCAGAATAAATGACTTGCGTTCACCTTTATGTATATATTTCTCATTGCTACTATACGTTTTCTGTAAGAGGTCATGGAAACAAACATGGAATTACCAAAATATAAGGCAGGGAAATACCTAGCTACACATGGAAACTAAAGACAGAGCAAACCATTCTTGTGTGGAAACACTGCCCAAAGACAGACACCACAGGAACCCTTAATAAAGCCTGGGTTCACCCATCGGGATCTCTCCAGGCAGCAACGTGAGGCTGGAGCAGCGGGTGACTTTGTGCAGCTCTGGCAGTGGCAATGCCGCTTGCTTGAAAGGAAGATGCGACGGTTCCAGCTGGGAGTTGCAGAAAGGCAAATCCCTTACAACACAGCAAACTTTCAAATGAGACACGGCTGCCTCAGGTACTCCATGAACAGGTCTAACTACAAGCTCAAGTTCAGTTACTTTATGCTTGGAGCATGGCGAAGCCACATTGCTAAAATTTTATGCTTTGAAGGTTCAATGTGGAAAGAAGGGACATAATACACCAAGGTTGAGCACAAGAATGCTGATTCAGCAACTGCTCTAGAAGGTTACATCAAAATGTGTAAGAAATACTCCTCTCTGCACCATTTGTAATTTGTAATAAATGTTGCCACTGTCTGACCAGATCCAGGGATCCACCATGAAGTAGTTGCAGCCAGTGAGGAGGAGGGCTGTGTAAGAGCAGATTAAAGGTATGTGATTTGTGTTTGTCCCAAAGCACCTCTTTGGGCAGGGACAGGGCAACCACATCAGCAGGTTCAGCCTTGAGGAGATGGGACACGAGTTCAGCAGCTCTCACATCAGCCTGGAGGAAACGCTCAGATAACCAGCTGAGGTGGCCCTGGGGCGATGTGCGGCTGGCAGAGGACCAGCAGATCCTCGACAGCACTTAAAGCGTAGTAATATCACATCATTTCCACATACAGGAGCTTACAGGCTTCTCTTGATAGCTATTAATCTCTCCTTAGCTTTCACCATTTATTGAATGGCAGAAGCCAGAAGTGCCCATCAGGCCAGAGAGTCTGCAGGGCTACCTGGGTCTCGCACAGGGCTTGATCCAAAGGTTACCGAGTCAAAAAGCTTCTTTCCACAGGCTTTACCGGGCTGGAAATCTGCAATTTCCCTGACCATTCGTGTCTGCAGCGCAGTGCAGGACACACTAATACTGGTTTGGGATGTGGGGGAAAGGAGGGGAAAGGAAATCTCTGTGGGGACAGTGTAAGGAAATTTGATATGGCTTTGCAAAGTTCAGGTACTCCTTTCTCTTTCAGTTGCAAGGAAAGAAAATTGATGACGCCACAAGTTTAATGCTAATTGATTTATTACCTGCCTAAACAAATCCTGGGCAATGCAATGGCAGGCTTAGACTTAAAGCAAATGATTTACAAGATAATGTTTGACTCTGGGAAAGGGTAATCAGATCCAGATACAATGGATGATAGGATAATTGAGAAGAAATAAAAGAGGATAAATTGCCATGTGCTAATGAGTTTACAGGCCCTAATGGGGAGGACATCAGTTTTAACACTCAGGTTATGAGCTAGGAGCAAGGCTTTTTTTTTTTTTTCTTCACCAGTTAAAGATGTAGTGCTGAAACAAACCAAGATTAATCGTGTCCCACTCACTTAGCCATTCTTTACACCTTCGACAGCTTCCTGCATTAACCGTGCGCTTGTTTTTTAAAGCAGGTTTACCCAAAGCAGCTCACCTCAGCTGGAAGCCATCCTGCCCATTCCTAGGCTAAGGCACATCTGTCGTTTGGGGATGAATGCCTCAAAAACAGCATTTCTCCTCCTCCTTGCAGCACCGGCTGCCTGGTGAGTTTGCACTGCCTTTGCAGGTCTCCTTAGGATCCTAGGAATAGTCTGAGGCCTTTATGCAGTCTCGCTGCACTCAGGTTTGGAGGCAGTTGCCAGAGCAATACTGTCTCACATCATGATTCATTTTTATATCTTTCTCTCCCTCCATCCCACATCACCACCTAGAACCAGGGACACTTTATTGGTATTTCTGATTGCTGCTGTAGCAGTCTAAATTTTTCAGCAGGATGGGGGTCTCTACAGCCCTGATGTAGAAATGCACGATATGAATGGCGCTAGCCACAGAGTAATAAAAAGACAGTGGCGTGTGCTGTTATTGGTAAGGAATACAGAAATGAAGCACTTCCTTAGAGACCAAGCCCATATTCCAGGGCAAGGCTTCCAACAAATGAAGTTTAATATGATGAATTGTGGTACGGTTCCAGCATGAATACAACTCGCAAAAATGCAGCTCCACTGAAGCTTTTAAGTTATAATACACACAGCATGTCCAATAGTCAGTTTTAAAGAGAAAGAATCCTAGTTAATATGTACCAAAATAGCCACGTCCCTTCTGATTTAAGATATGTGAGGCCTTTCCCTAGAAGCTGCAAGCGTTTGAGGCACGTGGGAAGGGATTAATGAGGAATCCCAAACCATCTCCATGCAGGTAGAAGGCAGAGGAAGGAGCTGGTGGAAGGGTGCGTGTGAGGAGGGCAGTGTTTGTCCATGAGCACCCGATCCGGCGCGCAGCACGGGCAGCGCCGGGAAAACGCGCGCTCCGAAGGCGGCTCCGAGTCCTGCTCGTTAAAGGGACTTGCGAGGGTTTGCATGGTCTTGACCCGGATTTCAACATTAGAATTAGAAACATGAATCACAGAAGCGCAAAGGGGTAAACAACAGGGTTTGATGCAGAGCCTGCGGAGAGATGCAGGAAAGGGAAAAATTGCTTCTTCTCCATGGACTGGCTGAAATGCAAAGCCTGGATCGCAGCTTTAGGCACATGCAGTGTCTGGTACACAGGTACTGGGTGCCTGCCCATCTACAGGAAGGGGCACAGCAGCAAACAGGTTAATGCTCTTGTGCTGCAAACCAGGAACAGGCTTGTGTCAGGGACCATCCTCTTCTCCCCCTGTTTTAGCGAGTACCCCTGGAGCTAACCTCTTGCCAGACTAAAAACTGACTGATTTAATGTCAAAGTAAACAAAACTTTCATAGTTTCTTCCAACAAAAAAGTCTCTAGTCTAGTCGTAAAAAAAAGAACAAAAAGAAAAAAAAAAGAAAATATTTATTAAACGTATTAAATGTCTTAACATATTTCAAGCCTTACCAGATTAGCGTGTTCTTTCAGGGAAAGCAGCCTAGAGTGGTGACTTCAAGTGGTTGCAATTAGGACCAGGACTGTCCTGCGTGCAGAGACTTGCCGGGCCGTTCGGAAGGGGCGCCCGGGGCGGGCGGCACGCTGCGCCCGGCAGTTATTTGTGAGCAAACAGGGTACGAGAGGTGTGACTGACTGAAGGGATTGTCGCTATTCACTCCTAGGGATAAAATATGGGTTTAATATGCTGGGAAAAAAATGTTGACTGAATATCGAAGAGATTGCTTGTTTGCTCATTGCCACCAATGGCGTTTTTAATTTTATCTACTGACTCTATGGCTCGGACAGGCCCATGGCTGATCCAGCCTCCCCTTTCTCATCTACGGGAGTTTTTCCATTGACGTCAGTGGAAGTTGCGTTAAATCCCAGGGACCTGTGTGTTCAAACCCACTTCCTCTGCTGATCCATGCCACATTTGTCCACACACAACATTAATTTTAGGAACAAAACAAACGTGATTCTTCTGTCTTTGGATCTGCCACCTTCAACATGTGGGCACGCGCTGCCCTGGTGTGCACACGGGCGACGGGACTGACCCCCCTCATGGGACATCAGCGACCTGCAATGTGGTGCAAAGCTCTGTTGATGTCTCAAATGGAAATAAGTGTGGGATTCCCTTTGCCATTAAGTAAAATGCCCCGAACCCCCAGGGCTCAACGGGGACAGTGGCCCTTGTCACCCTTCCCAGCTGCTGTTAGGCTCTTGGAGCGCATGGCCACAGACCTGCAGTGCGAGGAGCGATGGGCATGATACGTCCTTGTGCCCTGAGGAGCCGTTCCCTGCTGCAAAATAGTACCTAGCATAACAGAATCGCTCATGGTATTCCTAGCTCTTTTCACACATACTTTTCTCTTTTTCTTCTCTTTTTATTAACTGACCTTGTTGGCCCCCTGGCTAACAAGTTAGAGTAACATTTAGGCTTAGCTACCTGTAAAGCCCTATATGATATACGCAGCACCTCAGGCGCAGCCCTGCTGCACGGCCACCCTGCGGTTCCCCTGCTCAGCTCGAGCCAGCAGGAAAGGGAAACGCAGGTGGGGACGCGCGAGCACGGAGCACGGATCAGCCCGTGCCCAGATATTGGTAATTTCACCTGGGGGCTTCTCGGCGGGGCTGTGCTGGACACCCCTGACCTCTAACGGGAGCGCTCAAACCCTGCCTGTAATGATGACTGCCAATGAAAGTCCTATGCTGTGCTTGGCTGCACTTTCTATAAGAGTGCCAGCAGCAAGATAAATGATAAACTGGTTCACTGGAGTACTAGTGGTTTGGGGGCTATTGATTTTTGGTCCATTCTCTTTAAAAGTGAGATCTAAAAAGTTGACAGAGGGTCATTAATTTCATCATATACTTGTCGTCTCATCCATAACCAATCCAGGGGCTGAGTGCGCTTGTCACTCTCTGTTTGCACTTTATTTGTTTAGGTTTTCTTTGTGATTCTACATTTTCCCCCTTTATTTCAGCTTTGTGGTTTTGTTTTTTTGGTTGTCTCCTTCCCCTTGCCCCTGCAATGAGCTTAGGCTTTGCAATTCCTCTGCCAAAGTCCCTCTTTATAAATATAGATTAATATAAACAGTAAATTTAGTGGCTTCATTATCAAGTTTGTGCTAGGAGAGGAAGTCACCTCTGCTCAGTGCTACTCATTTAAAAAGAAAATGACTCCCACAAAATTCATCAATCTTAATTGTCCAATCTGAAGGATTTTGATTGAATAAACACTAGTAGAGGGACTTTAGGGCCTGGTTCGAATGCAGCATTAAGGAAAGAGCAGTGGATTTTTTCCCTCGGCAGCTCTGCAGGTTCATAGGAGTATCTTGTATCATACGGAAGGGGGTGAATGTAAATAAACGTGTGACCATCACGGCTGGAGCTGCCTTTAGTGTGGTGCTGCTGAGGCCTTTAGTGCCTCTTTGCCCTGCATTAACACAGCCAGTTCTTACAGGCGCTCACGAGAACCTGCTTCACCGACACGTTTGAGTTTCCAGTAGAGCGAGAATATATGGAGCCTTCTCCATAGTTATTATTACAATAACAACCTGTTCCAAATATTTATCCACTAGGTGTACTAAAGACTTCCTGGTCTTAAATATCAATAGGAGGAAGTTATTCGTGTATAGGAATTGCATACAGCAGGCAGCTGTTAGACTATAAGCTGTTAAAATACATTTCTTGGTTATAGTGTCATCTATCTCTGAACACCAGGTCCATACACCCTGTCTCCCTTCTGGAGCCCAACAGAAAAGTGCGCGAAGGAAGTAGAAGAAAGTGTGATTAAGTACTACAGACGATGGCAGGAAAATCCAGTATTAATAATATCACAACCTGCCAGTAAATCTCTGTTTTATAGGTGAAGAAATACATTTCTACTTTAAAGTGTGTTTTTATATACCCTTGAGTGCCCAACTAGCTAAACTACCAAGGGAGCTCTACATGATTTAGAAGTTAATCCTTCAAATGGCCAGCAATCGAATGGCTCAGCTGTTTGTAGTTTCCTACTGCTGGCTAATTTCATTTTTGTTTCATGTGCTCGGTGGCGAGCTCGGTGCTCGCCGCTCCGGCACCGAGCTTGGAGTTAATTTAGTTAAAATGAGGCTGGGAGCATTCACGCCGTGGCCGGATTGTTATGGCTGAACCTCGGAGAAGGAAAGCTGAGGAAAACACTCCTGGAGCCCAAGCGAGGGAGAAAGAGGGGGAAAGGAAGGGAGAGAAGGTGGGTGCAGAAAGAAGCCGAATTTGCCAGGTTTATCAACAACAGAGAAGCGTGGGCGGTGGGTAGAAATCAGAGGAGAGAAAAATATAAGTAACCGTTTGAGTGTACTGCTTTGAGGGCCATAAAACCTGCATATGTTGAAATATTAAATCAACTATTTTGGTGGGGGGCTTTCTGAGCACACTGCTGAGCTAGTACCTTCCTCTAGTCCTTCTCCTTGTCAACAGCAAAAGCCCAGCACCTGCCCCTTCTTTCTAAGCCCCATTTTGTCCATGTGGCCCATCGCCAGGAATGCTCCAATATACCATTTTTTCCCATTTCCCTCCCCAAAACACCATGCTCTATAGCCTGAACTGCGCATTACCCACAGCCAGCCCCGTGCGGCTCGTGCCCATGCTGGAAATCAAGCTTGGGAGCACAGGCACTTCCTCAAAGTTCCCAACATAGCAAACAGCTTCTTAAAATCCTTATTATAATCTTGATTAATAGATATTATAGCCCGGCTACTGTTTGCCTGTAATTATGTTTGACAGAGATACAAATCAGTGGTTTAACATGCTGGAATAGGATTCATACGGTTTCCTAGGATTATGGACATATACATTTTTATTAAAGGTCTGTTGGTTTCTCTTTAACATTCATCAAATCTCCCTCTTTATACAGAGATAAATATATCCTTTTTTTTCAGAAAGTCATTAATTTTAGAGTTTGAGAAAAATGAAATAGACGAAGTGGGTAATTTTTCACACTTAGAACAATTTCCCCATGATATTATGACTCTTTTTCTTGCACCGCTCTAAGAGATTAATATGGCTGTTATTTTCCCCACTAATTGGCTCTACAGAGAGCCGCGGGAGATAGCACCTAGTAAAGCCAAACAAGAGGGAGAATGCGAAGAGCACCAAGGTGTCCCGTAGCAAGGGGGGCTGCTCATTAAGAAGCTGTTCATTAAGAAGCAATATTTGACATTGGCAGCTTTTTAGTCAGTTTGATTTGCTTTTTCAGGCTTGGGGGCTGAGTGAGTGAAGCAAATGCTAAAGTGTGAGTGGACTGAGTGGTTGTCCTGTTCCCTCATGCCCTGCGGCTCCTAACACACGTGCAAACGTGCCGTAGCTCCTCTCATCAAGTGAGTTTATCTCCAGTACTAACTTTGGGCTGCGTTATAGAGTAATCAACATAAGAAATAAAGACTGACCAATAACACACCCATTTAAGCCCACGTGGGTATCTAGTTAGCATGAATATACGTGGCTGAACCGCGACGGGGACAGATCCGGAGGGTCTAAAACCTCTGCTAGCGCTCTACAGACCACAGGAGGTTTCTCATCTCTCCAGAAAAAGCAGCCTGGGCTGCTGTTGTGACCCCGACCCTCAAGCTCCAAGCTTCGTTTCAAACTGCAGAGCTGCCAGACAACAGTCTGGGCATGAAGGAGAAGGCAGCAGCACGCGCCAGGCTTCACAGCCAAGCACAAGAACACGGCCCAGCTGATGGTAATACCTAGACCCTGTAGTGCAGCCCGGTTTCATCAGCAGCTCCGGGGGAGAAACATCACCTACTAAATCCAGGCCAGCAATAATTCCTTCAGCACAGAGGTCTCTCCTCCACAAACTAACTTGCCTAAAGCAGAATATGCTTGAGCAAAGACATGGAGTAGGTCGTGCGTCTCCACTTTAACTCCTCCTTCGCCAATACTTTGGTACAGGCACAAGTTTCTCTCAGTTTGCTATTCAGCAGGCGCATTAAAACTCACTGGATGTGACACTAGCCACCCGCAAACACCTTGACACTGGATACTCCACTTTGGAGCTGTGCGTTTGGGACTTCGCCTAAATACTTTTCCAACTAAAACCCTTGTGCTCCATAGGCAATACCTTAAATCGGAGCTCTGAGAAGGGAGCAGCTCTGGAGTGCTGCTCAGGGGCAACTGCTTCATGAATCCTTCATGAATCCTTCATCAATTCATGAATCGCATGGAGGAGGTGGTTAAAGCAGAACATCCTGAGCTAGCAGAGAGCCCCCAACATCCTGGGTGATTTGGGGACCCTCAGAGCGAGGAGCAGCAGCTCCAAACGGGCGGGCAATGTTCGAAGTTATCTCTGGGTACGGGCTGCACTGGGAAATATTATTGATACTTTAGAGGTCGGATGGAGTTACTTAAGTTCTCACAGCAGTAACCTCAAAGGAGACGTTTAACAACCTTCTAATACAGGAGATTAAATTTAATCTGAAACCAGTTGTTTTTCTGTGCTTCTCTCCATCGTGAGCCTTTGCCTTCCTAATCAATTTACGCGCAATTTCAGCAGATAATCACACAGCAGAGAAGGGAGCAACCAGTTAGTGTGTAAGAAGTAGTAAACCTGTAGCCTGACGTTTCCTACTCCTCTCAAATGAGAGAGACTTTGGTGGTTGTGCAGGACAGGGCAAATGCCAGGGTCCAACGGGAAGGAAGTATTCCATGTCTAGGCACACCAGGTTTGATCTAGCAAATTGTTCTGTGGGTGCTTTGGTATAATAAAAACCTAAAGGTGACCTTAAGCACAACTCTGTTCTCACTTAGATGGGCACAATTCCCACTCATCCCACTTAGGATATTAGGTGTGTCACTTAGCAAAGGGGAACACCATCAATTCATATTTTTTTTAAACCCAACTTGGAAACAAAGCAGCGGCAGCCGAGTGTTGCCCTAGAGCTTTTCGCTCCGGAGTTTCTTCTCCTTCTGATTTCTCTGTCTCAAATATATCCCCTCTTGGAATTCCATCAGAAACTAACTCGAGGCATCATGCTTGGATACAGGCTTTCGTCCAAAGTGGGGGCTACTCAGCTGCAGAGCAGGTATTTGACATGGGACTCCGCATTGCTCCGGGGATCACCCCGTGTTGGACATTCCTGCAGCTCCACAGCTCCGCAGCCCGCGCCGCCCGGCACAACTGGCAGGGGAAATGCCCGGCTCCATTACGATATTACCCAGCAATCAAGGAATTGAAGCTTCCTCTTATCCAAATGACAGATATCCCAGTCCCTCTGAGGTTCACTCCTCCTGCTGTCAACTCGGCTAATTCTGGCGCTCCTGCTATCGCCACGCAC
>JAWLRI010000640.1:5892874-5896617 GCA_034781795.1 Crypturellus tataupa
TGCTCCTGCTCACTCTGTGCCGTTTCATTCCTGCTTTTTCATAAAGGAGCCTTTGGCATTGCATTTATTAGCTTTCCTTTCCATGAGGTAAAAATGTAGAGAACAGGTGGAAGAAATGCACTTAGCACCTGGCATAGGCTTGCATTTCCTGCCCGAACAGCCCCTTCTCTGTGCAGCGAACCCATCTTGCCTTCCCCTATTTCCCTTTTGTTCCTCCCTGGTGCCTCCACCTGAGTCCATGGCCAAGCGGTGGGTGCCTTGAGGAGCAGAAGATCCATACGGAGCAGCAGAGCAGCCAGGATGCAGTTTTGTTCCATTCCCTGGTTATCCGAGAGGGAATGTGCCTCCTCGGCGGGCACACACACACCCTACCTGCCTTGGGTCACTCCACCCGAGAAGAACACGCGGGCCCCGAAGTCTTTCTCCTATCAAAATATTTTCAGTTTCTTGTTTCTCCTCTGTCTAAAATATATTAAAAAGTGACAACTATTATTTTACCTGAAAAACCACACTTATGGACAAAGGAAGGTGCCTTTTTGATTATCTATGGTTGAAATTTTTGATAACTTCATCCCATCTAAAATGCTTTTCAATATGTGAGTTAAGATGCATTTCTGCACACGGCTGGTTGTTACCTCTGCAACACAAAACGCTATAAAAGGGGGCAGCCTGATGCAATTAAACTCCTTGTTCCTACTGAGCATCATCTTGAAGTCATTTACATTCGTTCATTGGGGATCGATGAGCAGAACAAAAAATCCAGGATGTTCCCTTTGCCTCTCAATCAGAGGTGAAAAAGGTCAGCAGTTGTTTTTATCAGATTTCCAACCCTGACCTGCTCCTTAGGTACAGAGCACGGTTGACCATTTACAAAAATTACATTAATTTCGGTGCTGAAAACCAGACATGTTAGAGCTGAGCTCTTCACTGCAGAGAAATTAGGGTCTTTTAAGGTCACTGATTCTGGTTTAGCCACGGAAATACCCACACGTGTTTTATAGGTAGAATAGACACTGCCGAGTGCTGTGCTCGTGCCACGCTTTTTGCACATAATCCTGAATTCAGGGGCAAAATATGAACGTTGGAAAAATGACCTTATGCTACAGATATTCCCAGTATAGCACTCCCAGCATCTTTTAAATGGATTGTGCAATAATATAGTTGGCAAAGTTAATAACACCTGGCTACTACTTCTATGGTATTTTAGGGGTGGTGAAATTACTTCAGTCCATTTTTACCATCCCGCAAAAAATCAGAAGCAGCACTGAATGGAGGGATGAAAATCTCCATATTTATGAATGAGGGATGGATGATTAAGATAAAAGCATCCCTGCTATTGATCACAGCCTCTCTGCGCTATTAAAATAATAAAACTACATAATGCCGCAGCACTTAAAACCCGGCACTCCGAGAAGGTGACCGAATGCAAACGCTGCTCGTCCTGTCGCCCTGCACCGCGCTAGAGATCACCCAGTCCAACCCCCTGCTCGAGCAGGGACACCCAAAGCAGGGGCACGGGGTGGCATCCAGGCGGATTTGAGGATCTCCAGAGAAGGAGCCTCCACAGCCTCTCTGGGCAGCCTGTGCCAGGGCTCGGGCACCCTCACAGCGAAGAAGCTCTTCCTCACATGGAGATTCAACTTCCTATGTTTCAAATTACACCTGGTACCCTCGTCCTGTCACCGGCCACCACAGAGAAGAGCCTGGCCCCATCCTCCCTAGAGTGGCCTGCAGATGGCCGGAATCTTTCCTATTCATGTAGTGGCTGTTGGTAGGACATGTGCAGACCACAAGCAACATGTGAAGAGAATTCAAGTCTTCTCCCACTCAAGCTCAATGCTGGGCTCACAGGCGTCTGCACTTTGAGGACTTCAGGCTCAAGCGAGGCTGAAGAACGTCCCTGCGCCCAGGAACGGCTCCAGCCGATAGCACCGCGCACGGGCGGCCAGAATACAGCCCCATATGAAATATTTTTATTGCAATGTTATTCTGGCTTTCCTAAGGAAAAGAAAGGCACTTCTTTTTTCCAAGTGAAAATCATGGGGTTTTGAAGGCAAAGAAAATGTGTCTTTTTGCTTGGCAGAAGGTGAAATATCACGGTCTTACTGGAAAACCACTGTGTTTTGGATTGGAATTAGCCTGGATCCAATTAGAAACCCTTCTCAGATTTAACCCAGGTGGGATTGCATGATTATAAGAGCAAAAGCCTGGGCTCTAGAGGAACTGGGTAGCCTGTTCTCAATGAATAACGGGACACTGGTTCTTTAAACACCCAAAGCATCTCGCGCAAAGCCTGGGAGCTGAGCACAGCTCTCAAACCAGAGATCAAACCCGTTTTACACTCACTGGTACCCGAATATCAGCCCCGCAGCAGGGGCTCCCGGGAAGCAGCACTCGGGGATGCTCCATGGCTCGAGCCCGCTGGGAAGCAGCGGGGCTGCCTGCGAGCACATCCCTCTGCACGGCCGGGCCCTCGCACGGCCCCGCTCTTCACAGCACTAATAGAAATGTCAAGGAGAAGGCAGGCGAGGCAGCAGCAGAATTTCATATGAGCTGCAACTGGGCCGCAGAATTCAGTCTTTCGGCTGAAAATACAGACCATGCGTCTCCCCATGTGGGGAAGTAAAGCTTCTGGGAGGGCACATTTAAAAAATAAATTAAAAAAAAAAAAGAGAAAAGGCATATGTCTAAATTTCTTTGCCACAGGAAAGGTATGTCAGGCAGAACATATTGTTGTGTGTTCGCAGGACACCCACAAGTCCTGGATATTCCTGCCGGTTCCTAGGGACCCTAATAACGCCCGCATGTGCACGGGAATAACTTGCTTCAACAGGTGCTCAAGCCCTGCCAGCCAAGTCCAGCTCCAAGGGATTTAAGCACAAACTTCAATGATTTCTGAATGGGGATGCTTTTATGCACCGAGATAAAAAGAAAAAAAAAGTTACTCATCCGCTCAAAGTGCACTGGAAATACTCTAAAATTCCCTTAAAAAACATGAGACAAATTGCATCCATCCTCATGTATACACAGAACACCTATAAAGAGGAGGCTGTTTTTGAGAGAACCAGTCTATCTTCTGCGTCCAAGACACAAAGATGCTTCCAAGATTTTTAACGAACATCAGCTCCTCTATTTAATGGCAATCCTCGTTCTAACAAGCAGGGGATGCAGGAAGCACAGCACTGAGGGAGGTACCCACCGAGGTGATGCTTGTTCTAAAGTCAAGGGAGTTGGCAATACAGTACCAGAAAATGCCCCATCCCACCCTCTCGGTCCTGGCAGACTTTCTTCCTGACAAGGAAGCAAAATGCAGTATTTGGATCTTGCAGCCTCAGAATCCTTCCATGCCAGGTAATAACAAGGTTGGACTTGGAGAAAGTGAATTAAGAGATGGCTACAGTAGGGCGTAGCTACTTCAGCATAAACTGCAAGTTAAAACTTCTTTTTAAGGAGTAACAGTTAAGGCATAATGGGTAAAGGGTTAAGGGATGGGATTTTTTTTTAATGATTTGTTGCAAACTCTTGAACTGTTCTCACTGCTTTTGGCAGGTCATATTCAGAAGCAGATGAACTAAAATACTGCAACATGTGTCACATAAGGAACATGGGAAAGAAAAAAGAGAAAAATGGAAAAAAAGGAAGAAAAAAGGAAAAAGAAAAAGGAAGGAAGAAAGAGGAGAGGAGAGGAGAGGAGAGGAGAGGAGAGGAGAGGAGAGGAGAGGAGAGGAGAGGAGAGGAGAGGA
>JAWLRI010000640.1:5896717-5981045 GCA_034781795.1 Crypturellus tataupa
GGAAGGAAGGAAGGAAGGAAGGAAGGAAGGAAGGAAGGAAGGAAGGAAGGAAGGAAGGAAGGAAGGAAGGAAAAAAAAAGAAGGAAATCCATCTTCACAAGATATGCAGACCTATATTACAGATTCAAGAAGTTGAGATAGTTTGGACAAATGCCCGAACTTCTGAGAGTTTAATCAAAACTAAACCAACCAGCCCTCTTACCCTTTTGAGATTTGCCCAGCAACAATTACAATCACTCTTAAAAACCACAAGTACTTAATAAAAACTTGAATATTATAAATCTTCTGCCACATGAAGTTAATAAAAATAAATAATAATAATAAATTTTAATGCTTAAGGCACCCTCGCCCAAAGTCAGTAACCTGTATTTGTGCCTCAAGGCAATAATATAAATAGTTCTAGAAAAATATGAATAAATGTAGCTTTTGCAAATGGGTATTTTTTCTTTATACTTGCCAGGTTTTAGACTGATTATATCGACCGCACTAGGACCTTGTAACGAGGTTATTTAAGAGATTATTCTATTCACATGTACATCTGACATGATTAAATCTCTATTTGTTTCCATGACAGAGAATTCAGAAACACATTCCAGAGAGCGCAGCTGGCCATAGGTACCACCATCAACATCATTTTTTCCAGTTCTGCGCTAAAATTAACAGCCTGGATGCTGGTTTTGTTCAGCGTGAGGCGACTCCAGCCAAACAGTCCCTGCCATCACTTCTGGACTGGACCTTCACTTTGCTGGCCTGGAAGTGAAACCTTCCACTTCCCGCTGCCTCATCCCGCTCACTTAATGCGCTCGTTTAAATGCAAAGGGTTGTGGTTGCTCTCGCCTGGCTCCGCACCTCCTGCTCGCAGGATTGCCCGTGTGCTGGGGGACACGGGTTGGCTTTGCGGGTCTGGTTCCACCAGCGCTGGTGGTGGAGCAGAGTTCAAGCACGGAGCTGCTGGCCCGTCGCCCTGAGGACTCAGTGCCGCGATGCCCGTGTCCTGGCCCCCGTCCGAGTCCCTGCTCACTTCCTAGGAGGAAAAGCTATGCAGAGACGTTCTAATTACCCCATTTTAATGACCCTGCCAAGGGAGCGGTGCATGTTCGTGCCCAGGGACTGCGCGATGGGGCTGTTCGTCCCGCGGAGCGAGGCCCCGGGACGCTCGCTGCAGCGGTCGGTGGTGTGCGCTCACATAGCACCACGCGCTTGTGAAAGCAGAAATCAGAAAGCAAACACACACCAAAACCCTATTTTGGGAATACACTGGCGCGCTTTGAGAAATTACTGAAACTGTTTTCATAATCCTTCCACTTGTAAGGCCAAATGCCTTAATTACCATGAGACCAACTAACTGCAGAGGGCTCAGAAAGAGCCATGAAAGCATTTTAGAGTGGCCTAAAATAGTTTTTCTTTCTCCTATAAATAGAATGATGTGCAGAGAAAGTAGCTGTCCCCATCCGAGGCGAGTGAGGAGCAGGAGGGCAGCCCATGGGGAGGGCAGGGACCCCCGTCCCAGCAACACGTGGGTCCAGGGCCTCGTGCCAAAAGCCAGCGCTGTCCTGCATGGACACCCGCCTGCAGCATGTGCTGGAGCCGGCTGCTGCCAGCTCTGGAGCCAGAACAACTTTGGGGGAGGAAATTCCACGTTTGGGAGGGAAAGGATGAAGGCTTGGAGAAGGTCAGCTTGCCAGAAAACAGGCGGCTATAGGAGCACGGGAGAGAAAAGCATTTCCTGGGTCACTGCATTGAGGCCAGTGCTACACAGCAAACTAATTCACAGCCATCTCTCGCGAACCGGCCCGGATCCTGCCCGAAGCCGAGGCATCGGGATCCCCCGCGGACCGTGACCCTTGCAACAGACGGGGACGTTCCTGCGTCACCCGCTGGGGCAGCCTTGCACAGGCAGGGAGAGCACTCCAGCACCGCACGAGTGTGCTCAAAGTGAGCTCCAAGCAGGGCCAGCCGATCCTGTTGCTGGGCCCCTGCTGCTGAGGAACCTTCTCTGCTGCATGTCCATTAGCTCCGAAAACAGGTGAGATCTGGGAGAACCAATTCTGCTGTTTGACCAGGGACAACCTCTACGCCTGCTGGGGTCGAGGGCTCGGACACTGCCGCTGCGGGAGGAGAGACTCGGATCCTCTCCATGGCTAAAGACAAGTTCTGGGGACAAGTTTTTCTGCTTGAAATTTGCCATGACCCTCAATTTCTCTGCCTCAGCTTTCCAGTTTTTGAGATCTGCACACTAGCACTTAGGCACCTTCACAGTGAGCAGAGATTCGGGCCCACGGGGCCAGCACTGTCAGTAATTTCTGCTTCATATCGGATTACGTGATCACGATTAACCTTTGAGCTTTCACCGTTGAAGGGTCAAACCCATCTCAGTTTAGCACACGAAGCTCTCCCGACGCCAGCAAAGTTGCAGCCACTTATGCCAGGACTGGATTTAGTCCTGGGCATTTGTCATTTTAAAATGCACTGGCAACGTGAAGCGACCGCGATTCCTTCCAGGGGTGCTCTGATTTCATTTACAAGTATTTGTGCTGGCAAGTCCTACGCAATGTTCAGATGCAGTTGTGTCTGAGTATTAAATATAACGGCTTAGATGTTATGAACAGGAAAATGAGATAACTTGGTAAAGGAGGTTTGACAGCAAGAGTGAAAGAATGAAGATTCAACTTAAGCTGTTGAAAGCCTAACAAGATAAAGACAGGCAGGGGAGAGTTCCCTTAAATGTGATGAAAATAAGGCCTGAAGGGCTGGAATGATAGAGAGGCTGAGGAGTACATGCTTCAAGGCAGAAGATGAATGTGCCCAACATGACAGTAACATGTAGCTAAATTAATCAAAGTACCCACAGCACTAAAACATATAGATTTATGCAGAAATCCCCGAAAGAGTTTCATAGCTGATGCAAGACACACAAAAGGGTGCATCTTTTCTACTCAAATTGGTTTCCATATTTTTGGTTCTTGAATTTTATCCCTGTGTGTCACTAGAAATACTGAACATCTCCCTTTAACATTTCCAACACTCGCCACGTGCCTTGGCACTCAGAGCCCGCAGCTCTCGAGCGCATGTGATTCCGTCTCGCCGTGGTGGCATGTGCAATATATCCCGCAAATACAGCACCAGGAAAAGTTTTCGAAAATCAGAGCTGCTCACGAGTGTGAGACAAAAACAAACTGTAATAACTGCTAATATTTCAACTTGAAAGTATAATTTCACGTTAATCCCGGCTTCATGATTCATGCAAGATTTACGGCCTCTGTGGAGCCCGCTGCTCCTCCTCGGAGAGACGCAGCCCGTAACTTCCCTGCCGGCTCCTGCAGCCCTTCTCCAGGGACAGGCAGCTCTTCCGGGCCTGGGGCCTTCCCGCAGAGGCTGCTGCTTTGACTCCCAGGCCCTGCAGACTGCCCGAGGGCACGCAGCAATCGCGGGGTCACTGCCCTCCTCGCTGGGCTTTTAATCAGGAGCTGCCTGGCTCATTCAGAGGGCAACTGCCTCATTATAAAGGCAGCCGATAGAGACCACGCAGATCCGTATTAAAGGCAGCACAGCAGATCCTGATTTCACTTGGACTCAGAGTGCAAATTTGAGTGGTTGCATCAGCACCAGGGGGTCGGGGCTGAGTTTGGCCCCAGCGATCCCAGCGAGCTCCAGCACTGCCAGGCGAGCACAGCAAGGAAGGAGGAACCCCTGGTACCTCCTGGGCTCTGCTGGCTGCCCCACATTCCCTGCCGCTTCCCGGAACGCAGCCCGGGACACCTCATTTCCCGATGGGAATTCCCAGGGCTGCACGGGAGCTCGTCACCGCATGGCTTCCTATCGGCTCTCAGAACCGGCTCGGCCACACAGCTCCGTACCAGCTCTCGGTACCGGCTCTCGGAACCGTCTCTCCCAGCCGGCGGACCCGGCCGGCGTCGCGTTCCCAGGCTTTGTTTGACGGCGCAGGGGCTTAGGCCGGTTTTGTTCTGCGAGCCGGCGCTCTCCTCCTCCACATCCTGCGCTAACCCCCAGCCCGCTCAATGGAAGGTGACAGGGATTAGGGTTTTGAATTCCTTGCTTTATTTTTTTTTAAGAACTTCTGGATGCCAACATGACTTTTTTGTCCGAGGGAGATTAGGCAAACAAATGTGAAGGGTGACAGGGAGGAGGACCCAGCTCCAGGATGGACAGGCGCATTTGCAAAGGGGACTAACGTGCACCTCACTGTGCTGCTATGAAAAGACTGATCATTTTTTCTCAGCTTGGCTCCCAGGAGTCACTTAGTTAATGGAGAACCAGAGGCAAACTCAGTCCGAACAGCACCAAGCACTCAGTATACTATTTATTTGCTTATAGGTAGGCTTAGGAGACACGAGGAGAGTAAAAAGTGGCATTGCCTGGCACTAATACTCCCTCTATTGGAAAAAGAGTATTTTTTGAGGAATATACACTATTTTCCTTAGAACAATGCAAAATGAAGCGATCCGCACTCAAGCGAGAGCTCCTCTAATTTCCTGGAAAAGCAGGTGGGCAACTGGGCTTCCCACTTTGTAGAGAACACGAGGAAAGAAGAAGGACACGAGCAAAGTGAACTCTGCTTGAAGAACCGCGATGGCAGGTGATGCAGGCCTGCATCGCACAGGGGCCATCGCACAAAACTGCTGTTTATTGCCGGTCACCCCAGGTCTGCGCCTTCCTGCAGCTCCGGCGTGGCTGGCGCGCGGCGGCTGTGCACGCTGAGCAGCCCCCTGCTCTCAAATGCCCCAAACAGAAAACAGCCCCGTGCCTGCGAACCCGGCGGCACCGCAAAACCTCCGCATCTGGGAGCATTTCTAACTCGTACGTGAAACAAAGCGGAAAAAGACATCCAAGTTTTGAACAGAACAAAAGCCAAAATGCAACCTCTTTACCTCTTCCCATTCCTGCCCTTTTTCCTCCAACTCTAGTGGCAAGTAGGATTTTTTTCTTGGAAAGGATTTGCAGCAGAACCACCCTGAGAAAGTCCAGGGACAAGACGAGGACCCAGGAGGTCCCAGAACAAGACAGGGACTCAGTGGGGAGCAGCTCCGTGGCTCCCTGATCGCTGCAGACCCGTGGCTGAATCTTATGGTGAAGCCTCACCTCAGCTCCGGGCTCCCTCCCGGAAAATTCATCAAAGAACCCATATTGTTCCTGCTATACCAAGCGGATAATCTGGAGCCACACACATTACTGGTGGAAACAGGAGAGTTCCCCAGAATTCAACGGAAATGTGGATTGACGTCCTCTGAAGACTTGTTGCCACAGGAAGGTGATGAGGCAAGGAGAGCCCAGACTCCAGGACATTCCCAAACTACTTTAACGTTACTCTTTCTCAGCAACCAGCTCCAAAGGCAAATCCTGGGTGAGGATGGAGCAAGAACGTTAGAAGAGACAGCTCACAAGGCTGGGAGCTGATTTGTCCCAACTATTTCGGAAACAGGGGTAGGTAGCAGACACTGGAGCGGGCCGTGCTCCCTTGCGCCTTGCTTTTCTCCACGCTGGGAGAATCCAAACCCCACAGAGAAGGGTGGATTTAACGTAGTCTGACATGAGACCCTGCTGGAGCAGGCAGCTTGGAGACCCCGGGCTCCAGACCTGAAATCCGCGGCTACTGGGACGCACTAGGAGCAGCCCCCAGCACCTCAGCTCCACCTCGTGCCACCGCCGCAGCTGGGTCTGCGCCGGGGCCCAGCCGTGGCGATAAGTGATAACTTTGCCAAGTGATTAAGCTTGACCAGCACTTCCTTCTCGGTGACGGGGGGCCTGGATTTATGGAGCTGTCTAATCGCTGACCTCACTTCCCTCGTTTCTGTCGCGTCCTGCTCCGGGCTCCGTTTGGGAAGCGGAGCGCGCGCTGCCCTTCCTGCGGGGCCGCGACGGCCCTCGCCCGGGATGGGTTTCCCTGCTCCGCTTTTCTGGGGAAGCGGTTTGGGGTCGGCAAGCACCAACAGCGAGAGCTGCAGAGCAGCGATACGGAGCCAGGTCTGGGGAATGGAGGTCCATTGGAAAACCCTTGGATTCGGATTTACAGCCTTCCCACACCAGCACCAGCGCACTTCTAGCCCCTTTTTACATCAAGCAGAGTGGGAAGCAAGAATCCGATCTGTGGGACGATGGTTGCAACCCATCCATTACAAACCAACAAGCAGAAGTGGTAAAAAATGAATTAGGCAAAATAGGTTTAATTTATGAAGAAAGGGGACAAAACCAGAAAAACTATGTTTTGGGTAGGACTCCGAAAGCTTCTGAGAACCTTTCTTTTTTTACAAATCAAAATCTACAAAAAAGCATGTCAAACACTTTTTAAGGATAACTTTTTCCTTTGAAAAAGTGGATGTGCCAAAAATGTCCAGTAAAACCTTTTCATTTCTATTCCTTTTAGGAAAACAAAATGATTCACGGAGGAATGAATGTTGCCAAACATTGCCATTTTTTCTGCACAATTTTCACATATCTCCTTTTTGAGAAAAAGGAGTTAATGCAGATGGTGACAGCCCCGCGCGGGGAAGGCCCCGGCATGGAGACCTGCCTGGACCCTGCCCGCGTGGAGCGACCAAAGCCCCGGAGAGCAGCGGGAAGATCCTGCTCGGCCAAAGCAGAGAGCGGAGCTAGCAGGGCTCCTCTCAGGAGGAGCTGCAGATTGCCATTACATTTACAAATACATATTTACAAATCAGCAATACAGGGATTTGTTTCCTTTAAGCCACTCATGGAGCCTCGTTCCGCTTAGCGCATGAGAGGTGACAGCAACGCAGGACAGGGCAGAAAGGATCTTAACTTGATCTCACTTTTTGGTGAATATATATATTCTTTCACTCCAGGCCTCACATAAAGCAGCACGGCTACTATTGGTTTTCGCGGAGACTCCAAAATAAACACACATTCAAAGGACTTATTCTCATATTTCTAGCTAGAACAGAGGCATCCAGGGCTTTGCTGCTTCTACCTTGGATGTACTTCCCTGTGTTGATTCAGAAGCAGACTAACGGATAGGACCTTAAATTCTGTATGACTCTGTGTAATGTAATGAACACCAACCGACTTTAAATTTCCTGTATCTCATGGGTGCTTTTTATTCCATTATATGGCAAAAATCCAAGAAAAAAATTGGGGGGATGGGTGAAATAAAAAATGAAAAATACATTGCTACTGAATTTTCCAACAATATCTTCGGAATGTGATCTCCCCCTAATATACATACTGATGATCTATTTGGAATTTTTATCCACAGTTATGTAGAGAAAGAAAATGTTATTCCCTCAGAGGCCAATTTTCGTCCTGCTCTGGAATTCTCATTTAAACGGCTCGGGGAGCCCTTTGCCGTTTGTAGATATTAGCTATTATTTGTCTCAGCTTCAAGGCTCGTGGCTGTTACCGTATTGGCTACATGGAAACAAATTCCTAATCATATTTCTGACAAGCGTCCTCACAATCTAGCTGGCTGCAGTCATCCCATTTCCAGGATTTTGCTAGCAAAAATGCAGGAAAGCTTTGGTCTTCTCTACGGAGCACGTGTGACTCCCATTAACACGCGTCACCACGTGTGCGCGGATCAAGAGACCACAGTGTCCAAGGAGGGGAACTGCACTGCGAGGACGGCTGCCACGGCTTACGGGCAGCCTCCCAGAGGTGCAGAGGTGGTATCGTGTTTGCAATAACGGGGACTCTTGGAAACAAAAGCCTGGATCCTCCTCCCACAGTGATATCAATGAGGCTACAGCACTGGAGTAGACTGGAGAACCAGTGGAAACTATGGAAAGAGCAGGAAACTGTTGCCAAGTTTTGCAAAACTGATAGCTTTGATGCTAATAAGCAATATTCAGAATATTCAGTGATGGAACCCTTAGCCCATTTGTTCATACTTGACATGTCACTTGCGCGCACAGCACTTTCAGACCCGGTTTGCCCTTCCCTCACACCCTACCTGGCAGCTCTACCTGGGTCCTTCTGACCTGGCAGCATGTAACCATGTGCCCACCTGGGCCTGTGTGCAAGCCGCTGTAGTCAAGTTCATTTTTACATTGAATTAGACACGATGAATTTCCCCGATCGAGCCGCAGTAATCATCTCAATATTGTTGCCAATTATTTTTTACCTATATTTTCATGAATACCACCTGGAAGTTATTCGCTATATTACAATATCAGATCAGTGGCAAGTGCATTTTAGATAACAAAGTTACCAGGAAAGTGATTTCTCAGGCGCAGGGAGAATCCTCCTTAAAAGTCCACCAGCAATACTGTGGAAAATTACTCATTATTCCTATGTATATACTTAGGCTGGACACAACCACTGTTTCAGAATAGAAAATGAGTGATAACCTCCTCTGTGGGAGGTCATTTCTAGAGATGAATACACCTTAACTCTCCTAGAGGCTGAGATCCAAGCAAAAGCCATGGGTTAAATTGCTGAAATTAAATTGCTGAAATTAAAGTAAAGTTTAGAAATGGAAGGAGTTTGGTGTTTGTCTCCAGGACATCCTCCTCAGAGGTGCTCAGCTTTATATTCTGTTCCCTTATCACCTGCTCAAACTTTCAGGATTTGAGTTTTTACTCCATTCTAGTCCATTTACTCCATTTACTGCATCACAACAGCAGTTTATTTCAGCAACTGCAAGACACACTATTCTCCTAAGGATTCCCCATGCTCCTCAGAAAGAAACACCAGCATGTTTTGCAATATGAGAACAAGGGAAGTCTACAACAAATCACTGTAAATGTCTATTTAAGTAAGAGGTAATGGGGAACACGACCCTAATACGCACTGCAGGTTCCTGCAGTACAAATGACCCTGCACTGTTGGTGTTTCGGGCTGCGAGGAGCCGCGTGCTCTGTGGGTTGCTGTTGCTCAGCACAGAGCACACAGGTATCTTCACGCTGGGAACCACCTGGGAGGAATATGCCAGACAGGGAACCCAAACAGCCCGTGATCATTAACAAACTGCAACCGAAAAGTCAATATTTGTCCTATACAGAGAAACACTTCCCTAAAAAGGAACTTAAACTTTTGAGCATCTTAAGTTTTTATTTTATGTATACAGTCTATTTCTATTTGAAATATTTTTGTTGAATCTTTTCCTAATCTCCAACTCCTCTCACTTCCCAAGCCCTGGGCATGAGCCCAGCCCTGAACTCTTTGCAGGTCACACTCTTCTCAGTGGTATTTTTGCCCAAGCCATGACACAGGAATCTGGGTGTAGATTCCCGAGGGCTCTGCTGCCAGTTATCCACCACATCACGCACCAAGGGCTGTAAAGGGTTCAGCTCATTTGGTTGCAGAGACCGTTTTATTTTTGAAAATCATAATTAAATTTACATGCCTCAGTCCAGGGTTTAGTTGGACACTTGAAAACATGACCTGCACATTTTTAGGAACCTGCACTATGCTGTTTCTTCAGTGTCTGCTGAGCAATACAAATCTGCTTCTGCCCCCAAGGAAATCAACACTACATTTCTCTCCTACAGTCTGCGCAACCACTACAAGACTAGAGCTTTAGCAGCCCGAAAGCAAAGGTAAAGCAATATAGTTAGCAGCAGAGTAGCTAACTCAATGATGACGTGAAGAAATTTAAACGTAGATATCCTTGTTTCATCTGTGTTTAATGAGAGTTCTATGTTTTATTCATCACACTTAAAATACTCATTTTTCCAGAATCTCTGTGTTTTGTCTGCTAAATGCAGTCCATGGCTTTATTAAACTATGTAGATAACACATAATCCAGACACGCACAGCAAAAATATAGAGCCAAATTCTTAATTTACTCATGAAATATCAGAGTGTCACAGCTGTTGGTTTCTCCCAAGAAATCAGCATAGCTGAGACTAGAACAAACCTTCTCTGTACTTATATACACACACACGCACAAAGTAAAACACACAGGGCAACAATTAAAAAGAAATCTAAGTCCACAACTGGTGTAAATTGGAATAGCTCCATTTAAGTCAATTGTAGGTGCTCCAATTAAATGAGCAATCTGCCCTAATCTGCCCTAATAACAGTATTATTGATTTTTTTAATAACACACGTATATACAAAACACATTCAGCATATCCATCCTCTAAGATTATTACAGAGACACGAGCAACAGTAACGATTATAGTTTCTATTTAAGAGATGCTAATCAATATTAATTAAAATTAGACATCTATTTGTGATGTAAGGGTCCTTGTACTCAAAGGGCATAGTGGCCATTAAATATATTAAGACTTATTACTTAAAAGATTTTAGACAAAGTCAATGCCTTGCACATCCTAAGGGACAGTTCAATGCCTCAGTGCTGTTGTACAGCATTTAACTATAGGTGCCACAATCAAAGGCAAACACAATTAAGTATCAAACGGTTAAATGTTATGTGTCACTCTCTAAAGAATCTATATTGAAATGCTTAATTAAACTTTTTTTTTGAAAAAAAAAAAGGACTCCCAGAACATGGGTTAGAACCAAAACGAGTGCTTATTTGGTCTGTATTAAATAACCTGCATATTAAGTTGCTTGTGTTTCTCCTGTTCATTATCATGAAGGCAGCATTTGCATTTCTTGATAGACTATTCCTGTTTCCTTCCCCTTTTTTTCTTGTCTTACATCAGTCGGTGGAAGGAGTGCCACCACAGGCCATCATTAACCTTCCAAATCTGCCTCAAAACAAATAGTACAAGAGCTCACTAATTTGAAGATCAAAAAGCCACTTGTCCATTATATAATTGGAATGAAAGGCAAAATGTTGCAGTTCTGAAGAGCACAGTAATTACTAGCTGTTAATTGCTCTCTCGTGGTGGCTCACTTTTAATTAAAAAGAACAGCTCGTCGCAGGCCGATAAGCAATGGTGGAGACCACTGGTTTAATCAACAAAGCAGAAAAATTTGTTTCTGCTGCAGCCAACAACAGCTTGAGAAATCTTCAGATGTCCAATTGAGATTAAAAACTGTCCATTTAGTGCAGTCAGATTTTATTTTAACCAAGGCAATGACTATTTGAAGTCTTCCAATGTGAGTGTCCCCACCACATCCCTGCTGGTGCTGCAGGGACTAATCACTGGCTTGTGGTTGTGATCATTCAAGTAAAGAAATTTAGCTACTTTCCTCTTGACTCCATCATTCTTGGGTAATTGGCCTGTCTGAGGTGAACATTTTTTTTTTTTAAGAAAGAGCTTTAAAGTATGGAAGGCCCACAGACTGTGCATTTAATTACTGTTCATATTTCATGCAGTCAAACAGAATTTCATTTAAAAAGAAAATGATTTACCTACCTAAAAAAAAAAAAAAAAAAGCCTTATATTCACTGCTTTGGTTTTTTTTCCCTTCAGTGGTTATATTTACATGCCAAAAAATGTATTCAGGCATCAAAGTTAATTCTTTCAGAGCTTTCTGTCTTTAACTCTTTCATCTAGCGACAGTTGTCTTTAAGGAAAGTCCCACCATGTGTTGAGATAACCATTTATTTAGCTAAGCAGGTTAGGTAGGTTAAGTGGAACCGTTTTCTCCTGGTTTGCCTCATATCGCCGCAGCCATGAGCAGTTTGCATCTGTTAGTGGCTTTTGTCCATCCTCCCCTTCTCTCCTGGCCTATCCAGCGCGTCGGACTTGGCCCTTGGCTTTCCTATATTTATTTGCTTCTGTTGAGTGACTGCTTCATATTGAGTGCTCCGCAGACGAGACACACATGTACATAAAACCAAACCTGGCAAACCTTCTAACGCCGCCGAGCGTTCTGCCTGTCTTACTGTGCTCAGATATGGATGTCTGACAACTATGTACAATCTAATATAGGAAAAAAGTCATTTCCATTCGGTGTGCTCCAGGCGTTATTGTTCTCTTCTACCTTATTGCCATTAACATCTGGAAGCAAACGTAACTATCCACAGCTATAAAGGACTCTCGAGTAGTGCTCAGCTTTGGTTTGAACTTTGAGGCATATTTCTTCATTGAGTAAATGATGATTTTCAAGGCTGCCAGGAGACTTTTCTACTTTTCTTCCCATATTGAGGAAATATAGTCACACAGATGCACATCTAAATATATAAATATATAAACATTTTATATATATATATAATGTGTATATTAAATATATATATACACACATATAATGTGTTTTTTTGTATAGATAATAGGCTGCTGGGAATCAAACAAAAAATAAAAAGAATGCACTCCAGGTGCCCCAGGGACAAGTTGATTTTGGGTAAGATTTTCCTTCATTTTGAGGTTTCCTTCTTGTGCAGTCCCCAGAAATGTGGGAAAAGGAAAAAAAAGCCCTTCTTTCTTGCAGTCCCACCAAAGGTGACTGTCACTTCCAAACGGAGCCCTCCAGGCAGCCGCCTTCTCATCTCCCTTGCGACACCCTGGGCTGAGCTGGCTGCAGCCGCCGCAGGTTCCCACTTCCCTTTGCTCACTTCTCCTTGGAGCAGAGTGGGACAACAATTTGATTGCTGATTTCAATAGCAGTGAGATCCGGCTCCTTCTGCCCTAAATTACAGGGTTTAAAACATTCAGTGAATGGTCTGTGCTTGGATACTGTGAAGGATGTGATCTTGATAAACTGCCATGGTGTTACTGGAATTTCCAATGCATTTGTTCCATACATTTAAGACAAAACTTGTCATGGCTTTTCATATGCTCACTGGTGTGGATTCGTGTGCACCTCCTTAATCCTTATCTAAAAATGGAAATTTTGCAATTGCAAAATGAATATGAAATCTAGCTGAATTAACTTGAACTATTATTGTGATCAATATAATCTTCAATTTTGTTTATCTTAAAAGCTGCAAGAACAACGTAGCATGCAGTTTTTAAGGACAGTATCACACAATTTTTGAGGATGTGCTTTATGGCAAGAACTGCCTTTAAGAGAGTGAGTCTGCCCTACATTCTCTTAAATGAGCGGGCGCTTGGGAATATTTGCCCGGAATTAAGGGCAGCCGGGACAGATTTCTGTGCGTTTGCAGGAGCGCCGGGCGCTCCGCGCACATCCCGCTGCAGCTCCCCGCGCGGGACGAGCGTGTGACGGGATCCGTATCGCCCGGCGATAAGGCAAGCTGTGAAGAAGCCTTTCCCCCCTCCGCCTCCTCCTTCCTGCTCCTGATTTTCAGTCAGCACCTGTCACCGCACTCTTGACTTTCACAGCTTGCTTTTGGCCCGCCCGGCCCCTTTCTCAGACTCGCTTGAAGGTTTATCGGAGGAAACACTTGCCCTCGCAAGGATGGCCTCCACACTGTGACAGATTAATCCGAGTTGAGTGCACTTCCTCGCGCCAGAGGACACTAATTATTGCGCGGGCCCTTGGAGCACAATGCGGGCCGACATCTGACAGCCCCGGCCCTGCCAGCTCCGCATTGTCTTACTGTCAGGCGCTGTCAGTTCCCAGCCTTAATTACATCCTGTTTACAAACATTAGGCCTGACTTCAGATGAGGCCCTAACAAAGGTTGACAAAGGTCAGGGCCGCGTCGCTGGGATGTTATCTGTCTGTGTGCGCCCGCTGATAAACTAGGAGGGGGCGCGGAGCTGATGCGGGCGATAGCTTTCAGAGCACAAAAATGTGCCCGCGCCGCTCGGGGTATCTAATCTCGGTGCCCGTCCCCCGGCTGGACGGTAGCCGCGCAGCGCCGGGAGATACGGAGCTGTTTGGGTTCGACCGGGCGGCAAAGGGCCGATAACGAGCCCTGTGCGGCCGCGTCGAGCAGAGCCGTCCCCTCCTCAATGGGCCTCTCCTATAGCCCGGCTTCTCGGCTCGGAACAGGTTCATGGATAATATTTGGGAATAACTGGGGCATTATTTCCATCTCCTGGTGAGGAACAATTCCTAAATCCGTTCCCGAGTGCTCTCTTCTTCCAGAGATGGAGCCGCATGTTACCATCAAGCAGCGCCCGCGCGGAGAAGGAGAGACAGCAGCCGTCACCAGGCAGAGACAGCAGACCCTGGAGCTGCACAGACATTGACCAAACCAATAAAAAAGAAAGACCTTCTAAATCCGTGTGCTTGTCTCCAGCTCTGCGCCTTCCCTGCAGAAACAGCTCCTCAGGGTATAAACCCCCGGTTAATTTAAGCAGGGCTGGATTCACAGCTTTCCTTTGCAGAGCTGGCACAAACACCACGACTTGCTACTGCCCAGGGCAGACAAGACCCACAAGGTAAAATCCCGGGAGTGCAGGGGATTTGCAGCTGGGCTATTTCCAGGAGCCAGGGACCAGGTATCTTGCGATTCCTCTGCACCTCGAGGCATTTTGAGTGCAGACACAGACTGAATTGAATCTCACCTACAACTCAGGGCAGAGGTGGGTATATGAGTCCAGCAGCCAGATCAGTATAAATGCTTGATACATCGAAGTTGATAACATAGGAGCCTGTCACATGGAGCCATCCCTGTTTTCAGTTATTCATATTGCCTGATGAAGGTACCCCAACCAGCACAAAACCACACATTAACAGCCAGTACCATGAAATACATGGTCTGTTGTCATATTACTCCTCACCAAGGGAATAACTGTATTAACAACATGGTAATAGTTCATCGGTGGCGACTCTTGTCCTGTCTTCACATTTCTGCAGTTTTATGCTTATAAATCCTGTGGGATGGTGCTAGGTGGGACACTGGGCACCAAGCCAGGGTCCTCATAGTCTGAATAGGAAAATACCTCTGAGAATGGGGACAAAAGTGCCCCTACCAGCCAAAGAAAGGAGCTGCTCCTACCTGTTTTCATTACTTGAAAAGTGTTTCCCTTAATTACGGGGTCTCATGTTGATCATTCTTAGGGAATATGTAAAAAGAGACAACAGCAGAACTCATCCTGATCACTACAGAGCCATGACAGCAATTTGTTTAGGGTCATTCAGTGCTTTTGAATACCTGTCCTCAGTTATCCAGGGTACTACCTAAAAGGAAACGATTTAAGCCTTTGCTTCTAGAAGAAACTCACAAAGCCAAGGTCAGAAGAGTATCCATCATTCATCTATAGATTGGTAACAATTTTATGTACAAGTTTGGTATCCCACCTGAAACAGCTTACAGCTGAGGACTGAGGACTACAGAAATATAAAGCTGCAGTCCAACAAAAAGTCAGCACAATTACACTTAGCTAATCCAAACAACAGCAGTCAGGGAAAGGAAATGCAAAATCAAATTCTATAAAATGAAAAAGAAGACGAGTGGAAGGGATGACTTGGTGGAAAGGCTGAAAATATTGGACAATCTGAAGTGTAGACAAGTTTAAGGTTTCAATAAAGTCTGCAGTCTTACAGCTCATTACATACACTTACAAATATTCCTAGCTGGTGCTGAGCAGTTGTGTTTTGCACGCACTGAGCATTTCTTACCCTGAAGTAGAACATGCTGACTTCTCTGGCGCAGAAATAAAACTCCGTCTCCTTGTACAGCGCTACAGCAACATCCCCACACGCTGCAGCCCGCAGTGAGAAATCCCGAGATATTAGAGGAAAAAGGTCGCTTTATGAGGCGGCATATTTAGTAAATACATAAATGAATAAAGTAGAAAGGGAGAATATCTCAAAGGCTTGGGCTGCAGTTTCTGGACCTTCTTAAATGGTTAACTAAAGACATGTTCTTTTACCTCTGGTATCTTGGCACCAGGACATGTGGTCTGATTTTCAACGGTGCAGAACAGGACAGCGAGTCTCTGGATTTGATGTCTAAAAGGTTTAAAATCAAATACTAAATCCAAGCCTATCCCGAGATGCCTAGAAGACTAACCATCTTCACGCATTTACGACAATATCAAAAAAAGGGAAATAACAATCCGACCTTCAGAGAACAGAATTCCCACTGAAGGCAGGGCAGGAGTTTCCCTGGAAGTTCCCCTTTCCCAAAAAATTAGGACACATGGATTCAGAAGAGCCTTGCTAGCGCAACCAGACAATTCTGCAGTGAATAAAATGCTAGACACTTCCTTAGCAGTGTGACAACATGCTGAGCAGCTACTGCTGCTGTGGAGCTGTGTTTAGTGTCTTCCAGATTAGTACAATTACGTGTATCCTGGTTAAGGCTTTTTTTGTGAGGAATTCAGCCCCAGGAAATCTCTTCTGTATCTGAGAAACCTTGGTCATTAACACACACATCCACCCTGCACATCTGGTTTTCTGTAACATTAACCGAGGAGATTACAAATGCAAGGGGATCCTCGTAGTGAAAAATTTCAGTTTCTAGAACATCTCTGTTCAATAGAAATGCTGTTGTGACCTCCTTCCTGTATATTGTGTTAGAAAATACTCTTCTAACAATCACCTGCAAAACTAGAAACAGTTACGGTGTAGCTTAAACTGCAATTTTGCAACTTTATATAACTTAATGCTTAAAATAAAGCACGCGCTTGAAGTTAACCATCAGCCACAGCCGGAGGGCCAGTTCTTGTCTTCTAACTAGAATCTCTTTCCCTCTGTGCACCAGCCATGAGTCAAAAAACAAATAAAACTGATAAAACTGTTTTTTTTTTAATTTGCTCAAATTCATGAGCCTTTGACACATGTAAATCTTGTGCTGTTGCACTGATGTAAGCACAGCTTAAAATTACTGATTTTAGCTGAATTAATCTTAACTTAAACCAGAAAGATCTGTCCCATTTTTCTATTTCTATTACATGACTGTGCCCTTTCATTTTCTTTTTGTCTGTTCTCCCCTTTTCTCCCTTTTTTCTTTTTCTCTGGTAAAGTCTGCCTAACATTTTATAGACATCTTCCTCGCAGCTTGCAGAAGGGTGCTCCATCTTACACTCAACAGCACAACTGACAGACAGGGCTGGTATTTTTTCTTTTGCAAGTAATAAAAAGGGGACATTTCACTTCATGTGAAAGCAGAGTACTGTCTTAAAAGAAAAATACAACACTGTTTGCCTAGCTATAAAAACAGTTACTGTTTTGCCGGAACCAGAATGAAAACATTGGTATTAATGTTGGATTGTATACATTAAAAAAGGAAACATTTTTAAAGTTTTGAAGTATTTTTTAAGTTTTACATTATAATTGTTGCAGGGATTATTTTCCTCCAAATCCTTTGAATTGTGCAGCTCTGGCTGGTTTGCTGGGCTGAACTCTTGACAGCATCACGAGCTAGTCGCAGTGGGCTTGCCTATCATTTGTGGTGCAAAAATGATGCAAAATCCATTTGCCTTTGGAAAGCTTCTGACAAACCATTTTCCTTCAACATGCTGCTTCATTAACACCAGTTACGGTCTTCCAAAGGTGTATTGATTTTCACAACTTTTTTCAGATAACGGTCTCTGAAAACCTCTGATTACTTCTAATCAGAGAGAGATTGACTTCAGAGCTGCATTCACTTAATGCAAAATCTGTTATTTTGACAGAATTCCATTTTGCAAAAACCGTCTGCAAAGTTTTAGGCTGTTCCAATGCAGAACAAAACCAATTTCAAAATCATTAAAGTTCTTCATAAGATAAAATCACCGTCCTCTGTTCAGCGACAGATAATCCCTTTTTAATCACAAAGTCAAACCTGTCAGTGCAATTATGGCTGTACCGGTCATGCTGTAGCTCCATAAAACACTAACAATGCAATTTTAAGTTACTTACTGGAAAGAGCTACGGGACTTATCTTTGTACCAAAGGACTCTGGTGACTCTCAATTGTATTTTTAGGCAGTATTTTTATTTTTTGTGCAGAAAGGAAAATTAAATGTGGTACCCCACCACTTCCCAAAGCTTTCCTCACATGCACCTCCTTCCTGCGCCCTGTACATCTGAAATGTCAGCTCCTGTAATCTCTTTACATTTGAAGTCTGGTCCCGTTTCCCATCAACTATGATCAACTCTTCTTTTTATCTAGCAATTCCGGCATTCCTTGTCTAGGGAACTCAGCCTTAGCTGCTCACAGAGCACAGCCCATGGGAGCAAGAGACATTGCAGAAAATGGGCAGACAGGGAGGTCCTGATTTTCCTGGGACTGTTTTCCTGATTTTCCTGGCTGTCCCAGAGAGAAGGTGATGGCTGCACCCCAGGTGCCCCAGGATAAGCGGTACCATCTGAAGCAGCCCATCACGTGGACCCTGTGCTCACCACCACGGTCTTCTCCTGCGTGTTGCTCTAGCACATTCTGCTCAGAAGCCAATCTTTCATTTCAATTCATCTATGACTGCTAATAAAGTACTGAACTTTCCTTATAAAAAGGTAAAACGATGACAGAATGGGGGAAAATAAACATATTTGGGCTTTCCTCTTTTAGTTTACGAGTATAATTGATCCATCTCTCATCTGCAAGAATGCACCAGCGCAACAGCTGGCTAAGAGCTTCTCATTTATTTTTCATCAGCATTTAAATCTTACAAATTCAAAAAAAAAGAAAGAGTCTCCCTGCTTATTCACACGCCCAGAGTGGAGACTTAGCACGATCACACGGCAGAACGGCTGCCCCGGACCTGCCGCTAGAGGATGACTTCGGAGATAGGGAAGTGCCGCGTTACAGCTCCGCGTTGGCACAGTCGGAAATCGATTCAGGCGGACAAGCTAAATTTATTTACTTTATTGATTTTAAATTTTACATGAACTGCAATATAAGTAAATCTTTCATGGTAATTCTAAATCTTGAATCCTATTGTAAATAACTAAAAAAAACGTCCAATGTTCAGAATAACCATTGCTTTGTACTGAAAGTGCATTATTCTTAAGGCCCAGGACAAAATATTTTGTAATGAATATCTTAAATCTACCTTAGTAGTCAGTGTTGATACTTTTGTTAAAATAAGAACCTGCCTTGGCTGTAGCGGGTGATTCAGAATAGAATGTATTTTTTTTTCATAAGAGAGGGGGAAAAAGGAAGGGGAATTGTTCGTATAGCGTTAGGTGAATACAACGTTGAGGCTCCCGAGCAAGTGGTTTGTTGTGCAAGGGGGCTGACTGTGGCCCTGAGCGGGGAGAACGGAGCAGGGATGATGGGGGGACAAGGTGGCTGCATCCCGACTCATCCCTGAACACCCTGGAGCACTGGGGCAGACAGCAGTCCCCAAGAGGAGACACACGATACCGAATGCTGGTACAAAGTCGTCTGGTGGGATGGCGGAGGCCTTGCACCTGAGCCAGCAGCTCCGGCTGCTCCCCGCTCTACCGAGAGCGCTAAAGAGCCAGCCTGGCCATATCCCTGCTGTGGCCATGCAGGCACCGCGGCTTCGCGAGAGGCCAAACACCGGGTCCAAGCCCCAGCGAGGGACTCGAGAGCACCACGACGCACGAGGAGGGTTTTGTAACCCCGGTTCGCTCAGCAGGACCGGTCAGCTGGGAAGCGCCTGGCCCGCTTGGCTCTGCGATGGCCTCGAAGCACCGCACTGCCACAGTGACCCTCCGCGCTCCAGCATCCCTGCGCCTGGCGTGACCCTGTTCACTGAAATCCCGGGACGGAGCCTGGCTGCTCCAGCCGGCCGAGCTGCAAGGGGCAGGTTGCGGGCTGTGCTCTGTGCCAGACATGTTCCCGCTCTCCAGGAAGACGCAATCTGACAGAAACCCAACGCAGACAAGACTTTTTTCCCCCTTCTCCAGCTCATAAAACATCCTTTCTGTCTGACAAACTTTGGGGATGATGTGAATATGCAGCACCAACACCGTGTCCCAACGGACAGGAATACAGACGCATGGAGGCGACTCCCGAATCCTTTGACAACAAGAAAAAAGCACCGCGATGTTGACAAAAACACTCATCCAGTGAAGGGTATTTTACCCTCAGGGTTCTTCCCCCCTTATCATTGCTGTTTTTTAAACTAATTCATATTACCTGTGCCTTTTGATTTCATTATGTTAGATGCTATTAATCTGGATATATGATTTCAACAGTGAAGAGATGGAATTTGTCATCAACAAAAGGAAAACATTATTTTTAAAGGAGTGAAAGATTAATGTTCCACCGTGGACTACTTAAACCCTCTACAGCAACGGCACTATAATATTAATCCAACTTTGATGGGTTTTGCATAAGGCTCATAATTAAACATTTTCTTTTCAATACTTTATAGAATCCCCATCTGTTTTTAATGGCATCATTTTGGTGTTTTTCTTAATAATTCTGGCAGGCTGCTCCTCAGGCTCCACGCGGTATTTTTTGTTCCTAATGTCTTCTTCTACAGTGGCTGCATTGTGCCCGAGCCCGGAGGAGGGCCGGGGGCCGGGGTCCTGCCGGGGCCATCGCGTTCCTGCCCTCGCGGGGCGGCGCGTGGGGCACCCCGCGAGACCGGCAGCTCCGTGGATTATAAACAGCGGGGCCAGGCTTCCAGCAGGAGCCAAGCGGCGTCGGGAATATCCCGGGGCCGCGTGAAGATCCGAGTTGGCTGCATGTGGGGAGGGAAAGGGAACCCTGGCCTCGCCAGGTGCCCCTGGGGGGCAATGTCAGCCGAGGAACAAGAACCCCACAAACTGCTTCCAAGGGCCTCAAAGGGAGCCGGGAGAAAGCGGGATTTTAAGCCGGCAACAGCTCCTGCAGGAAGCGCCTGCTCCGCACGCGCACCGTGCGATTTCCTCAGGGCAAACCGAAACAAGGGTGCTCTCATCCAGCAACATTTTATCAAGAAAATCAAACCAGTTTGCATTTTAGGCATTTTGATTGTTTTATCTAATATTCTGAATTTCTACACAAGAGGTAATGATTTCTCACAAAGCATCTTTTCATCTTTAGTGAAATTTCACTTTGAAATTTTCTGCTCTGACCATTTCTAGCTCTTACATTACACTCCATTTCTCTCCAATATCTTCCTTTCTTTTATATTAAATGCATATTTGGTGACCTCCTGTGGTTCCCATGGATTAGAACGGAGGAGTGTGATGATTAATGGTTTAAGTTGAAATATTTTAGCCTGTCTGTAAAAACGGTACGAACTGATGGATGTGTCGATTCCTATTTTCACTTCAGCATCAGCTCTCCTTGTTTACATTTTTTCCCCATTATTTTCACCCATTAAACAATATTATTAACATCTTTCCCGACAGTAAAGAGAATTCAGGGATTCCTTGCGCAGTCCAGCAGGACTCCCACATGTGAACAGATACGGCGCTAATCAAGGCTTTCAACCTTAGGAGCTTTTCATTGCTCTAAATGTATTATAATGGTCTTCTGCTCTCAGGACAGACAGATGTGAACCGCAAAACTGAAATGTTTCATCTTTTGGCGCCCTTCAGTATGTTCCATGCTGTGATTCAAGTTTGCTGAAGGATCAGAATTACTTCAGTTCTAGGCAATATAAATGGAGTGATCAAAAACATTTAATTATTCAGGGTCAGCAAATCTGGAGAACCTAATAGCAACAGACAGAAATAACCTTCCCAACCACTCTCATTTTCATTAACTATGATAAAGTAGAGAACTGTTTAATTACCAGAAAACATCATAGCAAGAAGAGTCAGCGTCTTCCTGAAAGTATTTCCCAGTTCACTCAAATGCATTCAGTACAAAGATTAAAATTAATTTGATTTAGAAACAGGCAGCCCCGCACACAAATACTTCAGATCCGTATGCCTGTTTCAGACTGAATATATGAACACAGAGGCAGGTTTCCAAACTGCACTAGACAAAGAGGATTTTGAATATTATTTCTGTATGTAGCACTGAAATTGCAGGAGGATCAGAAGGGGAATAGGAACATACAACACTCACACCGGTAGCAAGATCAATACAAGGTTTCCCTGGGGTTTCCCCTACCTGAACTTCACCTTATTTACAAGTGTCTGGGAGGCTTCACTATGAAAACCATACTGGGTTAGACAGCATCACATAACTGAGGGCTTGGGTTTTTTTTTTTCACTTTTCCAGGATTTTAAAGCGATGTTAGCTTCCTTTAGAACAAGCCAAGCTGTGTTCTAAAGGAAGCAACCATGATGGGGATGCATTTGCCCTCCCCAAGATTCCTCCTCCCAGGAAAACCAGGCTGGTGCAGACACGGCTCTCAGCGCAGGGCTCTCCCCGTAGTGCTGCTTTCCCCAGCCCAGGCAAATAACTGCTGTTTGGGCGAGCAGGAGAAGCACCTTCTCCTTGCATGGTCCTCCTGGAGCATACACCTTTTCCTTGAAACAACACTGATTACACTCAGTAACAAGGATAAAAGTCCCACCAGCCATGCACACGCATCCTGCTTTAAAGGACTGATTTAAAGAGCTGCCAGCAATTATCAAATGATTCATCAGGAAAGGAAAAAAATAAGCTTAAGGACGTGAATGATACTTAGGACCTGTTAGCATTTTACAAGATGTTCGAGAAGCTTTATTCAATAGCTGAGAAAGTTGTCATGAAAATAAAAACAGAAAACCTATAAAACAGTGTCACTTAGAAGGGAAGTGGGAGCTGATATAAATATAATAGAAAAGAGGGAAGCTAACAGTCATAAATGTTAATTTGAAGCTATAAATTACAGAAAATTGCCAGAGGAAAATAACGACACAAGAAAAACTCAAGTTCAGAAGGAACAAAAGCGATCTGAATAATGGCACTGGCAGATTGTCAAAAACAGGGCAGAGAAGCAAGAAGTGCTCAGACAGATATTTCTGTGTGCTATTTGGGGAAAACAGCACTGCACGATGACAACAAACACCATGTTGACTTGCAGGTCGGCCTAAAGTGAACCTGGAAAGACATTTCATTGCAACCAGGAAAGCCAGATCTTTCAAATTAGCTAACCCAAATACCTTGCACGCAAGAGGTTTAAGAGAACGGAAGGAGAAGTGCTCTGAATCATGACTGTTGATTTCCAGCAAGAAAGTGCAAGTTTCAGAGCGCTGAAGGAAAACCACTTTGGTTCTAGTTTTTTAAAAGGGCAAATGGGAGGAATCAGGTGAAGACAGATCAAACTGACATCAATACATGCCAAGTTAAAGTTCAGTTATTTCCTTAATCAACACGGTTAAGTGCATGGTTAATCCTAATTGATGTGTTTTTGTAGATAACAGATCCTATCAAAGTAAAGGGAAATCTTTTTGATATGATTACAAATTTGCCTGACAAAGGTAGTTCTGTTCATGCAATAATCTTAGACTCTGCAAGAGGAATCTACTGAAAAATAGTGATGCATTTATATTCTTTATAAATCCTTTGCCAGTAATTTAGAGGCTGATATACAAGAAGGCTTTGTTAACAGGTGATTATTTTTTATCTGATAAAGGAGTTAACTGAAATGATAGAAAACACACCTGGATAATCGGTAAGTTTAAATGCAACTGAAAGTCATCAGCATGTAGCAATACTTTCCCAAGGCTCCTTCGAGGATCAGTTTCTGCTGTTACCTTATTTAATGTTATTATCACTGGCAAGGAAGAAACACATGAATATTGCTGATTAAATGTGCAGAAGATGCAAAAACCAAGGAGCTGCAAGGAAGGAGGATAACAGGGCACTCGGGTTAGAGGCCTTCCCAGTGCTCTGCTCTATCCATGCATTTGGAAGCGGGATTCACTGCTTTCCTAAAGGAGAAGCTCTAGTTCAGACACGTATTAACACGTGGAAACCCTATTGCCTGTGCTATGCAGAAGGCCAGAGTGGAAGATCACGGGTCCTTTCTGATCGCCAGATATCTGTGACCCCAGGAGCTGCTGTTTTATCCAGCACCTAAAACGAATCGGGGAAGGGCACAGCACTATTAGTAAGTGATCATATTCATCTGCCTGATAATGGAAGCAGCTTTCTGTGTCTGATTAAGATCTGGAACACTGGCTGTGATTTATCATTTTTATACTATTCTCTTCCCTCAGGCTTCAGGTCACGGTGGTGGCATTCCCGCAATTTATAGCGCACGCTGCTCGGTGGAGACGTCCAACCTTCCTGACATTTTCTTATTTTACGCACCTGGCTCTCCTTGTTTTCGCTCTCGTTTCCACAGCGGCGGGGATTGTTTGCTGCTCTCTGAAATGAGCACCTTCCCTTTTAGGAATAAACTCGGTAAGAAAAATTGAGAGATACTGGGTTTTCCATTTTCCTATTATTCTGCACATCTTTGGGGTGGATTTCAATTCCTCCCTCCATCAGGAATTGATGGCTCTCATAAGCGATAGTGAAACACTCCAGTTCCTCAATCCCTGACAAGGGATGGAACGTTTCTGTCCAGCTTCCATACGTATATCCTGTTCAAAAAGCCCTGGCAGCCAGGAGGGGAATCCATCCCTCCGGCCACATCTCCAGAACAGCCCCTGAAGCTGCATTTAACCTCATCACACTTCCATGGGGAAAGGGGTAAAGAGCAAAGGGTGTCCTGGGCACCAGCACCTGCCCTGGGTGCCCAGCACCACCAGGGTGACTTCACCTCCCAGCTCCACTCGCCAGGAATCCAGTTTAACGTGAATAATGAGCGGTTGTGGCCACTGTTTTGTGTGCGTGTTTTGCGTTTTATTTTTCTCCTTACAAATATATTTTGGATTGCAATTATTTGCCTTCTTATTTGGGAGTGTTTTAGGCTGATATTTTCCAGCTTATCTCTGCTGCCACAAAGGCTGGAAACTTTTTTTTTTTCAATAAAAGACGACATTGTCACTTAATCACAATACTGAAGGAAATGGGGCTTTGAGAAAATGGCCAAATGCGGCAGGGCTCGTGGTGGCTGTGTTGCTAAAGGGCCTGCAGCCGGGCTCCGTGCAGCCCTCGGGCCCCCAGGACCCACAATTTTCTGATCCCCCTGGCCTTGTGCCCCAGCATCATCTCGGCATCGCCAAGGCCCAGCCTGGCTGCAGGGCATCAGTCCCTGTGTCTTTGGATCACCTGGATCTCTCCTCCTCGCAGATGATTCCTTGTCTAATTCTCAATGCATCTACTTTTCTTGGCCTCAAATTCTTTTTAGCTAGGATGGTTTAGGCTTCCTCCTCCAAAGGCTCCCTCTTTTTTTTCACTTGCACTGCCACTTCGTTCCAGAGTGGAGGTAGGAGGAAGGTAAAAGAAGCGAATGGCCCCTATGGAAAACAAAGTTTGTACTTTGCTAAAGTACATTTGCATTCACAAAATGGAAATGAGAAATAGTGTTGATAGAGTTGCTGGAGATCATCACACTCATGACAGTGACGGGGCTCCCGTGAGCCTGCACAAACCCCCGCACTCGGCCTGAGTGTTAGGCCCTTCGGTTAGTCCCTTCACCCGGGAGGTCACCAAAGACGTATCTGCACTTTGAAGGGGATTCTGGCATCTAATCATCCCCAGCACAGTGTCCTTCCTGTAAGAAAACACGCTCTGCTCAGTGCTTTCATTGCTGCTGTAGACAGAGAAAAGTGCAAAAATTACTGAAAAACGTACTAAATTACTGGAAAAAGTAATACGTGTGACCAATGCGGGAGAGGTTTCGAGTTGGTCCATTTAGCCCATTTGAAAATTCATTTTATAATTCAGTTGCCAGCAGCTGGCATCCATGCTTGGGTGCTGTTACAAAACAAAAACATCCTTCAGATGTTTCTCATCGCTTCATGCTGCAGCTTAAGCAAATGACTCCTCCGTGCTGCACTCGGGGAGATCCTCTGAATTCAGAGGGAATCAAACCGGGTTCTGAGGCCCCAACTCTGCAAAGCACAAAAGCACCTGCTTAACTGTAAGCACATGCCTACGTCCACCCCTTTTCTGTTTTTTTCTTCAGGAAAAACCCTGAAAGCACACAATTAAATATGAACAGGTGCTTAAGTCCTGTTAAAGTCAACAGTGCTTTCAAACGTCAATGGAATTTAAGGACATCCTTAAGTGTATCGTTGAATAGGAGCCTTAATGTGAAAAGAAAGAACTGTTTTGGTCACAGTCTTGGCAAAAGCCATAAGAACACACTTGCAGCTCAGAGCATTTTCTTTGTCTGTGGCATTTCGCCTACTCTCTGCTAAAGAATTTGTGAAGAATTTGTTCTTGCATTACTCAATCCCGCTCGTATTTATTGACCCTATTTCCCATATTAATAACCCGCAGTGTAATTAGAACCCTCCTCTCTCAAACATTTGCTCGGGATCACGGTGTCCCCGCATGGAAGAGCGGAGAGGGAAGAGTTGGGAGCACTCAGAGCACACGGAGGCGATCGGCACTTTCCAGCTTGCAGCGCGCATGGAGAGCAGCGCGACGGCACCGAAAACTCAAGCCCTCCCTCCTTCCCTGCCGTTCATCAAAGGATATGCTGAATTTTGAGCAAACTGAAAACTCTTCTTGCTGCTGTTTGCGTCCTCGCCATCCCCTTTCGTTTGGGACTACGGCATGCGCCGTAGTCCCAAACGAAAGGGGACGGCGAGGACGCAAACAGCAGCAAAAAGAGTTTGCTGTTTTGCTTATTTGAGACTCTCAGATAATTCCTGAACAAACCCACATGGCCCCGGCCTGCGCGCCTGGATTCTGCACCAGATCAGGCTGTGCTCAAGCCCCGTGCCCTGCTTTAAATCCGCTCTTTTGGCTGGCCGTCAAGCAGTGCGTTACTTTTAGAAACTGCACCGCTTGTTTTTAAGATGGTTTCGCTTTGGCTCCAGCTGCACAGGCAACCAGAGAAACCCTTGCCGATGCTACGGACTCATGTTTGTCTCCAGGAGCCTGCTAGGAATCCCATGAAAAATCCCAGAAGGACATTTCTTTGGAGAAGAATCTAATCTTCAATCAACTAAGAAGTTGACTGAAGTCAACTTGAGTCTTCTAAGAAGCTACTGTGGCCGCAGAGTTATGTCAAAAGTCCGATCTTGAGTCCCCTTCAGTGTTTACATATGGATATACATAAAATACTTGAGAAAACAGTGTTTTTTATATTACTGCCAGGAATATACCGTATAAAAAGATATTTAAACAAATTTTGACCAACTGGTGGTAGATACGGCAACAGACTATAATGGGCCTATTGTAAAGAATTCCCAGTGGAGACCGTGGAAATCTTACATTGATTGAGTCGCCCTGGACCTGGGATGCATTGAAACCCTTCCAAATGGTAAAATATTAGAAATACTATTTTGAAATATTTACCAGTTAAACACTAAAGTACTGTTACTGGCTGACCTTTTCACAGCAGTTGTTTCTGTTGTACTTTTGTAAAAGCAGCCAAGAGAGGTTTTTTAAAAAAAAAAATAAAAAAAGAAAAAGCAAAAAAAACCCTCAACCTTATTTTCAGTCTAGCTACCACCCCTGACCTAGGCAATAACATCATAATGGAAGAATAATCATTGTAAACAATACCCATGGGAGCTTGCTGGCTGCAGCTAAGCACTGGGGCGGCCAACTCCAGTGCTTTTCTTTACTACATCATTGCATTTTTGTCTGCGTATGGATAAGAAGAAGGTTCCACTCGATGCCGGTTGATGGAAAGTGCTAATTGTTGACACATTAGCTAATTGTTATGATTGCTCCTTAACAGTTTGTGTCTGGAAGTCCAGATTTCATCCTCCAAAGTGTGAAGATTCTTTGCAGCAACAAGTGCTGTGAAAACACTCACACAATGAGGTCCTAATCTCGCGGATCTCTGCTCCAAGTGACAGCCTGGCGAGCGCGCTGTCAAAGTGCAGACATTCAGGAAAAAAAGGGAAAAAATCCAGCTCCCTCGTCCACCCCATATTTCAGACACATGTCATCTGTTGTTATCATTAATGATCTGTTTTTACAAATAGAGTACCACTATGGAAAACTGAGAGCAGGCCAATCAAAATAAACCCGGCAAAACCCATAATTGTCTACTGACAATCTGGGCTGCTTAGGATGTAAGATAATGTGGGTGTATTTAGTGCATAAACGCATTCCGTGCCACGCGGGGCAAGAGCTCTGTTAACCCCAGGCCTCCGTCCGACACAGGAAGGCCGGGCTGAGGGCGCCGAGGTGCTGCTGAAACGCACCTAAGCTCAGGTGCTAAAAGATTACGTGCCGAGAAATCCCGGCCCCATAAAAGTCCATCGCAAAAACCCCAGGATTTAAGTGGAGCAGGAGCTCACAAGTGATGCTGCCTTATTAAAATATATATATATATATATATATTTCTTAGGCTTCATTTAGAAAGAGACTCCCTCGTGGAGGAGCTTGGCGGGCGCTGCAGCGGAGCAGCCTCCGCTCTGCACTGCTGGGGGAGAAGCCTCAGGCCCTGCTGCTGAGGATGCTCCGTCCCTGCGCTCGGATACAGCTCTTCCAAGCCCAGGAGTCTCTACCGAACTGTTACTTCTATCACGTGCACCAGGAGTAGAGCTGTTCCTGCCCCCTCGCTTTGTTAGAATTAACTACTCTAGAGGTGATAGCTTGGAGAAATGAATTATGTGGGAGCCCCAGGTATGCTCAGCTCAAACTGCATACTGAGCAAAAACACCAAATGCAACTCAAAGAAAACACCCAGTTTAACTGCAGGGTTCCTAAGATGATGCGCTTTATCATTCTTAAGATGATTCTTAAGACGAAATAGCTCCGTCCACACCAAAAATCCTCTCCGGAGGTGTCCCAAGAGCTTGAAGCTGCAAAGTTCCCTCGGGGTTTTCCCTGTACCATTCACCTGCACCGTGTGCCCGCGCTAAGGACGCAGGCCGTGTCCTTGCAGCAGGGAGCAGGGCTGTCCCCTCCGGGCGCCTCGGGACGCCGGGGCCTGGCAGGGAGCGCACGGGCCGCTCGGCTGCTTCCTGCCTCCCTGGGCCCGGCGGCAGGAAGCGGGTTGGGAGCAGATTATGCCTTGGCCCGGCTTTTCCCACTCGCTGCCCGGAGCGGCCCGCCGAGGATGGGGGCAGATGTGTGGCGCTGATAAAAGCCCTCGGCCGATTCCCATCCCCTCCCCAGCAGGAGGGAGGAGGAAGCCGTGGGGCGACCATAGCTCGAGGGCTGCAGCCGCGGGGAGCGGAGCACGACGGGCAGCCCCAGTTCCTGCAGTCCTGCCTTGCCGAGTCCCGTCCCACATTGCAATGTCTTCCCTCTCCATCACATTCACAAGTCGTTGCACCCTAACGCCGGGTTAGCCTGCTCCGTCGGAGCTATAAACACCGAGTGTTGCATGTGCAGGCTTTGCCAAAAGAAAGGAAAATGAAAATTACTAACTTATATTGGTAATGGGAGAAAAAAAAATCAAGAATTAGATTTTGGAGCAGACCCAGAAATTTGGACGTTATGAAAATTAATTTGATTTGAATAATTTTAAGAGTTCTAATAAAAAACATAGACAAGGATTTTAGTGTACCCATAAAAAATATAATTTAACAAAGGAATCTGTGACTCATGACTGCCCTTCACAATCTTTGTATTGCAGGAAAGTTGAAAGGGCTTGGATTCCTATAATGTGTTTGCTTAAGAAAGTTCTTGCTTATAGATACGTATAGAAAGAAAAAAATCACCACAAAGTGATGCTGCCTATTGAAAAACCACCTCAAGACATAGCACATTCTCACGGAGAGGTGGGTTTTTGTGCATTGCCGGCTCAAAGGACCCATGTGCTGGGGGCAAACATGTTCATATCCTTGCAGAGGGACAGAAATGCCTTACAGAATTGGAGAGCTCAGAGTTCGCTTTAGCTTTTGGGAAGTGCAAGCGTTGCGAGCAGCAGCTGTGCCCAGGCCCTGGCCGCGCTCTCCGTGGCTCACGGTTCTTCACCCCGTGTGCGCTGCCATCCTTTGCCTAGACAGGGGCGGCCAATCCAAGGACAACGCATCCAGTTGCAGTTTGGATTTCCTGACTTTTGTTAGCTTGGTCATAGTTTTAACATGACTAAAATATCGAGTTTTGTGTGTTCATGTGAAACAGCCGCCCGATGCCAGCCACCGCGCGGGTTGAACCGCTAACGAAAACACCGCGCCGAGACCACCGCTCCGCGGGGCAATTGACTCACGTGTCAGCCGCGACACTGTATCTGGGTGAGGAACAACAAACAAGGTGAATGAGGTAAGGGAGGTCGTTCTTCATAGCAATGGTCTCAGGAGAATGGGAGAATCCAAAAATAAGACGTTTGTTGACTAGATGCCCTTGAGCTGGCAACCGAGCTGACCTGCTCACGGAGCCAACCGTAGACATCAGCCTAGGCTTGCTGGTGCCAAGCAATCCAGGCAAAGAGTTAGCAAGAGGGAGACGATGTGATTTAATAGATTAGGGAATAGGCGAGAAGCCACTCGCTCCTGAGTCTCACTCCTGGCTCTGAGTGCAGTCGGGTTTGCGTTCTGTGCATTTGCAAAGCGCACTTTTAAAGCCCGGTGAACATAAGGGTGCATCTAGGAGCAGACACAGAGCCTCTTCCCCTGCACGTGTCTCTGTTGCACCAGCTGCCATCTCTGTGTTTCAGCCCACGCGATACAGCCCCCCAGCCCCTCACGCACAGCACGGCTGGATGTGACCTTAGGAGCAAAACCTGAATTTCAGACACTTTCTACAACCTGCCAGTGGGTCAGTGTCCTGCTGCTACAGCTTGGGTTCGGGATTTTAGGTCATTCAAGTTTAAGGGAGCCATTCCCATCGTATGAGCTGGAAGTCTTGCTCGCTTCCCTTGCATCCTTTCAAACCTGTGCTTGGAAGTTTTACCAGTGATGTTTATAGGGAACTGCTTGTTCTGCAGCTGCCCACGAGATTCCCTGTCCCAGGCAAAGCTCCTCAGCTGCACGGGAGTGCAGGTTGCTGCATGGCACAGAGGGTCCAGCTGGCAGTGCCACCACTTGGCTCTGTTAAAATCAATACTAGCACCTGACTGGAGACTGATGACTTCTGGAATTTGAATTTCTGACAGAGCAAAATCTTTCTTCTAAACTTCTTACTTCTTTAAACTGAAGAACTATAAAGTTCTTTATTTCCTGAGAAATGTTTCTAAAAATGCTTTTAAAGAGAGAAAATGCTAATAAAACACCATTACAAAAAAAAATGTGATTTTTATCACAATAATCTCCGTTCATTCTTATAGATACAGAGTTTGTGTATCACACTTTCCGTGAGATCTTTGAAGGTGATAGTGTCCACGTAACTCAAGTTTGATACCTCCTCTCCTCTCGCTGTACCTGCCTGGCCTCTGTGTTTTCAGCAATCAGAATAAAAGCCAGTCGACTTCTGGTTGCTATGAAGGTATAATGTTCCTGCAACCTTGGAGGTGGTGGTGCCTCGAAAGGAAAAAATCTCCAGCACCCTCTACTGTCTGCACACAACGTGTGCGAGGGACCCACCACCAGCAGGTCTGGACACCAGAGCACGCGCGTCCGCGGGCCAGGAGACCCGTCCACTGTGCTGGGGAAAGCGGGGTGCTGCAGGGACTGCTGTTTTAGATGTCCAGGTTCAGGTGAGACAAGTCACATCCTCCAGTTTGTTTTTTGAGCACAAAGGAAGTCTAAATAATTTGTTCAGAGATGGGTTTGCTTGTAGACCCCTTATATCATGAGATAAAACCCACTTTGACCAGCTGTCGACTAGAAGACATGGATGGCTTTGGCAGGAAGGCTAAGGGGAGACACCGCAGCTGCTGCTGTGCCTGTGTGTGTGACGGCTAAATCCGGGGGAAAGCAGAGCAGGAAAACCAGGCTCCTGCTTGCAGAGCAGAGATCCTGCTCTTTGGCAGCTGAGGACGGGCACGAGATTCCTGGGAACAAGGATATAACCCGGAGCCAGACATGCAGAAACAGACTCCATGCTCCCTAGCCACCTATTTGCCATTAACCCCTTTCCCACCCAGCTCTCTCCAACGCCAGCCCCAGCGGCTGCTTCAGCAGCCCCATATTTGTCAGAACAATCCACCCCTCTCCCGTCACCCACACATGGGAGAGTCAGACCTGCCAAAACCCACAAGTTCTCCAGCACTTCTGAAAATCACAGGTAGCTAAATGTCCATGCTAAGGAGATGCTCATCTAAACAACGGAGATGAACTAGCAGCATCACCAGGGAGGCAGCAGGCTGCAGCAGCTGACATTTTTAAGCACATATATGTAGTTGTCCATGCCCATGTTGGAGTTAAGAATCAGACACATCTTCCCCAGCAGGAGCCTCAGTTACAGAAGGGCTGTGACTCAAAGCTCCTCTCACCTGGGGGGCTGCTGCCCATAAGAACGAGTGCCTTTCTTGAGCATTCCTGATGAGGTTTCCACTTCAGAATAATGTAACTGAACCATGAAATCACAGAGATGCCCTTAAGTGCCATCTGTCAGAAAATAAAGTCAACAGTTGGCCCTACAAAAGGACATCTGAAAGAACAGTTAAAGAAAACTTGCGATTTTTAAACAGCAGCTCTAATATCTTTGTTTATTCCATGCATGCCAGCAGCAATTTAAGTTTAAAAAGTAGTAATTTTAGGGCAGTCTAGATGCTATGATTCACCACTATGAATGATTTTCCCTCTCACAGCAAAACAGCAAGCAGTGTGAATGGTTTGTTTTCCAGCTCCAATAAACCCTGACTACTCATTTCACAGATTTATCTTCGCATGTTAGTCTCCAACAGAAAAAATAATGTGAAGAATTAAAGGAAGAGACTGGAAGGTAATGATGACCTCAAAGCCTATTTTCTCCCGGGTATCTGCTCGGGAGCACCCACAGCTCCCTCCTGCTCGTCACCTGTCCGCTGTGTTTTTCCATGTCCCAGCACACTCATGCGAGACGGAGCATTCCTGCTCTGACAGTTGCATGAACACAGCTCAGCTCGGGTGCCAGGTACAACTGCAAACCTTTGTTTTGGACAAATTCTGAACCTTGCTTTCCTTTCGAAACAGAAGCGTGAAGTAAGAGAGACATCATTTTTTCCAGCAAAGTGGAAATCAGTGCATCTCAACACCCAGTTAGCACATCTGGGGTTTGACCTAACTCATTTTTTAGGTGACCCAAGAAGGCAGCCAGAGAGGCTGCCTGCTAATGCCTGTAGGAGAGCTTCATCCTCAGCCGCCTCTGCATGCAGCTCCACGTGTGCAGCACTTCTGCGAATCAGCCGGAGCCATTTTTCAAAAGTTCTATTTGTCACAGCACACATGGCCAAAAAGCTCACATTTGGTGATAAATATACATCAGCACGAACACTGCCCTAAATGCTCTTTCTCTTTTACATATGCCAAGAGATTTTCAGCCCTGCTTGAGGAAAACTATGATTTTTCTGCAACTCTAACTGCTTTCTGCAGGGATCTCCACTTTGTACCATATGTAAAAGTATGCCCTAAACAGAGATTATATGAGAACTTTCAACTGGCTAAGCTGCTTTCCAAGTCTTTATTTCTATGGTCTACCATAAATGAGAATGGTGAGTGCCACTGAGAGCAGCATGTTCAGCAATAACTAACTAGGAGAGGGGGTGACATGGGCCCTCCACGAGCTGGACGGCAGGGCCGGTCCCCAGGGCAGCAAAGCACTGCCCTTGGGATGAGATGCTGCATCTCACGGCTGCCGGGCACCGTCCTGGCGCGCTTCTGGCTCCTACTTCTCCCTCTCCTGAACGTCTCCGCAGACTATTCTGTCATGGAAGACACTTTGCTGATTCGTTTTACCCTCTTCTGTTAGCATTTACAACCCATAACGAGCCCAAAGAGGCACTCCAAGGGAAGCACGCACACAGCGTGCAGGTACCAGACGCCGTGGGGCATCTCGCTGAGGAGCTCGGTCGGGCTCTGCCTCGTGTTTGCCGGGTCCTTGCAGTATCCCGAAACGGCTGCCAGGGACAAGGGCTTTGCACCCTCGTGACCAGCCAAGCGACCGTTTAACGTGAGCCTTGCCGCTGGGTCTTTACAGGGGGAAAATTACTCCCGCTAAGTCTTTTCCAACTGGAAATGATTATCCCTTTGTTCCTAGTGAGGGTGCTCCTTGGCCGGTAGCCCAGACACCACAGGTAATGGTCGCAAGAGGAGGTGCCACAAAGAGGTTGGCATTTCGCTGCGGGGCAGGAAAAGGGGGAAAGGCTCTCTCTGGGATCCCAACACAAACAGCTCAGGGTAAGCCCATTTGTCAGAGTGGCAAGTGACCTTTTCTGTTCACCTGTGATTAAAGAACCAGATTTGTTCATTAAGGCCAATAAACCAAATTAAGACAGCTGGGTGCAGGGGATTCAAGCAGCTTTTGCCATCCTACTCCTTGAACTCATCTTATTAGAGTAGCCTGGGAAGTGGAAGGAGTAACTCGGGGCAGGTCAGGGCAAAGCAGTTTTAAATCTGTGTCTCTCGACCCGTTGTTAATCATCTATTCTCTTTCTATAAATGAATTTGGAATGTGGAGCAAATCATACTAAAAGATTTCTCCTCCTTGCTGAATACTTCAGGAGCTTTAAGGAATTCAACTTAGGAGCACTGCCTCATTCAGGGCTGGTGATTAGTTCCACCATGGAGTGCACTAGACAAGACAATAAGTGGACGACAGACACAGTGATTCATAGATTACTCTGCTGAGAGTTGCAGGTGTTTTAGGATCGAATGAAAGGAAAGGAGGCTGGGTCGGTTCTCAAACTGCCTTCCTGCTGCAGGATTAGCACGGCTAACTCCGAGTTATTAAAATTGCTTTCATAAATACAGAAGTTGAAGTTTTCCCTTCCCTCTAATGTCTTTCTCTGCCCCCTCCTCCACCTCCTGTCTCTGCAGACGTCTCATACTGGTTTAGTGTCGGCAACTGCTCCAAAGTGAAAGCGAGTTGCTGGAGAAGGGGGCTGGATCCGCGCCGGGGGTAAACAGGAAGAGTTCCCTGATAACCTTGTGCTGAAGAAAGTGGTCTGGGTTCAAAAAATGGGTCTTTTAACTGGAACACCCAAACTTTTGTTGCTTCCTTGAGGCCGCTGGGTGTTACAAGACACGTGCACCTCCTTAAGACCGAGGTCTGCGCTGGCCAAAGGGCCTCGGTGCCGCAGAGAGGCAGCGCATCGTGCCGCTCGCCGAAGCATGGTCAGGGAAGGGATTCACACATTCCCAGCCAAAGGTCACAAAAGTTTCCACCTTTCCACAAGGTAAAGGCCAATGTCTCTCCGTCACCTTCCAGAGCACGCAACGCTGACGCTTTCCCTTGCAGGCAAACCAGCGTGCCGAGCCTTGCGTTTGTGCCCTGCATTTGTACAGGCGAGCCCTTGAGGAGCGAGCCACCAACACGCTTCTAAACGTGGTGCTCAGAATGGCTGTGCAAATCCCACATTTCATGCATCAGGGGGTGTTTTACATTTTGGCAAGAAATGAAAGTCACCTAAGCAGCAATTGCCATAATAGAGTGATGAGTACAATAGAGAGACGTTTGCAGCGCTGAGCATATAGAATTGATGTGTCTGCTTTGGAACAGCTTCTGTGCAGCAAGACATGCAGTTCCCATGCGAAAGTGATGTTTGCAGTGACTACGAAGCGCATTTCGAAAAGTTCAATATTATCCTCTGCTGTTCTACAGTCACAGCCTAAATTAGGAACTAGGAAGTGCTGTTAATTAAAAAGAAATACGTGTAAACTGCCTACTATGATTACAGCGTTGCAGTTCTCCAGGATTTAGATGTTAGCAGATTCCAAGCATGTGCAAAAACCCTCTCCAGTGTATCTGTTGCCTCACAAAAGATGCCCTGAACAGAATGGCCAAGCAATGCCAACAACATGTGGTTAAATGACTATACCCACATCTTTCACTTTTGTAAACATATTTAAAGCAGAGCTTTGTTTTCATCTTTGGTATTTGGCAGATTAATCGTTTTTAAATCAATTTTCCAGTTCTGCCATGCTCTTTAAGGAGGATTTCATATAGTATTTTTGCTCCGTGTAGAACTCTAGCTCCTTGTGTTCTTCCCCTTCTTTCTGCACAACTGGATGTGGATCCACGAACGCAGGCTGGGGCTCGCGTGCCCTGAGAGGGGCCCCAGCGCCGCGGGAGCCTGGAGCCGCGGGGACACGGCCGCAGCCGGGACAGCCCCGCTGTGACCGGGGCGGTTTGCAGGACACGGGGCAGCCGCCCCCCGCTTGCTTTTCTGGCAGACTTCACCAGGCCGGGGAGCACGAGCAGGCACAAGGGGATCTGCAATGACGGCAGGAGTTTTGAGGGCGGGCGGCAGCGCAGGGGACATTGGGTTAGCGGGGACACGGCCGCTTCCCCGTCACGGCCTTGCCGAGGGCTGGCCACTTCCACCACAGAGCCCGACCAGACGCTTCAACAAGCCCTTCAGGGCCGACCTGAGCAGAACCTGAGCACTGTCCTCAGAGCACATTGGTGTAGGGAGAGAGGCTCCGTGCTGTACACAGAGCTATCAACTAATACTGCTAGAAAGAAAGGCGATGCAAGTACTAAAAGGCACAACAGACCTCTGTAGTAAGATTATTTAGGGCTAAAAGTACTTCAGGCTGACCCAGGGTATTAGGTATTTGCCAAACACAGTGCATTTCCCAAGCTCGCCGGGCAGAAGCCGCGAGCGCGTTGCAGCCTGTCCTACACCCGGGCTCTGCAGCAACCATGGGCTCTCCTGGCCGGGCACGGACAGTCACCAGCCCCTCTTGTCACCCGCAGCCTGAACCCCGCTCCCTCACCTGCCAGAAACCCTCGCAAAACACTCGCTTGTATTTTGTCATCTCGCATTAAATTGAAATATTTCATTGACCTGCTGGGAAAGAATAATAGCAAGCCGCCTTTCAAGGTGATCTGCCCTTCCAAACATAATCTGCAGCTAACTAATAATTAACCAGCTATTTATTGGTCAGTTAATTTTGCTGAAGATACGAGGTTCCAGGCCATGCGTTGGTGAGGAAGCCTTAAAGGGACTTGCTTCCCTGGTCATTAAGGGAAAGGCTGTTTTGGCCAGCCCTGCTAACCTGGAAGCTCCTTGGGGCAGCAGCTCCTGCCTGACTGCAGCCCCGAGGGGATGTTGGTGCCCCCGGGTACCTCCGTCCTGCTGTCCCGTCCCCGGTGGCGCCAAGGCCCGGGCTCCCGGTGGCACCTTCCTCGTGGAACCGCGTCCCAGGGGCAGCTCCGCAAGCGGCCGGCGCGGGCGGTATTTTCGGTGCCGCTGGCAGCGCTCGGGACGGTGTCACCCCCGGGAAGGCACCGCGGGGCCCCGCCGGCAGCGGGGCCAGGCGCCTGCGCGGAGGGGCAGCATCAACGGGCGCTTTGTCCCCGGCACGCGCTTTGCAGAGCGGATCGAGGGGAAAATGGAAAAAAAAATACAGCACCGTGTTTCTAATAAACTAAGAGAGAAAGTTTTTTGACTTTCATGATGTACACATGGCCGTTAATTTCAATGTCACATTATGATTTTTGGCTGAGCCAACAGTATGTATGTATGTATGGAAGCAAGCAAAACAAATGCATTTTGTATTCAAATTTATACAACTCCATACATTTTTATGCTGTTTATTTGAAAATTAATTTTGGCTTAGGCCTTAGAGACAGCAAATGTTGTCAAGATTTGAGGGCTACCTGAAAAGCCTTGGGGACGGCATTACCCTTATGCATAAGAAGCAGCAAAATAAAATAAAAATAAATGAATTTCCAAATACGTCATGGCTAATCCCTTGAGCTGACCTACAAATGAATTATAGAAGGTTTGCTACAGGACTGAGTAGATCTTGTGATTTCACTGAGAGATTTATCTTATTTTCCAACTTATTTTCATATCTTATTTCCTTTTCTTTTAGAATTAGACTGTAAATAAAAGAGCTAAGACTGAATGAAGCTCCCTTTCACCACACTCATATTGGATTGATAAATTAAAACGGTGAGATGAGTTTTGTATGACCCATCCTCAAGGATTTGGGAAATTTAGCCGATGCAAAACAAGGCATTAATTTGGAGAGGCCTAGCTACTTACAATGCTTAGTATTCTGACAATGATGAATGGCATCATTCCAAGCAAATGGTAATTTCACTTTTTGTGACAGTACTTTAGAGCAAAACCGACTTTCTTCACACAAAGAATTTGCAATCCTATTGAACAGAGGCTGTACCTGAATATCAGAAATCCTTCATTGTTTAAGTATCATCTGATATTCTTGATTGGCTCCAGACTGAAGGTTGCAGTTGAATTAGGGAGAACGGAGGTTAAGTCCTAACCTTGAAAGATTTAGCAGCCATTGAAACACTGCCTTTGGGCACTTATTGGCCTGTATTTATCAAAAAACTTTTCAATTCAATGAGGGGAGGGAGAAAACACAAAACTTGTCACATTCATCAAGTGAAGCCACTGGAAAGACATCTACAGAAGAACACCCAAAAAGCATAATCTTTCAGAAGAGCTGATAGAAATGGTAATTGGATGGGATGAAGGATAATACTTCTAAAGCAGGGGTAGCAGAGAATATAGCTAAAAAATCAAGGTCAGAAGAAGAGAATGTATCCTTTTCTACTTAATAAAACTTACATTTGGCTTTTGTGTAATGAAAAAATATGCCAGGTACCCTCTCTATGTTTTTTTTTCCCCCACATAAACACTTCTAAGCAAAAACAGGATTAAGGACAATCTGGGAGCAAGTTTGCTCTCCGCATACGTGCAGCAAACATAAAAGCATTGTTAGCAGATACAATTAAAAAAAAAAAAGAAAACAGCTTCAGGACTTCCCTATTACTTAAAAATGTGGCTCAGCCTCAGAAACACAGAGAGCATCTTTAAAAAAAGCATATCCCCGAGGTACTCAAGAGCCCTCTTCTATGATTGGCAAGGAATACTAACATTGTCTCCTAAACAGGGAACAGAAATGATGAATCATAAAAACTTGATTGCACTTCTTCCTGCCTCCTTACTAACAGGCTAATCAGAGGCTACGAATCAAGTGTCATGTGTAAACGGATGAGCTGTACATGGATACTATATTGTCCCATTTTTATCTCGCGCAAACACCTCCGGGCTGAACTTTGAAGGCTTTTGGCACATTTCGCAGGGTTTGTATCAGGGGTGCTATCCAGCTGGTGAAGAAGGGGAAATACTGAAGTGCTGTGTCGCTCTCCTCGGCCGAGCTGCGCGGATGCAGGTGTCTCCTTACTGACGAAGACAGCAGCTAAGGGGAAAATAATCTGCGCAAGGTCAGTATGTGCAGGCACAGCACAGATACTGCAGCTTGGGCACCCTAAACAGTTAACAGAACAGCACCTACTACCAAAACATCCTCAGAAGTAACAACAGGAATGAAAGCACAGATGGAAGCATTTGCTAATTTTCCATAGTCCAAGGAATTTGGCTATAGATGCCTATTAATCTCAGAAAGAGAGCATGATATTTGTCAAGAGCTTCCCAGGATGTAAAGGAATATGCTGTGATTTATTTGGAGTTGTCCTTTGCCAGACCAGGCACCATATTTTAGGGGTAAGGCATGTTTAGCGATAGCACTGATTAATCTCTTCAAAGCACCCCTGCTCATCAGAGAGGGTTTCTTGCTGTGAACTACCCGACAAACACCTTTGGAAACCAAAACCGCAGGCCATTCCTTTCCCCAAAACACTATATGCAACACGTAGCGGGGATAGGTCAGAGAAGACACATTAACATGTTGAAAACTGCAATGAGGGACTGTGTCTGCGAGAGACAAAAATATATAGCAGCAGCCTGAAAATCCGCAGCTCGGGGTGAGACAAACCATCTGGTCTTCAACACCTTGACATCAAGAAAGCAGTTACTGGGATGCCCTGTTGCGCCTAGGCATTTGTGGACATATGGTATGTTTTACCATTAAGTGCAAATTTCCTTACTTTTATTGTTTTCTGTCACAGCGCAGTGTTTGCTTTAGAGCGGGTTGGTTGTGTGCGCGTTCTGCGTACGTGTCACCTCCCTGCCGCCGCTCCCGCCCCGTCTCAGCTGCTCCGTTGGGGTCCCCGCGGCTGCGCCGGGGGAATTGGGGTGCTGGAGGTGCCAGCCACCCTGCCGGAGCTCTGAGTCCCTTCCAGGGCTGGGAATGCTGCGCCTTGGCACGGAGATTCCCACCTGGAAACCTCCTCCCGTGCTCAAATGGCCCTTTAAATCAGCACCCGACAGGTACCTCGTTTCTCCTCCCCGAGAGCTCACGTCCTCGTGCGCTGCCTCTGCCAGGTCTCCCCACGCTGAGCACCACCCTGCGGTTGGCCCATCTCCCCAAGCACTTTCTTAAGCCTTTTATTTTCCTGTCTGAACTGGACTGAACATGTCCTTGGCCACATTTAGCTCTGGCATGAGCAGAATCAACATTGCCCCCTGCTTGCACCGGCGCTGGATTTCACTGCTTGTCCCGCGCTGGTAACCCCTGGAAGGAAAAACTGAAACTCAAAGGAAAAGACAGATACTCCTGGGCAAATGCAGCAAGTCTCACATAATTCCCAGCCGGCCGCAGCTGAGGTGAGCTCACGTATAGCTCGGTGGCTCAGGAAGAGCCAAGGAAGGACTTTTCAGGACATGGCCCGTTAAGCGCAGCGGCAGGAACAGGATGGCTGCGGTCCATGCAGTGATGGTGAGACTGGGAAGGTTACTATGCTCGTGATGAAAGAAAGAGGCATTTATAAGATTGGGGCTTTTAGGTGCAATCCGATTGCAAAGTCAAGAAAAATAAACACGCACAAGCTATAAAAAGGAAAACTAACCTCTTCCACCCACAACAGAAAAATCAGGAAAATTCTTATATTGCCCATGATTTTTCAGTGTCAGATGCTAATACCCCATCGCAGCCCCACAGCCGACCTCCGATGGTAGCGTAGGCTTTGACCGAGCAGGAGCCGAGCGAGCACCTCAGCGCCGGGCCCTCAGCCGGGCGGTGATGGATGGCATTTTGCAGCGCACGTTTCCCAAAACACGCTGGGAGCGTGAGCTAAGTCTTGACTACAGCATGCTCCATGGGAGGGCAGCAAGCGGGTCATTGTGTGTGGCTGTGCTGGGGTGGGTGCCTTTCCCAAAAAGCCTTTTTTTGGTGGGAAATTGCTGAGTTAGCTACAGCACGGCATAAAAGAAGTAAATTTTACAATGATTTCACCGGGCTTCTATGAATTTATTTATCTGCTTAATGCCACGTGTTTTGCCGTCCATTCAAGCAGCTACATCACTGCGGGGCAAAAGCACTGAAATTCCTGGGGACCGTGGGCTTATTAATAACTCACTAACCAACATTTTCATCTGTGCCACATATCAAGCCTTGCTGGAGGACATTGCGCCTTAACGACCATTATTTAATTAGCAGATGAAGAAGCCCTTAAAGCTGCGCTGGCAGATTTTGAACTTGATCTTCTCTCATTCGCTGTCATGCAAGACCAGATAAATGACAAGTATTTCGAGAGTCTGCAAAGGCCCTTTAGAACAGCTGCACAGTCTTCACCCCTTCTTTGCAGCAGGTTTCTCACTTAAGAAAAAAACACGCTTCATTACATCGCCTCTTACTTGAGCTGCAAGGGTCTATTCAAGGAAGATAAGCCTCTTAGAAATGAAGTAGCGTTGAATTTAGGTTTTGAGTGACAGGAGGAAGGTTTATCCATTCAGCAGACAATACTGCTTTCTCCGCATTAATCTAGGAGGCGGACAATGATCTGTTTTTAAGGCCGCATCTCATCTCTTTCCCACAGCAGAAGGTGATTAGAGTTAGGAAGCAGGGACTGTGAAAGAAACCGGAGCGCTATCTCTGCGGCCCTCCTGTTTCCTGAGCGGGCAGGAGGGAAGTTCTCGGCCAAGTGCATCAATCACAGATTCACAATCAGGATGTGCCGCTTTATCGGGCGCTGGCCGTAGGCGGGCAGGTAAGGGCACCGACACGGCGGCCCTGGCAAAGTAAATCATTGTTATCTCTGCAGATAAGGATACGGACACGAGGGAGAGAGTTTTCAGAACTCTGCCTGTCTCCTATCCATTATACACTGTGCACAGGGGGAAAAAACTCCCCAAGACCAACCCACAGCAGGTAGTAAGTGTCAGAAAATACTTTTCATTAAGCGGCCCAGCAAGGGATCTCTATCAGTCTGGGGCGTCAGCGTTTCCGATGGCCACAGTCTGCTCACCCAACAGCAACACTGTCCTGGCAGGGCAGCTCCCATCGGATGTCTCCGGACTCTTACAAAAGAGGGCCACATTGTTCCTATTTTGCAGAGAGGGAGACTAAGTAACCGAGAAGCAGATTTGCCTGAGCCCACAGCAGCGGGATGGAAATTGAACCCAGAAATATTCGCTCTCGCCTTCCTCCCCGGGGTCTCCCAGCATGCGGCAGACAGCCGAACCTGCCAGGAGAACACGCAGGTAGCTGATGGCCCAGTGAACATCCCTCGAGGACATCTGAAAACACGTAAACTTCGTGCATCTCTCGTCATTTCTGTTTCCACAGCCAAGGGGCAGCCTGTGATTTCAGCCAGCTCTGCAGCAGCAACAGTTTGTTGCTGGGCCCCACACAGGGCTCGTACCACCTCAGTCTGCTCATTTTTTCCTTCTTTTCTGAAATCTGCATCCCCAGCTGCCAGGCTGGAGCGTTTTGGGGCTCTCGAGCTCCCCGAGCACACACGCACAGGCATGGACCACGATTCCAGAGCGTCACCATTGCGCTCTGGCCGGGGCCGCACGCGGATAGGGTGGCAGGGCCCTCGGCAGAGCGGGTCAGCAGCGACCTGCACGCACACGTCTGCCCATCGAGAGGAATCGCTGGAGTCACAGGTCAATTCCGAGTCATTTTGGAAAGCAAAGCAGGATCAAGCCTGGCACTGAGGGCTATCGGAAGCCACCAGCGGATACCAGCACCCAGAAAGCCAAGGGACAAGTGAGCAAACCCGAGACACTGGCACAAGCTGCCCGGGGAGCTGCTTAAAGCAGAGCGAGATGTCCTATGTCTACGGGAGTTGAGCGGCAAAAACAAAACAAAAAACTTCCTAAAAGTATTTCTGCCATTTTACGTAATACTCTGGGGAAGCTACTTTTAAATAAGCAAATTCTCCTTTACCACAAACAGCATTTTCTGCCCCACAGGGACTTTGTTCTGTCCAGAGCAAAGCAAGCAGAGGGAATCCCTTTCCTCTGCCAGCCGCTCTGAATAACTTTTAAAGGGCGACGTAGCAACCTCCCCTTCTGTTAGCGACAGCGCGCGGATCACGGTGCTCGAAGCACAGCCCACGTCCCGCGAGCGCGGGGCGCAGTGACACATTCCCCCTCGCCCCTTTGTGCCCGGCGCGGGGACCCGCGGTGCTCAATGGCTTTTTGTGATTCTTGTCCCGACACCTCGGGATTCCTCAGGGGCAGCGCGGGGTCCCCGCGGCTCCCAGGTGCGAGGGGTTTGCGCACACATTTCTGGTGCTCCTCAGAGCGCGGCTGTCTCGCCCGGCAGCGCTCGGCTGCCTTCCTGCTGCTCCATCCCAGGTCTCTCCCTTTCTTTCTTTTTCCTTATTTCTCTCCTTTTTTTTTTTTTTTTTTTAGGGGACCTAATTGCTTCATTTCAGATGTTATGTTTAACCTCAGGAAATGGTCCCACAGACATGGCAAACAACTTTCTGGTTGTTTCAATCAGTGCCGTATTATAAAGTCGAGCCCGTTAAGAATCCGATTCATTTTCTTGCGCTGTCATCTTGATCCTATTTGACCGTCTGGGGAGCAGAGGCGCTGGCCCGGCCCCGCGTCGCGGAGGGGGGCAGCAGCGCCCGGCCGATGTGTTGGAGACACTGAAAGTTTTCATTTTGACTCCTTAATGAGAGCGACCTTTGGCACGGGCTGATGAGTTCCATGCGGGGCCCGGTGCGCCTTCTGCAAGCGCTTGACACCGCGCGCAGCTCCGACGGGGATATGACTAATGAAGCCTTGGTATAAAAATAATGGGCTGCAATTGCGAGTCATTTGTGTGAAACCAAACTCCTTAAAAACTTGTCTCTGCTCACTTTCTGTTTTCTAAATGAGTCAATAATACGAATCAGATGGCTTGAAGGAATAGACCCCCAAATATTTCCTCTCTCCCTTCTATAAATTAGCTGCCATTTTGTGCAATTTTTGTTGCCTCCAGGCACGGTTTAAATTGGACTGTAGTTACTAAATTGCCGGAGCTATTGCAAAATGTGTAGGCTAATACATAATACCTTGTTTTTGTTAAATGCATAGTAACAGCTCTTCTTGTGAGGTCAAGGGGCCCAGGCTGCTGCTACTTAGGATGCATAACAATTTTATGTAAAATAATGGGGAGGCAGACGGGAGCACGGGCTTCTGCGCCGAGTTTTACATAGCCCCCAAAGCACTCACGGGGGTTGTTTCCAGCACCCTTTGTGTTTAGCAGAAGCAGAGGGGTCCCGGTGCTGCGCCAGAGAGCAAATCACCAAATTGCCATTCTATAATACGTAAAAGACACCCTAAAAAACTTGGGGAAGACTTGAACTCTGTTACATCCATAGCACCAATGGACATGTCACTGACTACTGCAGCTTTAGCATCTGTATTGGTAAGTTGTGGTTTTCTTAAAGCCTCATCTCTTGGAGTCATGTTAGAGCTGTTAGAGGAATAAGTTTATAACACTGAAGAAGGAGACTAAAATTCTCCTGTGAGCCGCTTTAGGGTTTCAAAACCTCAAAACTAAGAAACCCATGGGCTTTTTAAATTTCATACTGCAGGGGCACCTGATTCATGATTTTTGATCACTAGGAACGGGAAAAATTGCAACAACAGCTATTAGGCTTTCATCAGAAACCACTAAAACTGCTTTTAACGCGTTCTGCCCACTGTCTGGTGATTGCTAACTTCTCACACAACCCATGTCAGCTATTGTAAATCCCTCCCTCCCGCTAAGCCCCATTCCATCGTCTCCAACCCATGGGATTGAACAGAAGGAAACAAAGAGGTGCTGCATGCGCAGACCCTGGAGACCCGGAGCCGAAGGATGTGCTCCGCTCCAGGGACCCAACGCGCTGATGTGGGTGCCCAGGGCAAACATGAGCCCCCATGTCCCTGAACGCAGATCGTGCGTGGGAGACTGGGGCTGGTTTTCCTTGGCAGCTCCCGTGGCCCAGCAGAAGCTACGACACAAAAGGGATATAACGGAGCGTTCACTCCCTGTTTGCCGATGCCAACTCGCCCCGGGCACATTTGCAAAATTTCCTTGTCCATAATAAGAAATGGCACTTCCCATGGCCAGCGGTGCCGTAGGTTGGCACCAGGCAGACGCAGAGGTTATTATCTGTTAAATGCCCTCCTGGACCCAGGTGAGGGCTGCATTTCCATGAGGAAGACGCAAGGTTCTGCTGGTCACTGTTTTGCTGCCCAGAGATAGGACAGTTTCTTTGTGGGAAGTTTGCTTACACAAACCTACTCTGTTAGATGGACTCAGCTACCCTGGAGAGATACAGCCCCATTTATATCTTCCTTTTCCTACAGAAAGGAACAAATCCAGCAGCATCTACATTTTCCCATCACAGGGGACACAAGAAATCCTCCCACGTGCAGCTCTGCAGCTGCTACTGGAGACGGGCGCTCTCGCAGCCTCCTTGTTGCCATCTTCAGCCAAGAGCTCACTAACAGGTTTGCATTACACCTAAGGCATCGGGTACCTCGCCCTGGGTGCCCGGCACGGCCTCCTGGCCCTTAACCACTGAGGGGACCTCGTGGCCAGGTGAGCCTAGAAACGAAACGTTCACACCGCTCGAGCTGGACAAGATAAATCTTTGTGGCCATGGCTGGGAAAACTCACCTGCAGGGAAAGTATTTCGTATTTGCCTAGTTCAAAGCCCCTAGTATTTTCCTTTAGAGCATGCGGTATCTGCCCTGGCACGGAGCGGGTCGCTGGCCGCAGTGTCCAGCTCAGCGCGGCATTTGCTGCCCTCTAACTCCACCTTTGTTTGTCCTGGCTCAGCTCTCATTTGCAGATAACTATTAAGTTACATAGTGCACATATTTTCGCGCCCTAGTGAGCCACGGTGTAGATGGTAGCTAGACATAATTTACAGTTTTGGTGCAAACAGATAATTAGGCATCCCCTCTTCCAACATTTTTGCCAGCAGCTTAGAGCGGGTGCAAAATTACTAGGTTAAAATTGCACCTTACACCTTGACAGCCGCTCTGAAAAGGCTGGTCCTAGAACATTAAATAGTAGATAAATATATACGCAGGCAGGAAGAGAACGGTGTAAGCTAGCTGGGATTCTTTTTAATATATCTCCTTAATTCAAGGGGTCCATTATATGTAATACTCAAGAGGGGAAAAGAAGGGCTTGTACTGACGTGTGCGGGGAGGGGGGGTGTTATGGTTTAGGTACCAACTTTCCTTTTTGCTCACACAAGGGCTAATTCATAGGTTAAGTGGAGGATTATGGATGATAGAAATGCAGCAGCGCTTTTCCTTTCCCCCGTGTTTTTCATATAAATAGAAAGAAGGCTTCTCCTCCCCTCTGCAAAAGTGTCAGGATTTCCAAAGCCCTGTGAGAGGACCTGCTATTTCTGTCACTCCACTACCCCCTGTCCCTTTGTCCCCACAAATTACCTCATATTTTAGCTCAGACAGGAATAACTCACAGCCTCAGAAGTGTTCCTAGGACTTACTTCCAGGATATACATTTCCTAGGATATACTTCTCTAAGGAAAGCCTGGACTCTAACCATGGCCAGGCGAATGTGAGCCCAGTCCTGATCTCAGCAGTTCCCAAGGGTTTTGTCCCCCACTTCAAGGGAAGCAAATGAAGCCCTGTGCAAAATGGCCCGGGTGGAGAAGCATCCAGGCAGCTCACGGGATCCCGGAGCTCCGAGCGCTTCGGTCAGCGGGAAGGAGCAGGCAGGGCCAAAACACAAGTGCTGCCCGGGCACCGGCTCCTCCTGTACCCATGGGCGCTGCCCCTGCAGAACAGCCTCTTCTGTGACCAGCAGAGTTGCAACCAGCGAGGAAGCACTTAAAAGAAAAGAAAATTAAATGGGGATGGGCAAATTAAGGGCCTAAAGCTGCAAAGTCTCGTGCCAACAACAAAGGAAAGTGCGTGAAGCGGCAGCCCCGCAGGGCTGCTCGCACCGAGGCCACCGAAGCGGGTCGGTGGGTGCGAAAAGGCAGCGGGTGGCACAGGGGTGTCCCCTGCGGGTCCCCGCAGTCCTCGGCCGCGGGACGTGCTGCGGGCCCTGGCCCTGCGCAGCAGAGCAGCCCACAAGGAGCGCGCTCACGCGGAGCTCGCCGAGCTGCTATTTGCTGGCATGAAAATTAAGGCTTCCCCTTGTGTTCCAGTAACTCGAGCACTTCCCTTTGATAGTTTCCTTGTTTGTTTGCTTCAATTTTGTTTGTTTTAATGAAATGCTTGGAATTTTAGCACAGGATCTGCGAGCTGCCTTTTTTCTTGGCTCCTCCCCGCTGGAACCTTGACTCCTTCTTGCACACACGGCGGAGACATGTTCGCTGAGCTCTTAGCGGGAGAGGAAACAGGAAAAAAAGTGAATTTGAAAAATGTATTTTTTGTGTGGGGTAAACGCACATTCCACACTTGTTCTGGGTAAGACGGATGGGAATCCTACATAAAAGAAGCTCTTTGGGTTTCGAAGAGTGAAGTGGGGAACCAAAAAATGTCCTTTCATGAAAAAACAGTTTAGGATCATCTATACTAGTTTTTCATGTATTTTCTATGGAAACGTTGCCAGAGCTCACAGTTTCCACCTTAGGTACATTTTCCCTAGCTAATTAAACCCTCTTTCCCCACATGACAAATGGGCCCTTCTCAGGAAAGGGCATGATTGCAGACAGGGGCCCAAGTCAAAGAGGGCATTCTTGGTGATTAGACATGAAATACAGACTTTGAAAATAGAGAGATTTTGAAAGGAAAGAGGGAATAACTTACTGAGTCCTCAGGGCAAAAATAATTTATGCATCCTTTACCTAAGTGAGTTTTCTCTATCTGTTTATTTTGGTTTAAAAAGTCTATTTATCTGGCTAGCTGTACTTTCGAAGATGTATTTCCCACGGCCTCCTCTTCGGTATAATGCTTGGGTGTTTTGCAAGCCAAATTCATTAGCAATAGTGCCTCAAAGACACGCAAGCCCTGAGGCAAGCTACACCTTCCCAGAAACACGGAGAAACACGGAGAAGGGAACGATGTGTAGGGCTTGGAGCTGCTGTTTAGCTCTCCCGACTGATGCAAACTCATCATGGAAGTTCAGGTCCAAACCACCAACGGGCAAGATTCAAAAATCTGGAGTCCACACTTAAAATTTAGGGTTAAAATGTGAGCTTAAATATATAGAAAACACTGGGGTTTGTGCTTTAGGCCATGTTTGCAGGCACCACTTGTCAGCAAAGGGTGCTGGAAACAGACCTCTGTAACTGAAAGCTGAGATTCCCCTGAAATGATTTGAGTCCAGCAGCTTCAAGAAAAGTCCATGATGTCATGAGAGTTGGCCAGATTCTTAACTCCTGATTTATTAAATAATCATGAGTCATCAGACGTCTTGGACAATTCCCCCGCAAACCCCTGAGGAGCACTAGGCTGATCCGGGGAAGGAGGTGGCTTTTCCCAGGCCGGGCCAGGTGCAGACGGACACGGGACGGCACCAAGTGGCACCGCGTGCGACCCAAATTCCTCCCCGAATTCCTGCCCTCTCCAGCTATCAGCGCCGCCTGCTACTGCCCTTCCCAATGTGTTTTCCCTGCAGAGGTGTCACCGCCTGGAGCTGGTGGCCTATTGGGAAATGCCCAAGGTTTTTTTTTGCCACCAGAGAGGTCCCCTGAGCATCAGGAAACAAGATTTGAAGTGAGGATCCAGGACACAGAACAGGGCAGAGAGACGTGGAGGAACCACGTACGTTCAGCTCTCACCCCAGAGCCCAAGGATTTTGGGCTCCATTATTTTCTTATACACTATTGTATAGGTAAGTACAGTAAGTACTGTATTATTTATACAGCAACTACTCCAGCTGAAGTGTGAAATTGGTACAAGCAAAAGAAAACAAACCTATTCCTCCTATATGTCAAGGGATTTCTGTACAGGACAGTGCTCGTTCGGGGCTCCACAGACAACACTCCTATCAGAGACCAGAAAAGGGATTTGCAGGCAAGCAGACAGTTCCCAGTCACTGCTGCCCCCCAGGCTTAGGCCACGCACCCTGCCTCAGTTTCTCTGTTTTGAAGAAGTCTTGTAAAGACCTGTACCAGCTCTCAATAGAAAGACTATGGGAGTGTGGGGGGTAAATACTAGACTCTGTGAATTCTTTAGGGAAAAAAAATACTTTTATTTTCTATCAGGCATTAAACTACCCATTAAGGGATCGGGCACTTCATTAAATAAGGAAGCAAAATCCCTCTCTGCTGTGCATCGTGCTCCTGCTGAAGCCATGAGGAGCAGCCCGGCACATGGAGGCTCCGGGTGCAGCAGCTGCTTAGAAAGAGCTGCTCTTGGCCTGATGTGAATTTGTTTTGAAATGAAGGACTGAACATTGTTGGAAATCAGAGGCTCTCCATGGCTGTGCCGTTCTTTCCTTCCAGCTGCAAAGAGCCAGTGGCACCCGCTGAGGCCCAGGAGCTGCAGGGAGCACAGGCACCCTGGGCTCCTGCTGCAGCACCGGGGAGGAGCGGAGCTCGTGGGGCCGCTCCTTCTCCGTGTGCATCTCCAGGGGGTTCCAGCGCGAGGCCGGCAGTGCCTGCACCGCCTGCGGCACCTTTCCCAGGAGATCCTGTATTGCTCTTCCAGTGAGCTGTTATGTTTTCCCGAGGGGAAACACTGCTTGCTTCCCACCCTAACGTATCCCCAAAGAACCTGCTGGCTTCTCCCGTTGCAACGAGGGAAGGAGATAAAAACTGGGTGAGGATCCGGAGTGGCCGGCAGCACTTGCAGGACTCACCTTTGGGGTGCCCGGTGCCCGAGGCAGGTGACAGTGCAGGTGGGTGACGAGCAGCCCCGGAGCTGCCGAGGGAGAGCAGAGCCAGCCCTGCGGAACCGGCACCCGCTGCCGCGACACCAGGGCTGCTCGCAGGAGCTGGCGCCGCTCACGCGGGCAAAGGGCTGCAGAATTGGGCCTTTAATTGGAGAAAAATGCACTGCTCACCAATAGTTACCTAATTTAGCAGAATACATTACCTCTCTGCTTCATAAATCTTAATTAAAGCTGTTAGTTTTCCTATTATACGATCAAGAAACGCCCCATTAAAGTTAAGCAGTTTCTCCGAGTAATTATATACATTACATGGTGTGAGTGTAAAGATGTATATAACATTCCACGTCCAATTATTTTGCATACCCTGAAAAGCATTATCTATTAAATAAAAAACTCACAGAATTTCATTAATGCACGATTTCTTAATCTCCCAAAAGTCCAAGCTGTCCCACAGGAGCATATACACTCAATGTTGGCTCCTTATAATACAATTTAATGCTCACAAACACAACTAAAGTATTTAAGCATTTACAGAGGTTGTCATAAGTGCTTTTCTTATTTTTGATCAAATTCAAGTCTACACTTAATACTGTTAACTGTAGTTATTTAATTTCAAAACTCAAGAATCCAACCTCAAAAATTTATAACAATATAAATTTAGTTACCTTGCTATAGGATATGTATGCTACTGGGAAAGCAGTGAGATGTGTAGAAGTCCGGGATCTAAAAGGAGTTCTTCTTAAAAGTAAGCATTATTTCAAATAAACCTTGTCAGATTTCAAATAATATTTTCCTATTCGTCTGCAAAATGATTTTATAATTTTTAGTAGTATATTTCAAGGCAGTGCTAAATGCTATGAAAAACCAAATGCATTTTAATTTTGCTTTTCCTTTTGAAGAGAATTTCATGTAAATACTGAACAAATATTAAACTGAGACATTGCAAATATCTTAAATATATTACTAACCAAAGCACTTCATTTCCTAGCAACTGGCTAGAGAATGAAATTTGGAAAATTATTCTTAGCTCCCCTAAGACACTGCCTTACCGCATTAACAATTAAAAGGTATATGCAAGATGTTAGATGTTAAAATATAATGGAAGAAACTTAACATCTGCTCATATGAGGCAAGGAACCAATTCCTGCCCTTAAAAGTAACCTAATCAGGCTCTCAAGAATGTAATATTCTACTTTTAAGTAAAATATTATTCTCCACAAACTGCGGAGTCAATCAATCAGGCACATAAAAAAGGAGGAAAAAGAGAAGCCTTGAGAGCAGCAGCCCCAGCTGAAGCTGATAATCTTTGATCCAATAGAGTTTAATATCATCCTTCAGAGCTGACAGTACATTATTAATTGAAACATTGGGGCTGAACTGTGTCCTCTTCGCTAGCAATCATAATATAATTATATCTCATAGGCAGAAATACTATTTCCACCTCTGCCCCCCCAAAAGTAATCTACAAAGTGGGATAAAAATGTGCGAAAGCAAATAGTGAAGCAACACTCTATTTATGATATCTGTACTGGGAGGTCCATAAATCATAATGCATATTCTGAAGAAACGGATAGAGAAACGAGAATTTCGAAAGGATTATTTTTATATAATACATTGTGAAAACATTTTGGATGACTTGATTTCAAACTATCTGGCTGGAAGTCTTTTTCTAATTTTTTTTTCTGCTTTTAATTTTTGTACAGATGTAGCTATATAAATAACAGTATTTCCTGGAATCCCTGAAACATCAAACCAAACATTTTCCAATATTAAAAGATTGCATTCCACTATGTCATTACCACTTAGAATAGTCTATAAATTCATTGACTGAAGAGTTTCATAGCAATGCCTGATCTTTTATATACCTTATTTTTATTAATAGAAAAATCAGCCTCTTCTGCAACATTAGCACGTTACCCTTTCTAGTAAAGCGTATCAAATCACATTAGGGAAAAAGTTGCCAAGTCAAATGGAAGCTTGGTGCCAGTTTTCTTTTTTTCCTCTTTCCCTTTTTTTTTTTTTTGAGAGAGAGAGAGAGCAAAAGAAGGGATTAAATTTCTTACTAAACTTGTGGCAACGAATGTAAAATATAATAATCCTTTAACATTCCTATCATGATTTTGGTCCTAGCGCTCAAACCGACAGAAGACTGAAGGAGTTAATGGTTTAAGATGTGCAATAATTCAGAAAGATACGTTGGGTGATTTTCAATGTATGTTTTTTGAAAGATGGACTCTGGAGCGGACAGATCAACTTTGCAAAAATGGAGCGGGGGGGAGAAAAAAAAGCAGTTCTCTACAACCAATCAAACCAAATGCCAGAGTAGAGGGCAAAGGGATATGGAAACTGAGAAGATAGACTTCCAAGTCCTTTCCTGAAAGTGCTTGGATTTTGAGGAGAGTCCAACACCGCCTGACAAAAGTGTCTTTGTGCTGCGACACTGGGGAGAACGAAGGAGAGCTCGGGAAACCTAATGAAAACAGGCCAAGCCTTGTACATTAGACCCCATGGAGAACTTTGAATCATACGAGCTGCAGACAAGCCCCGGGTATGTAATGCCAAATTAAAGACCACCAAATATGGGCGGCATCGGAGCAGCAGCGGGGAGATGTGCGGGCAGCACGCGGGACACCCCGGCCCGGCACCGAGCCCAGCCGGGGGCCGTGGCAGCGCCCGGCGCGGGCGATGCTCACCCGCCCCCCGAGATCCTGCCCCAATAGAAGGAAAATAAAACACCTCCGAAAGCTGTTTTTGTATTCCCACAACCAGCCTGAATGGCAGCTGTGTTAATGCGCGTGCTGCAAAGGGGGTGCCTGGCCTGCAGCTCCCCTTGCGCCGAGGCTGATCTCGAGGCTCTGCCGCCTCCGTCGTGCTCCCGGGCTGCTCAGGTCTCCCACTTTGCTGTTTCTTTGTGTTTCACGACAGACAGTGCATTTCACCTCACTTGATGGGAGAAATCCTGCCCCGTGCTGGGTACAGCGGGCTTGGCGTGGGCTTCTTGGCTCTGCCTCGCTGGAGCGCGTACGAAAAGGCCCAGGGCGAGCCCGAGTGCTGCCCCCGGAGCAGCGGGGACAGTCCCTGCACAGAGGGACGAGGAGGCAGCTCTGGGCACGCGGCGCTCGGCCGCATCCCCCGCGCGGCGGCTGCAGAGGAACATCCTGTGCTCGTTAGCTGCTCTGCCCCGACACCCCCGAGCAGGCAGGAGCTGCTGGGCGTCTTTAATGACCCTGCATGGAAAAGAGGGTTCAGGAAGGTATTTCTAAGCTTTTCGAAACACCTCCGAGTGGTGTAGAATAATGTCACAACACACATGCTCCCGCTGCCAGGCCAATTGGCAGAAAAACTGCAAAGAATTGAACGAGGGCACAGAAAGGACTTGCATATACCTGGCCCCAAACCCCTACTCCTTTTGCTGGTGTTATCCCAGTATTATCAAAATTACTATAGATTTGAACTTGCAGTCTCGTGATCCGGATAACATCTCTGCAGGAGCTGCACGCACCCCTCCAGAGAGGTGAAGTGCGAACAAATGCCAAGTGGCCTTTCCGGAACAGCAAAGTCGCAGTAGCACCGGGCAAAACCGCAGCTCCGCAGCCTCCACGGCGGCTCTGCCACCCCACCACACTCTGCCACCCGTCCCATTAGGCCAGGCAGCAGCGGGGAGCAGTGGAGCGCCGGGCACGCGCAGCAGAGCAGCTTGGAGCCGGGCGGCCGCGCTGCTCCGGCGCAGACACAAGGGAATGTGAGCTCTTCCTTCTCGTCTAAAGTGCCCAATTATGTCAGGCCGGTGGAGGGACGGGTGAAATTTGCCCTAAAAAACATGGAAAAATGTGCTTTTCATTAACTTGAAATGCTCTGTCCAGCGCGCCCTGGCCAAGGAAAACTGCTGGGCACGCGGGGGTGAGGGCTGCCCAGGAAGCGCCGCTGAATGCAGCACGCTCTGCTCCACGAGCACTGTTAGAGCACAGATAGCATCTCGCCCTGCCAGGGAGATAAGAGTGGGAGCCAGCAGAAAAGAAACTGAAACAAAAGAAACCTGCGGAGCGGGTGGGGGAATCAATGGAGCAATTTTTCACTCTCTGTCATTTCCAACATATTAAATGAGATCTTAAAATACTGGCCCAGTTTCTCAACTGGTGCAAACTGGCATCGCTCCTTAATAGTCAACAAAGCTAAGGCTGTTTACGGCCGGCAGGACTTGGCCCTGCTGAATTCAAGGGTATGGCTGTAGAAAATAATTCACACCCGGGGTTGCCATATCGCTGGCACTCACGCGGGCGCATTCCTGTGCTATCCAGAGGGCCATCTCCAGTTCCAAACACCGGCAAGCAGAAACTGTCCTAGGTTCATGGTGAATGTGCCAACTCCCCATGGTGAGGAAGGTGCTAGAGAAGGTGCAACGTAGCAGGGCTCGGGGCAGCTCCAGGGCAGCGAATGGTTTGTCCTCATTTCCATTCAAAACCGCATTTCTCAGCATGTGCTTAAGCCCCACTGGATTCCAGCTAAGTAGACTGGATATGGAGGGGTCTTTCCCCTTCTTTAATCAGCCGGGTGGTTTCTGTGTAACACCCAGGACCAGAGAGAGGAGGAACAAGGTAAAAAATCAAGGTCAAGTAGTTAGCAAAGACTAGACACTTTTTCTCTCTGAATAACAAATGTGAAAAGAAAATCCCCTATATTTAAAGTAATACTTGGAAAAATGACCACTCTGTTTCCTCAGGAGCATCAGAGCCAAATTCTTGTTCCAGTTACAGCAACCGGTACAGCAATATTGACTCGAGTGAGGTCACGCTAGTGTGAGTGACCTCCGTTGGCCAAACCGAGCCGTCTGTTCAGCAGTGGAAATCTGGAGCAGCCTCCGGCTTCGGTGGGATTGCCCTGGATTTACACCGCGGTAGCTGGGGGAAGCGTTTGGCCCAATAATTCTTTAAATACATGTTTTTTTTTTTTCCCTCTAACTGTGAAACCTCAGTGAAGTTAGTGGCATTACAGGGACTATAAATCACTGCAGAATTTGGTGCTTTGTTTGATGCCAAATATTTTCTGGTATTGTGTATTCCTGGCAAAAAACTGCCCTCCATTTCTGCCATGGCAGCTGTGCTAGCAGCAGGCTGCTGCGCTAGCGTGCACCGAGGGCAGGAGGCACCGCAGCGCGGATCCGGCCCCGCTTCCTGCCCGTTCCAGCAAGCCGCCCCATTTGGGAGACCACGGTGACCTCCCCACAAGCTGCAGAGACTCTCTGCTGGGACCGGATCGTAGACGCAAGGGCGAGTGGGAGTGACCAGCCGCTGGGAAGGGCTGGAACGGCCGGATTGACGTGGCAGCCTCAAGGCCCGGGCGCCCTGGGCACCTTGGTGCTGCTGCCGTTGGCGCTGCGTGTTCTGCCCCGTGGCCTGGTCCGCTCTGGAGCTGTTTGATACGAAATGCCGCTTTCCCCGTTCTGCCGTGCTCCTGCCACGAGTTCAAAGGATGCAAATCCCCAAGGGGTCAAACTTGTGTCCAGTCAGGTCCCGGACGTGGGGACTGGCAGGGTCCCCTCACTGCAGTGCTGGGTGGCTAACGTGGCTCGATGCAGCCCCAGCGTGAGGGCCCCATGCAGACACAACCATTCCGGGGTTGCCGGAACCTCGTGAGAATGAACCTCTTGTTGGAATCCATTTCTTTTCCTTTCTCTGCCTCCTCCTTCCCGTCCTGCTCATCCCTGCTGCCGGAGCCTGTGCTTCACATCACCCACAACAGCAGCACAGCCGCCGGCTCCCCTCCTTCCAGCCCAAGGCTTCCCCCGCTCCCATCAGGGTATGTTCTTCAGCTCCATCCCTTCACCATAACCCTTCCCAGTCTGTGTGTCATTCCGTTTCCTCTCAACAGATCCTTTACCTGAGGAGCTCCCTCACCCCTCTTTATCCATGCTCTCCTCCTCCTCCCCTTCCCATCCTCGCCTCCCATTCGATTATCCCCGTTTCCCTCCAGCTCCCAGCCTGCGGAGCCACCACACTGAAGCAGTTCAGCACATCCCCAGCTGCCCCTCAGCACCTCTCTGCTCAGGGCTACTTAGATATATAGATCCACATAAAAACCCAAGCAGAACTATTTCTATATATTGATTTCAAGACCATTTGCAATGGGCTTACAAAATATCCTATGGAAACAACTCTACCCAATCGTCGTCCTGCTAAGGCTGACAGGACTATCCAAATTAACATCGCAAGTCAAGGTGAAATTTTTGGCTCATAAGCCTCAGTTATTTTCAGGCTGGCCTTACATGTTCCTTTCCCAGTGATCACATTTGTAATCAGTCTAGCTACAATAAGCCTGTTACTATACCTATTGGGCCACCACAATATGCTGAATTTTATGAGCAAGAATTTGCTGTTATACTGAATGTCCCTCTTTCAAATGCGATAGGAAGGTTTTCTTTCACTACAGAGGTAATCATGGAAATGTTAAGGAAACCTCTTTAGGTTGTTTGCATGCATTAAGAGGGAGAAAATAATAAATACAGTCTTCAGCTCTTATCTGAACATTGATAGAATAATTCGGACCATATATCAAATTCAGTGATTTGATTATCTGTGGCAATGTCCATACTGCTGACATTTTCTAAAGTTCCTTTTACCCCTAGGTACATTAACTCTCTATCTAGAAAACTTCCCACTCTTCCGTATAGAGTTAAGATAAAACAAAATGTAGAAAGAGGACTGAATTGAAATAAATAAATAAATAAAAGACAGTAATAACTCCAAACACTGCAGAAGCCTGAATTTGACTCAGAAAGGAAGGATGAGTTCAGAAGCATCTGAACCCTGCGTTTTCACTTGGGTTCTTTACAGTTTATAGGGAAGTTTTTCCATCTCTAACACAAGGTCTGTTGGTTTGCACTGTCATTTCCTACAAGACAGAAGGTCTCTCTGCTCTAAACAAAGAGTGAAGAGGGGCCTTTCTGCCTCCAGAGCGCCGGGTGTTTCGCGCCTTCGTCTTTGCAGGCAATGGAGGGGACCGCTCTCCCGCACCCCCAGCGCCGTGCACAATTTCAGCTTTATCATTAAATCGGTGCAAAACCCCGGCACAGAGCGTGCATCTCATTTTTGAACGCCGTGTGTTTTCTGAGCTGCTTGTTCAATCATTTTAACAGTTCCAGAAGAAGGTGACTTGCACCACACGTGTCCTTTCGGCGGGAACCGGAGGTGATGTGATCAAAGTTAGCCTGCACCTAATCAGGTGGTGAGAAATAATCACGAGTATTTTTTTTAAGATGTGTTCAATTCAGCAAAGGGCAAGGACTATTAGTCTTTCCCTTATTCACTACAGTGTGGGTGAAATTCACATTATTTTCGTTAATATTGTTCCCTCCATATCAACTCTTATAAGGTGCACTCAATAACGTGGCCATGCTATACCTCGAGCAAAGAATCTTTCAAGGCGTTTTCCCAAGCCAGGGAGGTTTGCATCCTAATGCGAGATCCGCTGCCGTACAAAACTAATGCCATATGTCTGCTTTTTCAGTCATCACCTCAGCGACAGAATCTGACTGGAAGATTCGACATGGAAAAAAATGCTAGAAACTCAGCAAAAGAAAACAAGCACCAAAATAGGAAGCTGGATGGTATTGATTAAAGCACCCCTTGAAAGTCTGCTGAAACAATGATTTTTTCCTATTGTAGCCAAAGAAATCTATGACTGTGCTTTAGTCATAAATCGTCATATTGATACGCAGAGAGGAGGAATCTCGTATGGAAAGGCTTGGGAATATATTGGACATCCCTAATCTGTGCCCATCGGGCAGGCTCAGGCGGCAGCGGCTCGCGGCGTGCGTGTATATCTTTATAAAATAGCATCTCCTGTTTCGGTTAATACCAAATTCCTGAACACCTGGATGCTCCCATGTCACGAAATAAATGCTTGTAGAATAAAAATTTACAGTCCACCACACGCATTAAATTTGTTTAAACACTTTTTCAAAGCGAGGCCCCCTTTTTTGTAATCGCGGGTTGTATTTTACAGCGGCGAGCGGGCGCTCTGGCAACTCTCCATCCCTCCAGCCCTGACAGACTGTTTGTCAGTTAAACTCCCCTTGTCATGTATCCCCAGCACTGCCAACTCATGCACGGAGACCTTCACTTTTACTGCTACCACTTGCACCCTGTGCAACCTTTGTCATTGATCACTGATCCAATCCAGTGCCCACATGTTCTTCAAGTGCCTACACAAGTAATGAGGTACTTGTGGTGTAAAATTAAACTGTCAACTGTCAGCGATTGATAACCACAGCGAGAGCTGACCTAGAACACCTGCACCCGTGGCCAAGACAGGTGTGACACGTTTGATCGCTGAGGCCTGCTAGGCAGCGTGACCCAGCGGCGTCCCTCCCGCCACGGATCTGCGGGGACAGAGCCGACGGGTTTCAGCCCCGCATTCCCAACGCTGCCGGCGCGGGAGCCTCTGTGCTGATCCGTACGTGCCGGGCACCTGCGGGAAGCTCCTTTCCTGGCCAGGCATCCGATACAGCCGGGGCGGTGGTTGCGTTTCGCGCTGCGGGTCTTTACGGCAATTCAGAGTCTTCCCACCTCCCCGTCTCCTTCTGCAGCCCCTCTCCACCTCCCCCTCGATGCCTCCTCGCCCTCAGCTTGGCAGCAGCCCGCACATTCATCAACGTTGTCACCCCCTTTATGAGGGTTTTGGCCGGGGCACCAGGGTTCAGCTGGGGCCTCCCTTCTCCTACGCACCTCCATTTCAAGGCAACACTGGCTATCATTTATGGTTTGTTTTTGTTTTACTTACTAATTATTTAATTTGTACTTTAAGCAAAAAGGCACAATAAAGACATACGGTGTCTTTAAGAAAACCCTGGAACGTGTCAGAAAATAATGGCAGGAAGGTTTTTTCCCCTCCCCTCAAACAGTTGCACTATATTAAGTTCATGTGATGAGAAGATAAAAATCTATTAACTTGCCGCTGACCTTATCGACACAAAGATCTCTGCAGACATTACAGGAACCATATCTCTTCTGACTTTTACATCCAGAACCTCATGCGCCAGCGTCCCAAACCAAATATAAAATCTTCCTGATGAGTGAAACAGTGACACGAATTCAGATGCTGGTCTTGCCGGCTGGCAGGAGACACGGGCTCCTCGGGGGCCGCCACTGCCCTCCACTTTCAATTTAACTTCGGGGGCGGTTTTTTGCCATATGCTACCAGGGGCTCTGAATCAAAACTGTTTCCGTAGGACCATATGCTACAAGGCAAATGTGCTGGAAACAGCAAGGCTTTCTGCTCCCCCGTATCACCGTGATGTATTGCAAACATAATTAAAGGTGAGTAACGCGCGCAGCCCTGCTTCGGTTAATCATTCCTTTTCTCGGCCGAAGCCGGTATAAAACAAACCAATTTTCGAATTATACCAGAATGCATCTGAATACACATTGCTGGCGAGCACACACCTCCGCACGGCTCCTCCCCGCACCGCCGGCAGTCCCGAAATGCTTTCCAGTAAGGAACACGCTGGAGCAGGACGAGCGCCTGGCGCGGCCTCGCGTTCCCCGTGTGAGAACGCAGGGAAATGGGGAGCGACCCGCAGCCCTGCTGCGTGCCTGGGGGTGACGGGCTGGGAATCCGCCGGGAGACGGGGACAGTGAGGGACGTGGCCGCTGCCAGGAGGACACAGCCGGCTCACGAAATAGGAAGCAGGACGGTGCAGGATGCAGCAAACGGGCAGCACGGAGTGAGCCCAGAGCGTTACGTCACGGTCAGAGCCACCAGGCTGGTGTGTGCGCAGCTGACTGAGGTCACTGGTGCCTGCGGGCCCGGGCATTGCTCACTCCCTGGCTCAGCCAAGGAGAGTCCCTAGGACTCGGGTGGTCCGCAGGGAAAGACGGTCAGGTTTCACATCCCGCCTTGCAGAGCAGAGCCGGTGGCCAGCACCAGCTCGGCAGATGTGCCACCCTCAGCTGCACGTGGGCTCCCAGCGCCAGGGAAAGGTGCCCACACGGCGCAGGCATCGCCGGGTTCAGGCTAACAGCCTTGGGGCTGCGCGATCAGGCAGGTGGAGCTTCCCAGCACCGCTGCCGCCTGCCGAGCAGCCAGACTGGGCTCCGAAGGCCGGGCAGCAGCCTGGGGAGTCCTGCAAGCCATATCCCCATGTCCTACCCTGGACATCCCCACAGGAGGCAGGACGCGGGGCTGCAGGGAAGTGCTCTGCCCTGGACATCTGGCTCTCTCTTTGTGAGCGCACTCACGGAGTTTGTTCACAGTACCTGGAAAATCTTCAAATAGGCTCTGAACTTGAAAGGCCAGCGTCCCTTCAAAGCCTCGGGCCTGCTGCTGGCGTGCCAAGGCAAAGCCCTAAGGGAACTGCAAGCGGGAGCACTGCGAGCGCCGAATCCCTCCCTCGGCTGTGAAGCACGAGGACGAGCTCGTGTGTGGGGCACGGAGCGGCCAGGCTGCAGCCCCACTCCTGTCGCAGCCCCTGCCTCCCTCTGGGACCTCTGCGAAAACGGCTTCATTCCTGAGTGCTCCGGCTTCCTCTCACTTCAGGAGCGCTAATAATAACCCCCATTGCATGGAGGTGCGGGGAAGGGAGCTCCGGTGGTTGGATGTGCAAAGCCTTATTCATATCATGAGTAATACAAGTATATTACAAATGCCTAACAATAAAGAAATAACATGGCTCAAGCCACTGCTGGTTGTGGTTGTGGTTTTGCAAAACAAAAAATCTTACTGATGGGGAAAATTGCTGATGATTTGCTTCACGGAAAGAAAAAATAAACAAATACGAGGTGACATGAAATAAAGTAATGGTTTGAACAGTGATGCTCTTTATATTAGCAACTGGGACAGGCTGAAAAAGAAATAATAAATAAAGGATGTTGATTCAAATTGATTCAAATGTTTTCCAAGTTCAGAAATGCAATTCCGAGCTCCGTGTGCCCAACGCAGGGAACGCTGCCTTTGCAGGGACTGCCACAGCTATTGTTAATCATCTGCTCTGGACACCGAACCCAGGGACTGCAGCCTCTCTGTGTGCATGAACAGACCCTGGGGTTTTGGCTGTATATGCAGCCTGCCTTTTGCCTTGGAACATTTGATTTGCTTTACTAAAAACGAGCTCTGTAATTTGTATAGTGGAAGGCAAGCAGATGAATTGCTTTTCCCTGATGCTGGCTGCTGTGAATAAGACACAATGAGATCTAGGAAAACAACCCCCCGAAAGAGAGATCAGTGTGTAAAATATGTGTGGAGCCCCACATCCAGTACATACTGCAGCATGCTCCATGAAGGAGAAATTAATGATACGTGGAAAGCTCATTCCAGCTGATCACAGTGACCAAGACGCTCAGACCTAGCGTCTTTCCCCAAAATCCAGCGAGAATTCCTCTTGTTTTTATTCTAATCACAGAGCTGACCAGAAAACCAGAGCTTCCTAAGCCACCCGAGTGGAAGTGAAAGAGCTGATCTCAGCGCAATGAGAGCAAAACGGAGGCAAGATTAAGGGACTCTTATCTGGCGTTTTGAAATCTGGAATGAGCACACCTATTGGCACTAAAACCAAAGACATACAGAAGTAAATGAGCAGCTAAACTTCTGGGCATCCCATGGGACACAAGAAGCTGGCAAGACATGACATCAAAGATGGCTTGTTTACATATCGGGGGACCTGTCTGCTTGTCCCTTCGCATTGATTCTTACGGTACAAAAATATTATTTCAGTGACAAGGATGTAAACCTTATTCAAAACAGGATTTCAACCATATCCTGCAAGTGAGGCATCTCCTCGGCTCGCCCGCCCGCGCTCCCCGCGTGGCGAAGACGTGCTGCTCTCCGTGCGCAGTGTTTGTTACGAGGGTCACAATATCAGGAAGCAGGAGAGGGCTCATCAAAGCGTCGCTCCTTGCCCTCACCGCTCATCAACTAGACAGTACCTTGTTTTTTAAAACCGAGCGGAAATGCATCTCCAGCGACCCATTGTTAGAAACTTCCTTTTGTCTTTAAGTTTGTTGGAAGGAGTAGGGGGGCCCCTTTTAACTCTTTTCCAATAGGTAATTTCCCTTAATTAGGGCTCTCATTACAAGTGAGAATTTATCAGACGTGATTAAAGAAGCATCTCGCCCCTTTCCTACCGCCTCCAAGGCACGTATTTTGATGTCCCAGCGCGTGCTGCAAACATAGATAAGCGCAGGCGCTGAGCTCACAGATCACGCTGAAATTTGGCCTGCCCATAAAGTTCATGTTTGGATCTCGGCATCCTCAGAGCTTCCCTCTGAATTCCAGGGTGACAAAATCATCAGCGTCGGGGCGTGTGCAGAGCTCCTGTGGGAGGCAGGAAGTCCAGCACATCCAACCAACATAACGGAGCTCCAGGGCTTGAGGCTGCGCTGAAACCCGCAGGTCGCTAGTGCTTTAGCTCTACAGGTGCAGCCCCGTTGGGCACCGACACTGTGCACCCAGCACCTCCTTCTCCTTGGTCTGCACCAACAGAAACAGGCTCCCAAGGGCTCCAACAGCAGCTGGATTGGACTACTACATTAAGGTGCACTTGTACTGTCCACAGTTCTATCTCCTGCAAATATTGCTGATAAGCCCCAGGGCAGGGGTGCTACTTCACGTAGCAACTGTGGAGAGGGAATTCTGGTTCGTTCCTGGGATCCCAACCAGAAACACCCAAACTCAGGCTATAATAGAAAGAATATCAATTCGAACAAAACATTCATGCTCATCTGCAAATTACTAGTATACATGAGGCAAGGGTAGCACTTACTCGCATTCATAAGCTAGAATTTACAGTCAGGTCTAGCTCAAGCTCGGAGCAAATAAAAAAAATTGATAATAATAAAGCAGCAATGAGAACTTCCCCAAACAGTAAAAGCCACTCGAAACCTGTGACTCGCCCACGGTCTGAGGTGTTGCAAACATTCCCCTTCCTGGGTGTCGCCAGCAAACATCTGTCCTCTCTGCCCCTTGCAGGAACCAGCTTGCTGTCCTCTGACAGGCACAATCAGCCTTTAATTTTATTTTTCTCACATAATGTTAATGAAGAGCTAAAAAGATAATTTCCTTCTCCCACAAAGCAATTCCACTGTGGTGGAACAAACTGTTATCTTAAGTTTCACAGAGCAATTGTTCAATAATTCCTGTTTGTGGCTCTTTTCCAAATCCTTGAGAATAGCTCAGGCTGCCAACCCGTCCAAATAAATAAAAAAGGCAGCAGAAGCGAGAAGCACTTGCTGTCGGCGCAGGGGTCAGCGCTGCCACAATCCAACGTTTCTCTAGGAGCAAACTCCAGCCCCGTGATCCCGACACGCAGAAACGCACTGTCTGTTTGAAGACAATTGCCTGGAAAGATATAAGCTGCGAGCCCGTAAATATGTCACAGCTCTGGCCCTTGGAGATGCTCTTATCTGGGCTTGGTAGATTTGGTGCATTGGAAGCTCTGGGAGGAAAAATAATAAGGATACTTGGCATTTCTGCAGTATTTTCGCCATGCTAAGCGCAGTACAAGCTTTGAGCTGTTAATGTTTGTTGAAGAAGAATGGAAGGGTGTTTTGTTGCATGAAAGGAAACTGATAACATGGTTTTCTTCAGTGAAAGTAATAAAATGTTCCGTTTCTAAGGAAAAAATAAGAAGTAATAACAGCCTTACTCACAAAGCACGCTTCGTTTCTAAATCACTATTAATTTTAGCTGCTGAGCTCACTGAGGAAGGGACAGTCATTTACCACAGGTCTGTGCAATGAGCACGGCCTTATAATTTCCTAGAGAAAAAGAAATCTAGAGTGTTGCCAGCTCTGATATTTGGCCATCTTAGCCCAGGAGAGAAGCGTCCTGAGGCCAACGCACCTGCACATGCAATTCACAGTGTATTCCTGGGCGGGCACAACCTGACAGCCAAGGCTGAGCTGGGGGCAGCCCTGGCTGCTCCATGAACCTGCTGCCACCACCACGTGCTTGCATCAGCGTCAACCCAGAATTAAAAGGAAAGGAAAAGACAGATTTCACTCAGAAATGCAGGCAACTACGGTCTATCAGAGAGAATCTGACAGGTTGGAAGTGGATTAACTGCAAGTTTTGGCTTCACTCAAATCCTTTTTGAATCAAATTCCCTTTGGTGCAAATCCACGTATTCCCAGGGAGCTATTCTTGCTCTACAACAGAGCAAAAGAAAAGAGTCCAGCCTAGAACCTCTCTTTCCAGCTGCTGAAAAGCCACCAGTGTCTAGTTAGAGCAACACAGAGGCTGCTTGGAGGTGGAACACCCCATCTTACCCTGCACCTGAGACACCTCTGTGCATCCTCCAAAGGATGCATCCTCTGTGCAGGAGGATGCCTGTGCATCCTCCAAAGATGCTCTACAGACAAGAGGGAAAAGAAATGGAATTAACTAAATGTCTGCAGAGAATGAAGCTCTAGAGAAGCAAAATCAAATAGGATTGATTTTGCTGAAGGGCAGAAGTCAGATCACAGAGTGTTTGCAGATACCGGAAACCAGCGGGACACTCTAGACAGTCCTGGGCTCAGTAAAACAGGTTGAAATAAACTTCAGGAATGAAAATATTTGGTAATTTTTGTTCTTTACTGTGTCTTGCTAAGCAAGCAACATTCATATGGCCAAATTCTTTCAACAGATCCCCATGGATAAAGCTTCCCAGAGCCTAACATGGACTTGAGAGCATCTCTCTGCGTCCTCACAGTCAGTAATTTACCTCTTCAAATACCGATGAATCCAGTGAAACCTCCAGATTTGTTTTAGTTGAGCTGACAGGGCCGTTTCCTTTAAGTTTCTTCTACCTTCTTGCCAGGCTCCAGAGCCAGGCGGGAGAATGGCTTCCATGGGGCAAACACCATGACTTGACACCCTCACCCTGCCTCTCTGGGTCTGTGCCACGAGCCTGTAAATCACCCCTCACTCGCCCACGAAACAATAGCTACCTCTTGGTTAAATAAACCTGCACCTGCTGCATTAACGCAGCAACAAACACGCGCTTTGTTTTTCGCTAGGCATCCAGGCTGAAGCCACCCTGTTTCCTGGCCCATATATTGGAAGACTTATTCTTAGAAGGGTATAGGATTTTCACGCAGCACAGCGCTGTTCATGGTGGTCACCTTCCTTCCTTCTTTTGTGCTGCAGCCGTGTGCATCTTGTCTAGATTCCAACAGGTTTGTTTCCGTCACACTCCTCCAGCTTCCAAGACCTGTTGCGGCTCTTATTTGGCAAATGTTCCTTTTTTTGTTTTGTTTTGTTTCCTATTTTGGAATATCGCAAGCAATTTGGGCCATTCTGAATCGTTTTTCAGAAGATTTTTCTCTCGTTGAAAGAGTTTGGACAAAGCAGGAGCCAGCTGAAAATGTCTTTGCCAAATGTTCAATCAAGGCTAAATCATTCTGTTCTCCCTGCAGTAGGTTAATTATTATGATGTCCGCTTCAAGTTTATTTATCTCTGCTCAGTGCTTGTTTATTGATTGAGCCGGGACCCTTTTCTAGCGGAGTATTTTTGCTCCAATAAAGTGCTCAGCAGTGCCTGGAAAATGGTGGGCTCACAGATACGAGGGGCAGTAAAGGTTTAGCAGAGGCGTGCGGAGGATCTAGATGATGTGCCCTGTGCTGCTGAACCAGACGAGTCCTTACTGCTGGGTGTGAGGCCCAAGCAAACCCGAACGGAGCCCCAGCCGTGTTTCCTCTGCCCATGTGCATCTCGTGTCGTGCTCGCTATTGTGCTTGAAATAACCATCCTCCTTACTCACCTCGCCTCCTCCAGCTGCTGCGGACGCTTCCTCACAATCAGCTTTCCAGGAATCCATCGCGCAGTGCCCACTCCTCCTCACATCCTCTTCCTGAAATGCTGCCCCACGCCAAGTTTCCTGTTTGTCTCGCATGTCTTTCGGCCAGATTCGGCAGCAAATTCACGCAAATGTTTCCACTCTCGGCTACTTGAAACCAATTGACCTTGTTGAAGCAGAGGGGCCTGGGCGCTGCCCTCGCAGTCTGCAATTCCATTTGATTCGAGGCCGGCACCAACACTGCAGCTTCAACCGTTTAAACTCACGTCAGAATTTGCAAAACACCATCTGAACGCAGACAGTTTTGGCTGGTTATTTCAGGAGTGGTAATAGCACACGCTGCGAAGAGCAGCTCCTCGAGCTAATGACGATGCTGCTGCCTAAGCAGTAGCTGATTTAACACAGTAGCTCAGAATTAGTGGGAATTTCATAAGCCTACATTTCAGGGCACTATTCAGAGTGGGGTGAGGTTGCAAGGACAGTCTCTGAAGGACACCTCCCTAATCGCCTGGTGGCCAGGGCAGAGGGATTTGCTTTACGCAAACCAGCAAGCACAGTGGCCTACGCTGACATCCCATCGCTCGGCCCTTCCACAAGAGCACCAAGCTGATCATCCCTCAGCTACAAAGTTTGCATTCATCTCATCCTCATTATTGTTCCCTTCCAATCAATCCATTAAATTACTTTTAAGAAGCTTGCAGAAGCCAGGGGATGCATCTGAAGGAATTCTCGTTTCTAGGACTCCCATATGGAAGGAGAAATCACCCTGCGAGCCAGGTTGCCCTCCTGGGCTCTGCATAGGGCAGCGTGCACCATCCTTAGCACCTGCCCTGCTGCATCGCCATCTCTAATGTGCCCTGTGAATAACTCTGCTCAGCCACAAGCAAAGCAGCACCGAGGCACAGACATTTTCTTTGAACGACCGATTTTACCATGGCCAAAATTTTCAGGAGCAGCAAGTGATTTGGCTGCCTCCAGCTCTGCGAGCCTGAAGTGCCTTTCATGAGACACCTGCTTTGCTTCATATTGGTGCCAGCACCAAAAACTCCAGTGGAATCATGTGGCCATAAGGATGGTGTCTCCAGAGACCCCACAGGAGCTGACAGCAGCTTTCCAAGGTGCTGTCACCGTGAAGAGGGGCTCTGCGGGGCGGCAGCGGGATGCAGCCTTTGCAGCCCTGCTTCAGCTTGGGATCAAGAGAAACCACTACACCTTATAAATTCAAACAAAAACCGAGCCAAAGAAGCTGGATCCAGATTCTTGACACCAAGCCATTTGAAATGTGGATCGAGAACAAAAGTTTCCTCTAATAATAGCCTGTTTCATGCAATGAAAATGTACACTATTGGGTTCGCAAGTTGAATTCCCAACTGCTTGGCCATTTTCCTTTGACTTCTCAAATTTATTCAAGTGTGAGAGTTCGGCTCTCTTTATAGTGGATGAGTGGAATGTCATTTGGTCACAGACTCACGTGTGCCCTGTTCCTGCTGTGCCTGAGGGTCAGCTCTGCGCTTGCATTGCCTGCAATGGCCAAGTTCAGCATCCACCTGTGCTTCAGGGATCAGCTGAGTCCTGCGAAGCCGCCCCCGATCGGCCTTCCTTCATTTCCTGGCAGTCTCCTTCCTTCTTGCTCCTTCCAAAGGCCAGACAGCTCCATCACTGACTCTCTGGCCATCATGCCCACGCAGACGGGAAATACAGAAGCTACCTGGAGCGCTCTCAGCATCGCTCAATCTTGCAGTGGGCAAGGGCGCAGGAGAAGGCCATTCCCATCCCCACTGTGGGCAAGTGTAAAAGATGGGAATCTCACCACAGATGTGCTCTGCTTGCCACAGGGTGGGCAACCTCCTGCAAAGATGCTGAGGAGTCTCGGGCATCACATTTCCCTCTCCCTTTGGTTGCACATGTGGAGAGGGAGACGTTTCTGCTGCTGGCTGGAGGGACCAGGGACCTGCCCTGCTGCTGCTGCTGCCAGATACCACATCCTCCAAGCAGAAGGACCAGCTAAGGTGCCCGAGGAGGAGGGAGGAGGCTGCAGGGGGTCATCTGGCCTCGGCGAAGCTGGGCTGAACTGTCACTTTCTGCTCCCATCCCTTTGCCCCTCACACCTTCCTCCTGCTCTAACCACTAGAGAGCACCTCCCTTCCCTTTATCAGTCAGGCTCACAGATTGAATGTTATCAATTGACAGCTTTAAAGCTAAGGAATTGTATAAATTAAATACAGTCTGCAGCAAATATACTGAGGAGCTAGAATTTATATACACACTAGATATGGGAGCTCTTAGTTATTACCCACTTAAGGCTATGGCACTGATGAATGGTAAGGCCACCCTATCCCTGAAGGCACTTTTCATTACCCACAATATAGGAATATTGAGAGAGTGTGTGTATGTATCCTGTATGACTACTCATTTCCATAGTTCTCCATCAGGTTTGCATTCAGTTTATAAAATAAAAAAATACTCTAGGGATGTAATTCACTCATTCCAGAACCCTTTCTCTCTCTCTCTCAGTTTCTCTCCCTCCTTCAGCCTATATTAAGCTTTCTCTTGCCTCCTCCCAGTCCCAATACAGTAACAATGCCTTTAAATCTGGTGGCTCTGATTAAATGAAACAACTTAATGACTATCAATATATAATGTTGTGCACTTCAACCTCAGCCAAGACATCTGATCCCGTTCTGCTCCTGACCTTTAATGGCCATCAAATCCAAGTAATTTTGGTCGGCTCCATACAGCTCTGACATATGCTCAGGTCAGGAGGATGAAGGGACACTAACCTACCATGTTACCCTGCCCATTGTTTAATGCCTTTTTCAATAGAATCTAATAACTGGAGAAATGCCAGTTTTCTGTCTAGTTTGGGTTAAAACCTCTTTCGCTGAAAATAAATAATTATAGAACATGCTGAATAGCCCAGGGTTTACATAATTGGTGCCTCTTAGACAGAGCAATACACTCGCCTTTGAAGTCTGCGAGGAGAGGAATTTAGGAATTCTCATCAGTGCCTCGTTCCTGAGTGTGCTCCGCTCTCCACCTTGGAGGGAGCCAAAGGAGCCTTAATTAAGGGAAGTGAAAACCACTTTCGATTCACCAAGGTAACACAACAAGTGCTTTGCTTCCTCTGAATTGGAGGAAAATAGCAGGAATGCTTCCACTCCACAGCAGCTATTCTGCAGGCTGGGACTCGAGCCCTTCAGGAAAAAAAAATAGGTGTCATAAACTAACCAGGAACATAGCACCCAACGCATACAGACAACAGGAGTGTTTAGGTTCGGTCATTCCTATTTATACTCATTGTTTCCCTAGTGCTAAACAAAACAAGTTTTCCCATAGCACAGCCGGGGACACTGCCAGGGGGCTGGACGCTCCGGCCGGCCGGGACACGGAGCTTGGCCTCTTGACGGGGCCGCTGGATGCAGTGTTTTGCAGCAGGCTCCCTTTGCTAATGCACCTGCGTTGGGCCACCCTGCACTCTCCAGAAAACCAGCTGCAGCCCAAGCATGTCACATCAAGGCTGATATTGGCAGCTCTCTGGAAAACTAACGCCGAATGCCTTAAAAGTAAGGGCAGGAAACCCAGGATTGCCAGGTTTCAAATGAGACCTTCCCTAGCGCTCGTTAAAGAGGGAGACCACGAATGGCATTTGCCGGTCATGGAAGCTGAGCAGAAAACACAGAAGGATGTTTTTGTTAATTACTCATTTCTGCACTACCCATTCTTTACCTTAAGTCGTTAGTCATGTAGCCGGGCAGGTATGTAACAAAAAACAGCAACCAAGATTTATATGACATCTTCCCACCCGAGGGTCCTGCAGCATTTTGCGCCGTGGCGATTACATCATGCCCCTGCTTTGTAACTAGAGCTCTTCATTTCTCTCCCTGGCTCAAAATCTCAAGGGCCAAAACTGCCTTTGGATTAGCAGGGTAAAACACCCCCGTCAGCCGCAGGTGCTACCCAGGTCATAAAGATCTCCACAGAGCTGCAGAGAGGGACTCGATCCCTTGCAGCTCCGTCTGCAAGTCGGCAAAAGCAGGAAGCCGTGGGCATGCTCGGGGCCAGGAGGCTCGGCCTCCTCCTGCTACCCGTGTAAAGAAAATCGGGAGGAAGGGCATTTTACTTCAGTGGGGTTATTCTGATGTAACTTAAAGCAGAATTTGTAATCAATCCTCACCCAGTCACTCACTTGAAAAGGAATTCAGGGTTTGGCTGTACATACAAAAGAATCACTTCGCAACCACTGAATATATTTATGGTGTAATTGAATCCTTTAGTGATTTTTCTTAAAGGGAAACCTTGTCTGCTTAGGGTCGCCTCTGCACGGGAGTTTTACCGCTTACTGCGGTGACAGTAAGACTGAGGAGGCATCGGAGCAGGGCAGAACTCCCCACGCCATCCATCCCTGCCTTCGGCTAGCAAACACCTCGCGCATCACAACATAGTATTCTTCTTTATTTGAGAGAAAAGTTTACTCCTGACTTAAATTAAACAAATATTAAGCCTGATTTGAGGTCTGCAGCCAAATCCTGTTTGCATCCGCAGCAGAGTAAAGCTGCAGAAATCAGTGGAGAGGCGACCTCGGCCGCTGCGGTGGTCAGTGCTCAACGCAGGAGCCCGCTCGTGTTCCCAAGCCAGCTTTACAGAGCAACCTTAGCCCTGGCACCTCTCACACAAAGCTGAATATCCTTCAGATTCAAAGAATCCAAACACCAAAGCGTTTTTCCTCATAAATTGCCATGCAAACATTTTCCCGCTTTTCAGCCAGCTGTTCCCTGCATCTAATCTGACATCTGGTTACTCTAAGCAGAAAATAGTGGTGAGTTTAAAAGACATGAGTCAACTTCCATAACCAAAAAGGGCACAACTTAGACCACCAAATCCCATTTTGAGCCTTTCCTAGAGCATTTGGAGACAGAAGACCGGTTTTATTTAAACAGGAACCAATCCTGACCATAGCAAGCTGCTGCTTTTCCTTCACGAGCTGCTTGCAACACACAGCTGTTCTTCATGTCTGTACTGCAGCTATCAGACACAGGCACAAGCACTAATTCTTATTGTTGTGTTTATTTTGTTAAATGTCTATTTTTAAACTGCTGTTGCTAGTCTGTGCCTACATCATCTTTACAGGTTTAAGCTCAGTTAACCCTTTTACGTTTTCTTTGCATTACGCAGCAGTCAAAAAGTGATAAATGACCTTTTAAACTGTGTTAATGTATGCATGTGAAAATACTCATTGACAGCTTTATGTAGTGCAGCAGTCACTAAAAGTGGGATTTAAAATAGAGCAAAACGGCCTTTTTCAAGAGTTAACTGTAAAGACACATGCAAATGTTGCTTACATTGTAAACAAGCTTAACGTATTTGTAGCTAAAAATAAACCTATGTCTTTTACAAACATTTTTCATATTGGTGAAAACCGAAAATAAGTTGAAGTAATTTGGCCAGGTCAGGTAAACTCTTTTAAAAAGTGTTTTAAATGAGGGATAAAACTGTTTACAAGTTTTTAACTGTAAAATATTTCTTTTCTTCTTGTATCTTGCCAATATCAATAAAGAAACAACATGTATAAATATATATAAACAGACACTTGGCATAAGAACACATTTCATGAAATATGAGTAATAGAGCAGGAAAATTCAAAGTATATTTCTTTTTTACTGTACTGAATGGACAGGTTACCGTAAAGAATACATTATGTGCAGATGGATGAAAATACAAAGTGTATACAGGATATGTAGGATATGAACAGCGTGTTCATTTCCAGGTAGAAATGCAAACATTTTGGTTCATTTCAGATCTCACTTGCGCTGCACTATTTGGTGTCATTTCATTGACTCCAGTGTATTTGGACTTCAGTCCAGGAAAGCACTTAAACACATGCTTAGCTTTAAGCGCACAATAGTCCCCTTGAAGTCAAATTAAGCACATATTTACGTGCTCTGCTGGACCAGGGCCATACTACAGATTTACACAGATGTAAGTGAGCTCAGATGAGCTCAAGCCACAATGTTTGTGTCCAGATTCAAATCCAATTGGCAAATGCTTTCAAAAGCTGGAGGTATTTGGATTAGGGGTTTTGGTCCAAGCCAATCTGTAACTTTAGTACCTGAACCCGCATTTCTTGTGCACCCAAAACTCCCATCGGCATTAGTGGAAGCTTTGGAGGCACAAGAAGTACAAGAGCAAAACCTCTGGGACTAAAGAGCCAATTTACTTAAACCCAGATTATAAATTTTTGTAACCTTTAGATTAAACCAAACTCCCACCAGAATTCAGCCCTCACTCCATTACATTTCTCACCCAGCATTTGGATTTTTTGTTTATCACATTACTATTGCTTTTGGCTTGCATTTACTTTATTATATAACATTAACTTAGGAAAACTATCGGGCCTCATCAAATAGCTGTCAACATAAAGTGCTTATAAACAAGTGCCATGAGTGAACCAGCAAAGAGCACAGGAACTCATTGAAGTCAGCTCTGCTAAAGGTAGATAAACACAGATTTGCAGTTTTTAATTGCAAGCGACGCCTCCGGCGGGTCAGAAGTCACATTCTGTGTTTCTAAGCAGACTTTGCCAGCCCAGCAAACGAGCGGGCTGAGCTCCCGGCTGCAGAGGCGCTCAAGGAGAGGGGAAGGAGCCCATGGTAATGCACCAAGTGACACACGCTGTGACCAGCCCCACGTGTGGCACTTGTTTCTAGACTGTCCAACATCCCTGGCAGCTCGGAGCAGGCAGGGGGGCAGAAGGCAGGCAGATACAGCACTAGAGCAAAGCAAACTCGGCTGGTCTCTGTGTGCCTGTCTGTCGACCAACATTCTGGCTCTTTACCTAGAACCTGCGATGGGCAAAGCCCATCCACACGTACACGGAAAAGGTCGTCCTTAAGTGACCAGGAACAGAGCTGATCACCTCAGTTGTGCAGCTCTCAGATGGTCTGTATGGATCAACAGGTTCCCACTTCTTTATTACTCAAACTGGAGCTGGTTCTAGCCTGCCAAGACCATGGTTCCCACCAGAGCAGGGATGTAAGGGAAAGCCCTGATGGCAGCACCAGGAGCTGCAAAGCCTTTTTCTTTCAGTGCCAGGTTACGACAAGCTGTATTTGCTACTCTAATAATTAATTCTCTGCAGAGAGCTCTGTCTACCACAGCCTGGTGCACACATCTCCTAACAGCACGGACACAGCTCTGCTCTCAAGGATGGCCAACAAAGGCTTCAAGGGAAGATGAAACTCTCCTGCTATTTTTATGAGTCTTGCTTTTACAGGATTTGCACCTTTATATTGTTTATTTACCAAAACAGAGTTAGATGATGCTGTTCTATCACCTCCCCTGCTGAAGACCCCGCAGAATCCAGCCTCACGTTTAGCTTTCAAGAGACAGCCTTTCTTTCGAGCATCCTGAACACATTATACATTAGTAACCTGGGGAAGCACAAACCTGCAGAAACACCCTGGTTTCTGCTATGACTGATGATGATCTAGACCTGCAGCCAAAAATGATCGTTTTTAATTATATGTACTTTGTGAAAAATATACAAAATATGACAGAATTATGGGTTGGAAGAGGAAACAAGAATATAGGCTCTAGCACTCAAGGCTGTGGCAGAGAGTAGAACAAGATGTGGCATCCAGCAGCTCTTCCCCTCACGTGTTAGCTGTGACAGGGAGACTGTTCTAGAGACAAATGGCTTGTCATTCACCTGAGCTCATCTCCATCCTCATCTGCAAAGCACACAGGGAAAAAATCCTCCGTCTATTACTTTTGGATTTTGTAACGAATACTGAAAAAACAGTGCCAGCAGACGCAGCGCTGAATAAGTGAAAACTTTGCTCAGAAGTTGGTATTAGTCCAGAAAATGTCAGATCATTTCTTGTAGCTTCCACAAAGCTCCAGTGGGAATGATGAGCTGGTTGGCGCTCCCCAACAGCCTCTGCAGAAAACCCTAAGTGCTGTTAGGCAAAACACCAGGGCAGTGATTGCACTTTCTTCTTGGTGCCAGTCGTTGTTTTACAAAGAAGTCCCACACAGATGGAGATAAATACAAAGGAGTCACAGCGATCCAGTGCAGCTGAGCAGGGACCTGTCCCGCTCTGTGGAGGTGATGGCCAGGAGGAGCAGCAAACACTCCAGCAATTTCTTTCTTCTTATGTGCACTGAGTAATTTTCACTCTTGCGCCTCCCATCATGCCAAGCCCTATGATATTCAAAGCACTGGGCATGCGAATACACACAGATTCGGAGAAATCCTCATGCGGCCACAGGAAGAAATTAGCTCCAAAAGGAAGCCTGACATCCACATTCACCTCCTGGAGACCTGGAAGGCTCCAGCACAACATCAGGGGGTGCCCAATCCCCTTTCGTTAGCACAGAATTATAAAAGCAGATGTGCTCTCCTCTGCACCACTTTGTTTTAACACCTTAGTTCAACAGCCTTTCCTCATAACATAAACATTCAGGAAGTTAGCAATGATATAACTCAAGTGTAATCTGTTGCTTTACTTCAGTTGGCACTGCATATTTCAAGATTTAAAAAAAATATATTTTAAAAGAAAGAAAGAAAGAAAGAAAGAAAGAAAGAAAGAAAGAAAGAAAGAAAGAAAGAAAGAAAGAAAGAAAGAAAGAGAAAGAAAGAAAGAAAGAAAGAGCAGAAAGCTATCCTAAAAGCTATTTCATAAATGCTCTGTGGGCAAGGAAACACCAGGGTTACTGATGGGTAGTCTTGATAATTTTGTATGTCAGGAAATGGCACAAGAGATGGCTAGATAAAATATTGCTGTTATATAGACATGTAAAGAACCCTTAGAGATGCTCCCAGAAAGCAAAGGCCAGGCTGTGATTCGGAGCTCTGAAACGAATGACACTTCACAACAGAACACAGACCCCACAGTCATCCAAGAGTCCAAAAGAGAGAGAATAATTCTTACTTTAAAGATGAAAGTTACTTTTAAATGTTGGGGAGTGGAGCAGGGTGACCAAGTGAAGATTGCCCTTATCCACCTCCTATTTGCCCATGGCTTAAGCCAGGTGACGAGCCAGCATCACGGTCACCTTGCACTGGCCTCAGGCCAGTTTAGCTCCCTGCTCTGTGGGGCTGCAATCCTGCCTTGGAGCTTTAGAAAACAAGAGCAGAGCCAGCGCTATCTGTGTGGTGTCTGAGGCTTGCAGGACGTATGGCCACATCTGATGGGCCTCCTGGCCGTTTGTCTGCACGAGCTCCTCAACGATCGGGAAAAGGGATCTTGGAGGAGAACACGATGAGAAACTCCAAGAGCCAGAGAGCTTGGCTGGAACACCAACAGTAAAAACACACTTTCTCTTGCTAACCTCCTGCAGAACATGTCTTCAAGCTATTGGCAGTTTTAAACACACAGAAAAGTGTTGATGGATTTTTTTTTACTGAAACATTTTCTGTATCAAGACAATCCAGACAATTTCTGAAATTAGTATCTCCTTCCAACTTCATGTGCATTCGTGACAGTATTTCTATCAATTCAGTACTTCAATGAAAATACAGCAGCAGAGAATAATATTTGGACAGAATTATTTTTCTCATCTTTCAAATTGCTATTTCTTTTCCTTTTTCTTCTTAACCTCTTTTTTTACTGTAAAATTCCTCATTTTCATTCTTTGCAGAAGTTAAGTCTCCCAGTCTGTTCTGATGCTGTTAGACATCAGTTTAGACTCAGACTTATTATTTCTGATATGTCATTCCACAGGCAGGGAGCCTAAAGCAACAGTGCTCTCTCCAGCACTCGCAAGCTTCATCTGGACCTTCACTACCTCACAGAATACACAGCTATTTCTGCAGGTCAGGGATGGTGAGAATATATCTGGACCCGAAGAGCAAGACCAGTACCTTAATTCAGTCCTGGACTCATCTTGGGAGCTAGGGGCAGCGCCAAACCCTGACATAAATACATAAAAATGAGCACGTATTTGCACACAGTCATGCTAAGCCTCGCGAGGAAGAGCCTGACTGGGAGGCCAGGATACCCAGAGGTAGCTTAGGCACGTTAGTTTGCTGAGCTCACGTATATAGATACAACAGATACGGCACTGGGGAGAGGAAAGCATGAAGAATAGAGTATTCAAGACATATTTAGCATTTGAAAATTACCCATCATCTCTTAAATCTGAGGAATCATCTTAGAATGACTCCAGTTTTCCCGTGCAGAAAGGTGCTGCAGAGCGGCTGTTTTGCTGCTTTTGCGGAGCGCCTGCTGCAGCGCGTCCCGTGTGCCGGTCTGCTGTGCCCTCGTCCCTGCCACATCCTCCTGCCGCCGCGGTGCCGAGCCCGGAGCTGCCTTCCCTGCTGGCAGCACGGGCAGCCCTTTCCTACCAGGGAAACAGGGCTGCTCTGAGCCCTCCTGGCCGTCACAGGCACACGGTGCGTGAACAGGTAAACACACGTCACGGATTTTCTTACTCTTCTGTACTAGTGAGGACCCTGTGACAGCTGGAGGGACAGTCTTTTGAAAAGGAAATATGGTCAATAAAATAAAAATGCTTTTTTTTTGCACCATTTTTTGCTCCTTTCTTTTTTCTTTCCCACTGTGGTAGCTGCACAGTGTATTCTCATGCAGACTGCTGAAATTGAGCACTAACAAGGTAAAGCTCTATTTAAAACCCCAGCAAGAGATTTTAAGGCTAAATCTGAGTCCTTAGACAAGTTATAACTGGAAGAAGAAATGCCTGTGACTTAGTGCCTGGTAAACAACCTGCCAAGGTCACGACAGCGTCTTCTCCCATCCCCACAATCACGCCCCTCAACACGTAGGACTTTCTCATGCATCATCACTATTCCCTCTAATGCTCAACCGTGTTTGCTTTTCTTTCTATGAATGATTTCCCAAAGAAAAATGGGTGGGAAAAATCACATTGCAAAGTGTATTTGTAAAAGATGAACCTTGCTGTGTGTAGAATAACCATACAAGTGAGGAGCTAACATAGTGGAGACTTATCTTGATTATCTGCTACAAGTGGAGACTTATCTGTTGAAAGTGTTCCCAGTTAGGAACATCTCACCCTCCAAAAACAAATGCATGTTCCCCCTTGGCGAATCTGGATTGAACTGTCCGGTTGCCTTTAAGGGGGCTCTTCCCCTAAAGGGCCAAACAGCCGTGCTGGGCTCAGCAGAGCACCTTTCGGGGCAGACCTCAGTGCCACCGACATGTCCTACCAGGAGCCTGATCCAAAATCAAACATTTGACGCTTGGGTGTGAATTACCTGAACTAACCTGATCTGTTACCTCCTCACTTTCCAAAGGTTCTCTGTGTTTACAAGAAATTACACTTAAAACCATTGCGCTGGTAACAAAATGGCAATCAGAAGTGAGGAAGTTGTTAAATAAAGCCCACTTTACTGCCTAACTTGAAGGAAAGCCATAAAATTATCAGTCCTCTCTTTCCTCAGTATATTTCTTCCATCGTCTGTGATGCTCCGTGGGGTATTTCTCTATGTGAAATCTGTGATGGTTTGGCTTCAAATTATCCGAACATAAAATAAAGCTTACGAAGCCTCACTCGGAGGTTGCATGGGCCCTTTTTATTGGCACAGACTTAAAAAGAGCCTTAATAAGCCTTATAGGCTTGGGGGACATTTTGGTTGCTGGCACTTGCCAGCCACACAGCTCGAGTCCCTCTTGCAGCACATAGGCGGAAAGCAGCCTGGAACCACAAGCCGGGGATTTTATAGTGCTGGATTATGTGCTGGGATTGCCCTCTTCCTTCCCAGCGAATCTCGGAGCTATTTTCTTTGAAAGCAAGTAGGTGATGCTGCAAGGACACTCCAGCTGAATGCAGCTCGATCACTCAAGGCTGCAGAGGCAGCCAAAAATAATAGGGATGTCTGCAATGGGGTGAAGGAGGCGGTTTGCTGGTAAAAGGAAAGGTTTAATCTCAAAGATTAAAGCTGAAGCACATCCACTAGCGCACAAGCGGGAAGCCTCCCGCGACACAGCCCCTCATCCATTTCTATTTGAATTGAACATGGAGCTCTTGGTTCCATTGGCTTTAGCTGGTCACGTTATGTCCTGCGTAACTCCGTGTACCACAGAGCAGCAGGAACTGCCCGTGCGCGGGGACACCGGCCTCACAGCACCCCGCAGTCAGGGATGGCTCTGGTGTCACTTAACGTAAGAGATGAGGCCAGACAAACACATAATACTGCTTTCCTTCCACAATTAACAAGCCTTAATTATTGATGGAAATGATTGTTATCCTAAAATAGTAACAAAACCCAGCCGGATTATACAGCAGTGCTTTTAACTCAAACGCCGCTATGATGTCCTTTTGTTTTTCTGTGTTGTTTATTCTAGACTGATATTCCATGCCTTGGTTTGCAGTCATAAATATAAAAGATTAAAATAGAAACACCACTTTGAAAGTCTTTCAAATGTGTTTCCTTTTTTTCCTTCATATAGAGTCGCAAAGAGATAGGAAAGTTTAAAACTCACAGCGGGATTGCTTAATTCCTCACCAAGGTGCAAATGAGTAAAACGTAATGAAAAAGCGACCACACTAAGTTCAAATTGCAAAGAGTTTTCTAGAGGGAAAGGTTTCTAATTTTGGTCAAATATCAGAAAGGTTAAATGGTTTTTAAATCAGAAATAAAAATACCGTTGATGACTCAAGCCGTGTTCTAGACACGTCTGGGGTGATTTTTTTTTCCAGTGGTCAGCACACGCCTTCCATTTGTTCTGAGATGAAACAGGGAGTCACCAAATAAAATACATTCAACAGTCCTTACTAGAGTACTAGGTGCTTTTAGTAGCAAGTACTTGCTCATAAAATAAAATAAAAATCCTGCAGTGTTGGGAAGCAGAGACACAGAGCGGAGACCGGGTACAACATGAGCGGGCGCCACGAGGGACCCTGTGCCCAATGCCCACGGGCACGAGGGACGGTGCACAGCGAATACACACATTCACTGTGGTCCCCACATCAGCAGCGTTCGTATTTCATCCTAACAGCTAAAATGCCTCTTAAATGAGGCCGGATTATAGGGCCGACCTAATTCATTTACGCTGATGTAAACCCAGGTATCTGTTACAACATCACATGTTGGGTCTCACCGCAGAGTAAAAGCTGCTGATAAAACCCCCGGCGCAGCGAGGGAAGAGAATTACTCCCGACCAGACCCGACTCGGAGGCCGTCGAAGTCAATACGACTTCCATGAGTTTCAGTGGGTTTGGGATCAGGCCCACAGGAACGCTTAGCCAGTTCTGCTTCCAAAATGCAAAATCCTTTTCCACTGGCTTTGCCAGTTTGGTGTTAATATATGTGTGAAGGAGCTCTGCGGGGGAGGGTTTTGAGTTTTTTAACACTGAGGAATGATTTCACCCTTCCCAGGGTGGGGATTTAGTGCAGAAAACTGGGGAGGGGGCAGGAGGCTTCGAGCCGATGCAGGAGCTGCCCGGATGAGGGTGCGTGTGCCCTGTGCCGCACCGCCGGGACTCGCAGTCCTGCCGCAGCTTGGCGCAGGCTGGCACACACCATGCACTGCTGCATGGTGGCAAGGCAAGGGACCTCCCTCTGTGCTGCGACCGCTTCCCAGGTAGCATTTATTGCCCCTGTACCTAATTTGGGCTCTGTTTCCTTGAGCGCCAGCCATCATTTTGCTCTCTGCTCCAGGTTAGTCACTGCTCTCAGCTACACAAGTGCAAATCTGGAGCCAGGAAGGGATGTGAACAAAGATTCTCCGCTTACTCAAGCCCTGCTTTTCCCACTGGAATGAGGGGAGCTTTGTAACGGCCAGGACACTAAACCCAAGTACTGGAAGAAACTCCCTCAGGCACCTTATACTAATATAAGAAGACTTTCTAGAGGCTGCTATCATTTAAATCTCCCTTTCTCCACTAAATGACGTGCTTTGAAATATCCTCTAGCTTCATCTGCCATTCACTTCTTCCATCACTTGCTGAGCTTTTCTGCTCCACGTGTACCGCACAACATGCTGCTGCCCATGTGGCTCTTCAGGTTAAGGACTATACCCTCCTGTAGAGCACCTTGGTGCAGCATCTAGCACAACAGCTCTCAAAATTGTGTTTGGACCTTTACAGGCTGCTGCAGTATAAACAGTAGCATGGAGGTTATGCAGCAAAATCATGTGAAACCAAACGCTTTCTGAAACCAAACATTTTCCCACTGCAGAGAATAAACATCCATAATAAATTGCATTATACAAAATACATTTATGGCTAATTTTTTAATTTAAACCACCCGGAAGATGTTGTTAGATTGGTTGATATAAAGATCTCAATATTCTACTAATCTAATGATATCTAATAGACAAAATAGTATGATATTACAATGTTCTCAAGGCTCTCCACTCTCTGTAACCTTCTCAGACATCAAGCTGGCAGAACTCACATTTTTTGAAATTGTATACATAATTAGTGATGCCATTGCCCAAAATAACCTATTTACAGAAGTCTTGCTCTTCTGGTTTTCAACTTACTATAATCAAGACACAGAGGAGTGCATTGCTGTGCAGTGGAATTTGGGTTTGGGTCAGGGAGCAACGGCTAATGCTGTGTGGCAGTTTCCATTCTATATATTATTTTGCAGGTAATTTAAGCTTAGTCAAGAGTTCAAATCTAACTAAAAAGTGCACGCATTCAAACATATGCGTAGTTTTTCATTAAAAAAACAAAATGACTTTTATTATCTCTTTTCTGAAGGGAGTTTTTGCTTTGATATGTACTTTTTTAAATGTTAGGAGTCAATGCCAAAGGGGAAAAAAAAAAGTGTTTCTATCCTTTAAGAGAAGGCCAGTCCTGCAACCCTTCTTCCATAAACTCCCATGCCCATCACTGCTCAACCAAGATTTCCAAGAGGACCTGAGTCCATCTCCAGCTTCCCTTTTGTCCATGCAAAAGGCATCCTGCCCGTGCTGGGATCTGCAGCGAGCACTGGCGTGGGGTAGTTGTTGCTGGAGCAGTTTTAAGCGCAGCCAGTACCTGCAGCAACTTCCTTGCCTCCTGGTGTGTCGGGGACTTGCAGGCCATGTGGTACATTTCAGCCTTAACTTTGAATTTCCTTTATTTTGCAGATCAAGCTTTGACATTCCCTTAAGGTAGCGGGGTTTTATGTCATTGCATATATCCTAGTTTAAAAGATAATGCTGCACTGAAACAGCGCGGAATATTAAACCCTGAAATAAAAAGAATTGTATTCCACTTCCCAGCTCCTATTCCTGGATTAGCTCACATTTCTTTCTCTTTGTTAGATATTTAGCACCAAATACAATACTCATTGCAGGCTAACTTCCCTCCTCCAGCACGAGTGTGTGGCTCACGTTTCTTCCAAGAGCCCTGCAGAAGGACCCTGCCCTGCTATAGCCTGGAAATAGTTCCAGGATGATACAAGGTCTGAAACGCAAACAAAGGGGAGGGAGCAGAAAGTCAGTGAGCAGTCAGGCCTGGTGCCTTTATCCGCCGGGCGTTGAAATGTTTGTGCAGAGGTTGGCAATGCAAAGACACAGCGTGGTGGATGGCCCCTGGGGTAACAGCAGCAGCTTCTGCCCAGCTGCTCCCTGGCACCCGTCTCCTTCAAGCACCTCTGGGCTTGGTAGCTGAGCTCAGTGGCAGCAGGGCTGGCTCCTGGAGGCGCTTCCTTGTGCTTATTGATGGCCTGGACTGCTTCTAACTTATATCTGGTGTGTCTGGTCCTGCTCTGGGTGTTGAGAACTGCGGGGTAACTGAGTGGGGGCTCTGGAGTATGGCAGGAACCACTGGAAAGCCACTATAGAGCAGTGCCCGTAAGTGCAGCTTTGTGACCCCAGCCCTGCTCCATCTCCTACCCAGCCTGTGTCCTTCTCTCCTTCCCCTTGCCCACACGACCCACCTAAGTCCCTGGCCTGCCCCTGGCATCCAGCTCAGTGGGGCAGGACGTGCCCCAGCCCGGAGCAGCTTCCAGGCCGCCCATGGGACGGGAAGCAGAAGAGCAGCGGGTGCCGGGCAAGATGTTCAGCCTCGTCATTTGAGCTGAACTCCCATATTTTTGTAGCACCGTTCGTTTTTGAAGGAGCACTGCTGCGATCGCCGCCTTGGGTCTCGTGTGTGTATGAAACCGCGCTGCTTTAACTAGGTGCAGAGATGATAAAACCAGGAGGAATGGTCTGCTCTGACCTTCTATATAATACAGGCTACAGGAATTCCCTAAATTAATTCCTGTTTGGGTTAGCTCATATCTTTAGAAAAACAGCCAACCTTAATTAAGAAAAAGGAATTCCAGTGATGTTGAAATCTGCCCAGCTCTCTAGTAAATTGTTTTAATGGTTAAATGCCTTCAGTACTTAAAATATAAACTGTATTTCCAATCAGCATTTGTCTAGTTGTAGCTCTTTCTGCTGGATAATATTATACTTATATTTGCCAGTTTGAAAAGCTGTGTATGATTGACTCTCTTCCTGCTTTTCATGCAGGAACTCATGGCCTTTCTATAAGCGTTTCCTTGCCTAACTAAGCTAAAATGATAAGAAATTGATTGTATTAAATGATCGCAAAAGAGCAGTAGGTTGCTCAAAAAATGTCAGCAAACCTAGATAAAGCTTAAATAAACAAATAGGATGAATAGGTTGGAAACCTGAGTGTCCAAAGAGGCCCTTCCAGAGCTGAAGTATATCTGTTTAGAAACTAGTTTCAAGCAAAGCGAGGTCGCTGCTGGGGACAAGGCTTCATTAGCTGGGTTTTACAGATCTCCCGCTGCTTCCCAAGCCCTTTCCTTCCCTGCCCTCCAGCCTGGAGCAACCACTAACACTCCTCTTGCCCCTACCTGCCACCCTGTACTGCCGCGGCGTCACCGCAACGGTGCTCCCCACGCAGCCCCTCTGCCTGCACATCCGTGCTGCCTTGGGAAGTCCATGCATTTTTTACAACAAATATTCCCGCCGCAGAAGTGCATAATGAGCGTGTTTGGGAGGCGTGCCAGGGAACAACATATAGGTTCCTGTATAGTGGTTAGGTCCACGCATGGAGCACTATATCTGTGCTGCTTATACAGGTCCAGGAAATTTCAAAGCTTTTATAGACGTACATACATAGGGATACGGACTGCCAGCCCCCCTGAAATCCATAGATATTGCATTTCATCTCTAAACGAGTACAAACTGTAATTGCAGGTAACGAATGTATTTTACCTGCCTTTCTCTCCGTATGCATTCCATACACATAGGGTTTTGTTCAGCAGAGTAAGCAGCGTGTCACCAATGCACACACATGCACACGGAGACACACACACACACACACACATATGTGAGCCTAAATAACTGGGTGAATAGGTGAATATGAACACTAATAGCCATTTATGGCAACAACAATGAAAGCTGTCCCTGGAGCCTGCCTATGGTAGAGCAGCCAAAATGATTGAGTATCCACGGGGCACTGCTACGGCAATGGCACTCACATGGGCCTCCTTTTAGAAATGATTAATATTTAACTGACTTTCTGAACCTGGCTTTGTTTTTCGTTATGATTAGATAGCACAGTGCACAGAGCAGGCCCGTAAGTACCTTGCAGGGTGTCCGAACAGCTTCCATGCTCACTTCCAGAGGGAGAGGAGAGGGAGAGAGAGAGGCAGAGACATAAGGCAGTAAAAAAATATGCTCAGCTCTGTTTGTATTTGTTTGGAAAGAAAAGGGGGGAAAGCTGCCTGAGAGGCCAGTGTAATAAGATGCTGTAGCTTTTATGAAAGAGGTGAAATAATTTTAAACACAGACACACAATGAGTTTATTTATTTAGAAACTTGTTAAATAGAGTCTGGGAATTCAAATATTCAATGTTGACATTGTACAGAGCTGGCAGGGAGCCAAGCCCGGCTCTCTGGAGGGACCCAATGGCCACGGCGCCCAGGCCCTCGCCCCTCCCAGCCCACTAAATAGGTAAAAGCCATTAGTTATACCCACAAGCAATATCTGAATCCGAGTCAAATAATGTTGCCTCAGCCAGCCGACTTCAAAGGCGAGTAAGTGTGTTTGGCTTTTTAGTGCGGGAACTGCAGCAATATGTCACACTTTTGAAAGAGTTTTGTAAACAGTTCCTTCCCCTTTGTAGAAACATTTCTTAAGTTTCTTGTACCCCATGTAAACAGCGTTAATTAACAAGGGTTACATTTTTCATTTACAAGGCGGGCCGTATTAATGACGAGCTCGCCTTTCAGGGCGTCCCTTCCCTTTGTGTCTCCCTCTGTGCCCCCGGCAGCAGCGCGGGAGCCGCCGCGGGGGCCCCGCAGCCCGGCCGGCGAGGCCGTGGGGTCTGCCGCGGCCGTGGCGGAGCCACGAGGGAGCTGCCGGCTGACCTGTCCCTCCAGCGCAGGGCAGCTCGTCAGCGAGGCAGCCGGCCACAAGGCACCATCCGCTCGGGTGAGACCGGGGATCCCAACATTGTCCTGGAAGTGACTCCAGCGCAAGGCAGATGTTGTGGGAGCTGAAAACCCCCACGCTGTAACCTTTGGGCTTAGGTGAATGCTGTCGTCTCCAGTCGTGCCTACGAAAGCCCAGCCTGGGCAGGGCTGCAAAGCTGCAGGTGTCTCCACGGCTTCGATCCTCCCTCCAGCAGTGGTGCCGCGGGAGGGCAGCGCGAGCCTTCCAGGTCTTCCCCTTCCTGAGAGATGGGAATCATGCTGGGAGCGCATAGACCATCTCCCCAGGTAACTTAATATGCCAGGGGCAAGGGACTGTGGAAAACCAGTACTCGTTACCCTTGTAAAAGCACAAAGTGCTCTGGCCCGGACAGGGCTACTCCCAGGAGGGGAAGGCACTGGAAGACAGGACTTTGCATGCAGAAAGCAAGCAGGGACAGGGCTATGCAGCACGGCAGGGATTCCCTGCACGCAGGTTGAACACACTCGTATTCTGATGGATTATTATGGGAGAACAGCAGGAAGGGGGTAAGGCCTCCGGGGCTTGGAGGCAGGACCACTACGGGAACATGGCGGCGCCTCACAGCACATCCCCCCACGGCGGGGAACTACAACTCCCAGGCGCCTCCGCGGCGGCGCCCTGCGCATGCGCGGCAGTGGCGGCCGGCTTCACCCCTGCGCGCACTCCGTTTCCCGGCAGGCGGCGCGCCGCA
>JAWLRI010000640.1:5987821-6002465 GCA_034781795.1 Crypturellus tataupa
GTGCGCGGGGAAGGGAGGACGCTGGAAGCGGCTTTTGCCGGGAACCGCGTTCAGGGCGCGGGAGGGAAAAGCTGCACGCGAAGGGAGCTACAGTTTCATCCCTGGGGAGGCGCAGAGTCCGCAAAAGGCTGTCTGGGCTCTTCCTCCCGTCCTCGCAGAAGAATGAGATGCGGAATTTCTCCCGAATATACAACAACAGGACTTGCAAATTAACTCACTGTAACCAAAAACAAATTTGCCGAAGGTGCACAGCCCATAGCAACAAGTAGGGCTCTTCTGGAAGAATTAAAGCTTTTTTTTTTTTTTTTTTTTCTTTTTAACTAAAACTGTCCTAGAGACTGTTCAAGGCTCTCATACCCTCAAGAGATTACACCCAATCTGCCCTGCTCTTAAAGGAACAGCAGTGAGGACATAATTGGAAAATCAAAGAGGAGGGGGAAAGTAATTACAGCCCACTAGAGAAAAACAAACATGTCCTGAATGTAGACAAAACATTAAACAAAGGGGAATTAATAGTACTGCAAACCTAAAGGGAAAAATGTCTGCAGAGATCAGCAGAAAGTGAACATCCTATTGAAAGAGAAAATAGAAATAATCAAAATAACAGAAAAACACAGAAGGGGGAAAGAATTTGCAAAGCAATCTGAAATAAAAACAAAGCAAAGTACTAAATGTTACCCCCACACTCAACAACAATTAAAACTGAAGTATTAAGGTTAAAAACACACAGTGAAGTTGTGCCATGCAGGTAACCACTCAGGTGGGCAGGGGAGCAAAAGCCTCAGCCTGTAACGCACCAGAGCCTTGCAGTTTGTATCAGCTAGGCTGGGCTGGCTCCCGCTGTGCAAACTGAGCTAGGTGAAGACTAGAAAATCTGTGGAGATTTTTTTTTTTTTTTTTCTTGAAGTGAGATGTTGCTATATTCACGCTGCGTGCACGGCCAGCCCTGCACTGTGGCCTGCTGCCCCTGCGGCGCCTGGGAGCACCGGCATTTGCAGGACACAGAGCCCGTGCCCGAGGAAGGCAGCCCAGCGCGGGGGCAGAAGTGGTCGCTGTGACTTTCCAGCCTGGAGAAGAGCACCAAAACGCGGCAGCGCGGGGGAGCCCAGAGCCTGCAATGGCTGCAACCCGTTAACGCGACTCCAGCCCTACACGGGGTCACTCGGCCCCTCACACCTCCCCTTCCTCTCCCGCCGGCTGCAAGAAGCTGGGACTCAGGAGCTGGGGCTGGGAGACGCTGTGGGGCCCCGGGAACAACGACAGGAGCCCGGGGCGGTGCTGGTGGCCGCAGGGCGCCCGCTGGGCAGCGCCTTTCTTGTGCTAAAGCCACCAGTCTTGTGCAGCACCCCAAGGCTCCCGGGGAAGCTTGGGTTATTTAGCTGTCCGAAGGAGCTTAAAATGTCCAAATAGAAGAAAAACATGCACTGGGGTGATGGGGGAAATTCTTTTGGGTGGTAGCTCTACATGAAACCCCATTTTTGCAGCACCCGTGTTAGGGCAGAATAGCAAGATCATGTCCAAGGACTGTAATCAAGACTGTTTTGTTTCCCTTTGTTGTGCTTTATCTGCTCTCCTTCTGAGTATTATCAGTAGGCAAAGAACAAGCTTTTTCTTTCTGCTTTTGTTTAAAAGAACCACAAATACAGGTTAACACATCAGCCTTTAAAAAATCCACACGCACTCCCCCGCCCCCGTTTTTTTTTTCCTTTAAAATATAAGGAACACATTCATATTTCACTCCCATTTCTCTCCAGTACAAAAGCACGGGGTCAGAATTAATGAGTAAAGTATTTGTGTGACGTTTTATATTGTATTGGCATTTATATAGTGCTTTTCACAGGCTTCATGTCAAAACCCTTTACAGGGCAATAAATCATATACCTTTCCTGATGAAATTGTATGTAGGCAATTGGGCCCCTATCCTGCCCTCAGAAAGGTCCCATGTGCAAGACACAAGAACTAAGTGCGATGAAACCTGCAGAGGTGTCTCAAAAAAAGGATGGAGGTCAAACCTTCCCCCCGCCCCGAATATCCTGCGATTGGTAAATGGTCTTTAGAGCCCACTTGAACTGGAAAGACCTAATCTTAACATCACAAAGCTTCTGTTGCCGTCTGAGTTACTGAACATGCAAATTGTGCTGTGGATTTTAAGCCTAACAGCACTTTTCCCTTTCCTTTTCTTTTTTTTTTTTTTTTCTGTATTTAAACAAGATTGTGGATTTAAACAAGATGTCCATTTATATTGAAAATAAGTTTTTTGCTTAAATTGAGCTTGATTCTGAAAAACAAAGTTCACTCAAAATAATTTGCCTAAAATTAATTTTAAAATGTAACAATGCATTTTTACACGCTGTCGTTTGATTTATTTGCATTTAATGATGAATACTTAAGTTCTCAGAACTAAATGACTTTTTAAACTGACTCCTTTGCACATTTATTTGTGTTCCTAAAGTGTTACCAAAGCCACTTTTGCATAGGAAAATAATGGAAATGCACTTACTAAATCTTTAAGAAGAAAGATGGCTGGGACTGGTAACACATAAGCAAGAATCTGCTCCACTGCTCTTCCTGAAGAAGCACAGGGCTTCGTCCCATAAAAAACTCAGAATCAAATGCAGGTTCCACTGAGTCGGGTGGAAGTTTTGCAGAACGCCATTCCTGGCAGAATTTGCCAACTATCACTTAAACGCAGCCACCTCTGGACTGCTAAAGGGAAACAGCTTAGTAGCAGAAGGAAATTCCTTGCAGTAGCTCAACACAATTTTAAAGCCGTGTTTTTAGCTCCACTATCTGTAACATATTAAAATGATAACACTCTACACATGCCGGCTGGTAGTTTGAACACATCAGTAACCAAGTTAGCTACAATGTATAAGCCAGAGAGTTACCAGGATAACTCCTATATATATTAAAGCAAAAACAACACACATGCACATCAAAGCCCTGTTCTCCAAGCAGGCTTTTAGATTACTAGCTGAAAACCGGAGTGATTCGGAAACAGAAGTAAACAGACAAAAACACATGGGTGAAATGCATTAAGGTCTCCGTCAAACTTGCACACAGTTGTGCGCTGCTGACAGCACAGCGTAAGTTTCTCTCTTGATCCAGTGCCTGTATACAGTTTATTTAGTAGTTTAAAGAATGATCTGCAAATAATATACAAACATATACTGCACTGAGATGGATGACAGTGATAATTAAACTGGTCTTTTCAGTGAGGGACCCTAGGTTAAAGTAGAATTTAAGAGTAACAAGCGTACTAGAGCTTGTGAATTCTATTCTTTCTGGCAGTAATACACTTGAAGATTAAATTAGACTAAATGTTTGTTACAACAAACAGATTTATGTTAGCAATCGGGATTATGGTCCCAGGCAGTGTTTATTATGTTTTTGGTCATATTTACTCTAAAGGTCTCATTTTCCTGCTTCCATCATTTTTTTTGATCAGTTTTGTTTAAACTGGGAGCCTTTTACTTCTTACTTTACAAACGACTACTTCTTAAAGCTTCTAGCAAGTTAGGTTATCTGCAGTGAGTACTAAGAAAAAGGTGCAGAATCCTAGAATAAATGACTATCTAATCCATCCCATCTCTCTTTTTGTAAGGTCCCTATTCTTGTAGTATCAAAGTGCCAGATCTTTGATAGTATGTGACCTTTGATCCTAAATGGGACCTCTCATATAATTTTTTTTAATTAAACATTTTATTTGATGCCTGCCGTAACTAACATGGAAACAGCATCATATAAAGAACAAAAGCTCCTGAGTACAGAGCACTGCAAATGGTGGCATTTTTAGTGCACAAAACAACCCAATCCTCCAATCCCTGCTCAATTACAATAACCAGTTTCAAAGTCTGAGTAAAAAGGTTCAAGACTCAAAGAATGTTCATTCATTAAAATTAAATATGAAATATTGAACTTCTCTGTTGTTTTTTTTTTTTTTTTTTTTTTTTTTTTTTTTTTTTTCATAAATTAGTCAGAAAACCTAAGATTTTGGAGGGTTGCTTTGTCATTTAGTACCTAGCAAATATTCTGGTCTTTTGCAAGCCTGCTTTAACAGCTTTGCTTCAGACTTCCACATCAGCTGAGTTAAGTCACTTTCTTTCTCTGTCCTCATTCTCTTTCAAAAGTGTTTTCAAATTATAAGGGTGTTTTTGACACATTTGAAAGGTGCCCCTTTTTTTTTGGATAACATTTATTAGTATTCAAGCACAAATGCACTGAAAAAACAAACAACTATAGTCATCCTTGATTTAATAAATATTTCCAAGAAAGAATGCATTATGAGAGAGCACTTATTTCAATTTGCTGAAGCCAACATGAAAAAAAAAAACACACAGATGCACCAAAACCTTGTATTTATGCAGCGCATGGCATGCATAGACAATGCTGTTGTGCCTAAGGAGTGCCAATGGTGTTTGAGTACTTCTGCATCAGACTAGAGTAACCGCCGTGCGTGTTATATTCTGCCACGTCCATATAGGATACAAATGCACACACCACTACTCAGACTTTTATGCCAGAGATGGAATCCTCCAAAATTAGGTCTTACCACATCAATTATGCTTAATACCAACATATTTTAAAGTCGCACTATTTTAGATGAGAGCCCTCTTAAGACCACTATCTTTGGTTGCTATTTTATAGTTTTTTAAGCAAATATCTTTGGAATATTTTCTAAAACACTCCCATTTCCTTCTTTCCTATATTGTGCCTTTTGCTTTTTCCTCCCCACCCTATGGGCACATTCTAATAGCACAGTGAACATCTGTTCAGCAATGTTTTTTCCCCAGCATCACCCCAGAGGCAGATGCTTATGCCACACACAATATTTTGTAAGATTTAAGATTTTTACTTAGATACGACCCAACATAAAAACATCACTGTGAGTTCTCTAGCAGCTCTGCAGTTGAGAGGAGAAGCCTCTCAAGGCAGGCATCACATTTCTGAACGGTAGATGCCACTTCCATGTGTTTATTACACAAATATGGCACTTCCAACAGCAAAAAAGCCCATGGAGTTGGAAGGCCAGATGAGTTTGGGGAGCAAAGGTCTCTCTTTCTCTTTCCTTGTGTTTTTTTTTCTCATTTTGCCTCAGTCTTGCATTTTTCAGGAGAACCCATAAACCTATTTTGCAGCAGCTTTTGTGACAGACTCATTCGTCAAGAGCAGAATCTGTGATGTAAGCAAGCCCTCAATGGAGTGAGATGGTGCAAAGTTGGAAATGAAAAAAGATCACATGTAATCACATCTCCAAAATATTTTTGAGATTTCAAAAGTCTTCCCATTTGCAATGAGGTAGACTTAGAAAGCTGTTCGATTTGCTGTTCTCTGTTCATGGAACAGGGGAAAAAGGAACGAGTGCTCTGACGATAGCGCAAGGCAGAATTAGGGTCCTCCTGGAATTCTAAGACTTTGCGGGTTAAGTCCTTCTCCTCAGACAGGCAAACCAGGGTGAGAACAAGCTCCCTCCAAACTCTAGTCTGAAAAAGTTTTTATTACAGAAGTTTCACTGAATCTGGCATGTTCCCACAAAATGTTTCAGTGGTGAGAAATAGAGTTCCCAAGTCTGCAGCACTGCCAAAAAATTCACCATCATTTCTAGTCAGTGAGCAAGCAAATCTATTATTATTTTACCACCAGAAGAGTAGAATCTCTCCATCCCGGAGGTGCTATAAATTCATGGCTCAGCTTATCCCTAGCAATTTGTTTGTGCATTCATACTATTTGGTACCTAAGATAGCATAGGAACATTTTCAAAAGTATTTGAGGACTTTGCATTGTAAATGCTTGTACAAAAATAATCAACAAGGCTTAAGATTACAGATGGAAAACTTTTCCATCCTGTTATGGTAATTTCTATTTTTATTTTACTTTGTAAAATATATATATATAATTATATAAATATATACACATGCATGCATATTGATGTGTGAGGAGATTCCAAACATTAATCTTTCACAAATATTTACTGTTTAAACCTACATGCTTCTAAAGGAGATGTGGGATCCAGGTTAGGGTACAAAGATCACTTTCAATATCCTCCTTCAAAAATAACTTGTAGAAATTTAGGTATGCATTTACTTTTAACATCAAAAAAGTCCCTTACAGAAGCAGAGGGAGAAAGATGGAAACTAATCAGACAACTGCTGCTGCCTGTGGTATTTTAATGTGGTCCCTTTCATCTCCAGATCCAGATCCTTCCACTATACCCCACTTGGTTTATTGCTTTGGTTTTGGTTTGCTTGTTTTTTTGCTTCTTTGTTTTCGTTTCTTTTTTTTTTTCTGTCTTATGTAATACCATGTAAGTTCTAAGTTCCTTTGCATGTTTTGAGTGCATTATGCTCGAAAGTGCATGTAGTCTAATTGTTGATAAAAGGATCGATAAATACAAATATTGGCATATATACATGTACTGAACTTGCACTACTTATTTGGTTGACAAGTGTCAACCTATGTTTTGCCAATGCTCTCAGAGTCATATTCAACAGCATAAAGTCAACAAACAACATCTCGTCCTGCAGACTAACTGTTCCAGGGTGCTCAGTGAGAAGTACGACCTGTGTTTGCATGGTAACTCTGTCCCCTCCGTGTACAATTACACCACTCTATTTGCACAAAGAGGAATTTCCTTTTGATATATTGACAAACTTTCACCTGTGGCATTTAGCACTTGCCTCTTGTTCACATATTGGGAGAGGCCATAAAAGCGAAGCTGTTGTGCTCTCTGAAACTGAGAACAAGGTGATAACCCTCTGATTTCTAAAAATGTGATCTTTTTTTTTCTGGAGGAGAAATCCCGAAAAGGAGCAATCTAACATAATACGGCTGTCATGAAGTTATTGTGAATCTGCTTGCCGGGCACCAAAGCAAAGGACAAGGTGAGTTTGTCCTTTGTCCAAGCATATCAGATGAACTTACTTTAAAACTGGAATTCTAGATATTCTGGATAGCACATACTTTTCTTGTTCGAACTTTGAGGCAGTGTGTTTAAAAAGCCAGGATCACCAGAGACTGCCGTTGCCTTTTACATGGTGTGAACATGGGATGCAGTTGTCTGTTTTACTACCATCCTCACACTAAGTTTACACACGCTCCTCCTTATTAGACTCAACCCATGAGAACAGCAGTACTTTGCAGTTAGAAGATGTCAGTTAATCCATGATAATCCACCTCTTTTCAAATTCCTTTGATTGCCCCCAAACCACGGCACATGCTATTATCCTCACCAAAACAAATATTCCCAGAAGATGAAAACCTGGTCCCTACATTACAGACAGAAGGACACTTCCACTGGCTAATCTTAAAGAAAATTCATCTGGGAAGATGAAATCCAGCTTCGTATCTTAATGAGTTGCGTAGAAAAAAAGGTGGCAAGAACATACACCTGATACTCAAATTGCAGAGTACAATAGCTACTGTTATTAGCCTATCAGTTTATAATATGTTCCCAAACTTACAAAATTGAGGGATCCCCTCTGCCGGTGGACGTGGAATCAAACAAAAGTTCAAGAAGAGCTTGTATGCTCAAAAGTGAAAACAAACTTGCAAGAACCCAAGTGCTTCAGAGATTTTTAAACTAATTCTATCTAGACACAGCATTCTGAGAAGTGGTAGTGTTATATATATCCTCCTTATGTTTCACTATTTACACTGTGTTATTCTCTGGCTATTTCCCAACCTTATTCATTCACCCTAGAGATCAATTCATGCACCAAAATAAAGTATGATCCTATCTTTGCTCTGTACAGAAAACTGAAATGAAGCACAGAGACAACATTTCTCACGAGAGGCAGGGGTTAAGACATTGGACTGGGTGTCAGAGAAGTGGTGTTCTATTCTTGGCTCTACCACTCACTTGCTGTGGGAGCTCGTAGAGCAAGATACAGAGCAGGAATGGAGACTGCAGCCAATAAATTCCTCCCCTGCAACTTCTCCTCTTTCATTATGCATGAGCGTGAGTTTTTCCAGCATTCAAGCATACATCCGAAGGCTGGGGAAACACACCTCAACCAAAACATAAAACTAATAGAGAAAGAAAATGAGTGGAAAACATCAATTACAAAGTTTTCTTGGGAGCCTCTGATGTGCTGAAACAGAATCTCTATTCACACAGAGACAGAGGAGCAAATTCAGGCCTGGTTTCAGCAGGCAAGCCTCCAACTATTGCACTGTGCTCGCACGAGGACTGACTTTGGCCAACTACACTACTACTATCTGATCCATTTATTGTTACAGACACATTTTCTAAGACAAAAAATAATAAAGGCTAAGGCCAAGGCAAGAGGTTTTGTTTTTAAAAACAGCAACCTACACTTTGGTTTTTAAATAAGCAGTCTGACTTTTTAAAAGAATTTATTAGGGCAACTTTGATCCAAAAGCCATACAAGACTACATCCAAATCTGGAGGAACTAAGAAACTGCCTGAATTTCAGCATGATAAAGTCTCAGTTCCTGCTGGAAACAGAATTGTCATGCACTTGAGTAGGAAGAGAGCAGCTAGTGTTTCTTGCTTGAAATAATATTTGGGATCTACTACCAAAGTTGCAATATTTCTTATCAGTTGGACAAATTAAGGAAAAAGTAAAGAAGCAGATCTTCATTTAGGCACTGCCTGGGCTAGGCTCTCTGCTACCACCTAAGACAGCTAATGATTACAGACCTAGATTTTTGCAACTTATGTTGTGTATTTAAAACACAGTATCATGAAATGGATTTATCCCAGCCTTCTTTATATTAAAATATTTACAAATGCATCAGAGAATCTGCACAACATCCAGCTTTGAACCATGTTCTACATATTCAGTGCAGACTCTGTTTTTGCTGACAATTTCACAGCATAATCTCAAAGCTTGCTGGCTGAGAAAAACAGAATACTAACTGTAGAAGGTTTGTCAATACTAATACTTCCTAAATTTTGTATATGATATATGGGAATAGCATATACTTCGTTCTAAAAATTTAAGAGTAAATGATATGATAATCAACAACATGACAAAAGATACAAAAGAAAGTTGCAGAGTGCCAGTTCTCAAACACAAGTAATACTGGTTTTATTATATAACAAAACACAGTATTTTGTCGAAGAAGGAAGAAATTAGCTGTCATTCTGACACTTCCTCAAAAAAATCATATTTTCAGAGATATCTAGCCTAAAAGTTGGGGCTACACAGGGTACCAGCAAGGCAACCAAGTAGAGGAAGTCTCAAGTCATAGGTGGTTTGTTAGAAGTGAACATCATTTTCCTAGCATAAAAAGTATATGTTACCTTTTCCCCACTATTTTTTTCATGTCATGTATTCTCTTTTACCTTTCAGGGCTTGTAACAAACAGGTTCAGCCATCTGCTTGGGACAGAACTGGCTTCTTGATATGTAGGAACGATTCTTCCAATCTCATCCTTTCTAAAATTTTCTATATTTTAATTGCTGAAATATCTTGTGATCACGGCCTTTAATCTAAGTACAATGCACATCTGATATATAACAATTATTTCTTAATAAAATATACAAAAAATCAAGGCAGCTTCAGAAAATGTGTGACTGAAACTGTTCATCCACTCGGGGGATTATTTCAACATTTATGTGTTTTAGGCAGTATATAAAACACAGAATTTCTTGGGACATTATCAACAAAGGAGAAATTTTTCTAAACCTCCTTTCTGCTCCTTGTATTATCAAATTCAATTTTATTAGTTTGAATCTTCTGGGAAGTATATGGTTTTAATAATGCATGAAAGGTTTGCCTCATAATTGGCTGTTGGCTTTTACTTGATACTTAATGTAATCTGTAATTACTGCAGCAGCTCCTGTGCTGGCTAGCATGTTAAGGTCACTGGGAAGCTGTACTGTGTTGTACTTGGTGCACAGGAATATCCTCCTGATGATTGATGCCTGCACCCTATGGAAATGTTTTAATTTTATCCTTGAAGCGTGACTGAAGAAACGCTGTCAATAGACAACCTTCCTTGTCGAGCGCTCAGGAATCTTCAGACAGCCCAAGATCTGTGTCTTTCTGCCAATGGTCGTTCAATAATTTCTCCTCTGGATTTCAAAGTTGATTCCCAAGTTTTCAACCAATGTACACACACCTCTCAACTATTAGAAAGGGCTAGTTTTAAAGACATGCTTATTATACTAGGATCCCCATGGGGGAGAGAGAAAAAAAAAAGTAACAGTTGGTAAATCACTAATCCACTATCAGATTCCAATGAATAGTATGTATCGTTCTCAGTCAAATAAATCACTCAAAATTACTCAATGTTTCAGCCAAGTCCCCTGTCTTGTCTTGATTTTGATGTTGATTTGTTACAATGTCAAGAGTCTAGTCAATCTAAATAAAAAATCATGCAAAGAGGCAGAGACATTTATTTGTAATCATTTGTGTTTTGCCTTGCACAAGCATTAGGATGGGAAGTATTTTAAGCACTTACTATATACAAGAAACAAACAAACAAACAATAAAATAAAATAAAATAGCTATTGCAGAACCTGGCTTCAGCAAGGTAGAATTTCACAGCAGCTAAGTACTGTTCTTCTCTTCTGCAATAATCTTACTTTATACCGTATTCCTGAACTTGCTGATGTACTTGGCCAGAATTTACAACTCAGAAACATAGTTAAAACATGATTTGAACAGGCTTATATTACAAGACTGAAGTGTACTTTAAATAAGCTTAGCATTTCCATATTGAAGCCAGGCCCTGCAGCAGCGCGAGCTTGCAGCCCACTGGGCCATTTGTGGCTTTGTATGTCATTTGCTTCAGTAGTATTGATGAGATAAACGTGAAAACGGAATCAAAGCGCTGGGAATATTCCAGGAGTGCAGTGTCAGGGTTATTAAAACGGACTTTAAACTCCATATATACTCCATGAAACAGATTGACAACAACAGCGGCCAATATTAATTAGAGAGCTGGTAATTTAACTATTAGTCCCCATCTGTTTATGACACTCGCTGGAGATAAACCAATTTTTTGTCCCAGTGATACAACTTTGCTACATTAAAATGGCATTCTTGGGAGAAAAATCAGTTTGGAAAGCCTTCTGAATGGAGAATGAAAGATCAACTTGACAGAAAGATCAGAGATTTCTAAAGCTGAATAATGGGCAAGTTCTTTCTATGCTTCATAGTAATTTCTGCACTGCTTAACCATTTCCATTTAAATTTCATTTGTGTATTTTAGCTGATTAATTTGTCAAAAGATGTATTTGATGATGAATTGTGCTGTGTATGATTAAAGAAGACCCCTTACCCACTAGATCTTCCCTAATGAGCCTTCAGCACGTTCCTGAATCTCTAAATCTCATCTTTCCAGGTGTTTATATTAAACAGGAAGGAACTGCAATGTGCAAAAATGAAATTAATTTTAAGGTTCTCCATATATTTCTTATCATAAGATAAGCTGCAAAATAATAAATTAAGGGAGCAATTGCACAAATCCAACAACCATGTTTAGTCCTTAGTCTACTACTATTATAAAACCTGATCATCCCAGCCCAGTACTCAGTATATGTGTAACAAAGAACAAAGACACACCTAGCCTAAACAAACGAAAGTGTTTTGAAAGCAAAGTCTGCCCACTGACACACAGTTATAAACTTTAGAGAAGGATTCTATAGGCTTATTTCGGGCAAATTGCTCACTGCAAGTTTCATGTCTTTTTACAAGGAAGAAAAAGAAAAAATCTGGAATAAAATTCCAAATACCATTTACCAATATCTGCCATCCATTTTGATAACCTCAAATTCATAGCTTCTGCTGCCACTGAAAGCAACTAGAACACTGATTTAGCAAAAGTCACAGGAATAGAAATTCATAAAATACTTTATCAGTAATATTTTCATATTAAAAATAAAGATAAATAGCTACTTTCATTTCCAGTAAAAAAAAGTGTCCAAGTGCAGTTCTAAAGATGGTTTTTCACCAGGAAACTTAATGCTTTACTCTGTTGTTTGCTTATTTTCGCTATGAAACCCATTCACGTTCACCAAACAGTCCTTTTTACTGCAAGGATGAGTGTCCTCATCTCCAATTCTAAGCCATAACAACTTGACTTTTGTTCCTAGCTCCTCCTAGCTCATATTAGCTCACATTAGTGACATAGATACTGCCCGAGACCAGATATACTTCAATTGTAGAAATGACTTCAGAGGATTTATTACAACAATTGATTCATCTTAGCTCTTATCGTAACTCTAAACTTACTGTAAATAAATGCAGATGGAAATTAAACATATTATTGTTCGAGCCTAGTGAAGAATAGAAAGTTTTTAAACATTGCTCTCCTAACTGCTGACTACAGCATACAAACAACATTCGTCTGCCCTTGAACAAGGCTTGCAATTGCCTTCACTGAAAATTAATTTTGCTGCACTCGTCAGCTCTATTGCATCATTGTTGCTATCATAAACCTCAGCAAGCACAAGAAACTAAGGAAGACAGTACCTAACATTTCTAGATTATACATGACCAACTTTGCAGGTGTACTGTTTTTTGCTTTATATATATATATAAATCTCTGAAATCAATATTAATAGAAAAGAAAACTGCTGCTCAATAAGGCAATGAAAACCCCCATTATTTGTAAAGCTACTACTATAATCCTTGATAATTTCTTGGGAGTGAAATCAAAGGACTACAGCATGCTACTTCTTCAATACTATTAAAAAAAAGAATAAAAATAGAGAAAACATGAAAACAGTGATTTTTCTGGCACTCCCTTTAAAGGAAGAGTTAAATTAATACACGGAAAAGATCCTATCAGCTCTGATTCGTCTGAGTTATTAATTGAACACCTTCTTGGAAATACGTAGATAAAGTGGTGTACCTTAGAGAATATGAGATAAGGGTGAAAGGAAAGGGAGAAAAAATTGCAGTTTTGCCAGTTCACTCCCTTAATTGTCATGCTAAGCTTGTTCCAAGCTGCCTAGAGGAGCATATTATGAAACTGCAAGTAGTGCGCTGGCTGATGATGCAGAAGATAAAAACTTCAGGATTATGCTTAAACATACTTATCTTTAAACACAGAAGAGGTTGTAAAGACAGCTGAACGGTATAAAGCTGCTCTAAAACAAGACAAATGTATACTCCATGTGCTATAAGCAGTTCAAGCTGCTTCCTGTGATGAAAAACATGGACTGTACGGTAGACATACTAGAGCTAAGTACAATAGATCCCATGATACAGTTGTTTAAAAGAATATTAGAGTGATGAAAGAAGTGATGGAATTCCACTATTTAGGAGGCTCAGAGGCTGAAGGAGAGAGAAATGGTTTAAATATGCAGGCTTGATAAGTTTTCCCGATCCTGAAAATTTGCTGCATAGGAGACAGTTTTATGCACAACACGCCTGGCCTCACAGGAAGCAATTGAGCTCTCTCGGGTTGCTGCCTTGGGCAAAAGGAGAAGAGCATAGGGCTGCTTAGCACTCTTCAGCCATACACATCAGGAGGAGGTCAGTATTGTTATTGCCATTTTATAGATGAAGAATCTCCGAAGTTGAAGAGCTCAGAAGGGCACATCTGGAGTCAGTAGCAGACTTGGGACCAAAATCCCTTCATCACCTCATTTCAGTCAATTTTATCCTTTCTGCCATACTCTGTCTCCCTCACAGCACAGCGAACTATCCAGCTGAACAACTTAGGTGATACCAATAGAGTAAAACAAAACGACTTTATTAAAATACTAATTGTCAAACCAAAATATTTTCTACAAGGCTATCATACCTGCCAATATTTCATCATAATATACAGAAGTTTGATTATCTTTTTAATAACAACAGGGGAATGCCAGCCTCTAAATTCGTTACCATTGCAAAACAGCACACTATCATAATGCACGAGAACTTTGGTTTGCAGCTGTAAAATTCCCAAAAGTCTTGTGACTTGATTACAACTTCATTATAGGTAATTGCCTTCCTCACTCACATACTTATAAGAAATTAAAAGCAAGATCCAGCCTATAATATTATACATAGGATAATATATATTGCTAGTATGTATTGCTGTATAGCAGAAAGACTAGTATTTGCACACCCAGAATCAAATTATACAACATATTTTTAAAATAAAACTAAAATTCAAGAAGAGCTGCAAATACAGAACTCCAACACTCATTTCGGAGGAGTCAAGTTTTAAAACGAATATTTTAGGGTTAATCCTAAAGTATATAGGCAGAAAAAAATAACCTCAATTTATGTAACAATATGTTTTATTCTGTAAGTGAAATATAAAATGGCAATTATAATAGTTTTGAAAAAGCTTGAATAAGACAACACGAAGATTAAAAAATATAGAGTTCTTGACCAGTATCACTTAAGTGTAACTAGAATGCTTATCAAAAACCTATTTTCTATATTTTACATATGATGACAAGTAATAATACTCTGCTGTGAAGCTTAATAGTATCCTTTAAATTTTTGCATAAAAGTGGATATTATAACAATCATTTAAATAGTAAAAGTAGCCATTTCATAAAAGCTTACCTGTAGTCAAAAAAAACCCAAGATTTTTACAAATAATTTTATTTAAACTCCCTGACTATGACTCTACTTGCACATTAGACTTTGCAATGCATTGAATTTAGCTGTTATGTTTTACAAATGAATGGATATTGCCATCTACTGTTGGAAAAAAATATGATCAA
>JAWLRI010000640.1:6009105-6033104 GCA_034781795.1 Crypturellus tataupa
TCCGCGCGGCCGCCCCGCAGGGCGCCACGATGCAGCATTCGCACCACTGCGAGCACCTGCTGGAGCGGCTCAACGAGCAGCGCGAGGCCGGCTTCCTGTGCGACTGCACCGTGGTGATCGGCGAGTGCCGCTTCAGGGCGCACCGCAACGTGCTCGCCTCCTTCAGCGAGTACTTCGGCGCCTTCTACAGGGGCGCCTCGGACAGCAACGTGGTGCTGGACCAGGCGCAGGTGAAGGCCGACGGCTTCCAGAAGCTCCTGGAGTTTATTTACACGGGGAACCTGAACCTCGACAGGTAACGCACCTGCTGCGGGGCACGGGGAAGGGAGGGAAAGCGGCTTTGTGTTAAAGCGCTACGTGGTTTTCCTTCTTACAACAAGTTTTACAGGAAAAAAATAATAGTAGGTATCTAATAACAAGCCAAGATCTTCACATTATGTGTTTTAAATACTGCCTGATACGTGTTTCTCAGCTGATAAGTAGCTTGTGCTTTTTAGCTCTCCAAAAAGATACACTTTGCTAATTTACCATTAGTTTCACCTTCTGTGTTTCTCTGTTCGGATCAGGAAGGATTACAAATCTTCAGTGGTTCCTGGGAGAGAGCAGGATAAGTGTATGCTTTCCGAAGTTGGATTAGAGGAGTCCATTTCTGAAGGGAACTCACAGAAACGGAGGATAGCTGATATTTTAAAAAATACTCATCAAAATTAGCATGATCTGTCACTGAGATCACAGTCTGCAGTTTAAGTAGCTGGTGCTATTCCTGCGGGTACCGGGAGCGTTCCCTCTCGGAGGGAAAGAAACCCTCCATCAACAGAGCAGTCTCACTGCTTAGAAATCCATAGCCCAGTCGTGGCACCCTTGCTTGATGGATGGTGTTAAATGCATTTTGAAAGAAACCTTTGTTGCCATTGCTGTCCTAACCTCACGTTTTGTTACTTAAGTGCACAGGTTGGTTTTGTTCAAAATTAGTAACAAGCATGAACAGTGGCATGAAGTTGAGCATGAAGTAAAGCAATATCAACAGTTGCTCCAAGGTAGTGTTTGTGCCTTGCAACCTACGTACGCTCTGCTGGGACGGGGAGCACGGGTGAAACCCGCGGGGTTTTGCTTTGAACTCGGGGCTGGCGTTGCAGAAGATGAGTAAAACAGTTGTAGCCAAACACAAAGAGTAGTTGTTTCTGGTTACCCGTCTCGTTTTGAACTGCTTGCACAGTGGTAGATGTTCAGAGCTGTTAATACGGAGTCTTGATTGCTTAATTCAAAAGGAATGAGACAATGTAAAGGTGTTATTTATTCTGGTATAGTGTACTATAATGCAAAAAAATACAAAGAAAAATGGGAATTTCTGCAGCACTGAGAGTATTTCCTTTTTATACTCTTGGTTATAATTGTATTATAAAAATAAGCTTAAATTTGTATGCTATTGCAGATATTTAATTGTTAATATCCTCTGTGGGTTTTATTCTTTGTTTTTTTTTTATGTCCTTAAAATCTATTATACATCATATCATGTAAGAACCTCTATCTTTACATGTATTTTTATAACAAATTGATGCAACAAATGGATGAATTATTTTTGCTTGTTGCTTGAATGGTGCAACTACACTGAATCATAACTGGGTTTTGCATTTAATATGTTCCAAAGAAACTACTTAATTCTAAACTCATGCTGTTAACTTATTACTGCTGTTTCTTCTAAAGATGATGATTTTATGATCTTGTGTAGCCCTCTGCTACTGTAACTACTGCCTGTGGTCTGAAAGAAGAAAGCTTAAAAGAAAGACAGGAAGAGAGGAGAAAATAGGTGGACAAGAAAAAAGGCAGGAAGGGAAGGCAGATAAGATGAAGAAAAAGAATGAAACATGGAAAAAGCAAACAGGAGTTGAAGGAGCACTAGTTGGTAAAAATCTGTTTTATTCACATCAGTGTTGCACGTAACCTAGTCCAAGTTGTTAGGAATTAAGTATGAATGCAAAATGTTGGAAGAAGCAAAAGAGGAAAAGGAGAAGCAGTGCAGCCCGGCGAGCGATTCCCGCTGCGGTGCCGTAGCACTGCCCAAGGGGAAGGTTGTTCCTGGTGAGGTGCTGCCAGGAGCAGCGCGGAGGAGGTTGGTTGGTTTTCCAGGCGTGTAATAGATTGATGAGATGATGTTTGCCACTCATCTATCTTTAAGGTGCTGTAAATGCTCAACTTGGTTGGTGGTGTATGTTGGTGGTATGCTACCTTTAGAATATTTTATTTCTAAAGCACTGAGGCCTGTGTTGCAAGAACTGAAAAATACAGGGTAGTAGTTTAAAGAAGGACTTATGGGTCTTAATGTTGTCTGTTGTTGATCCAAAGTAAAGACTCTTGGAAATCATTTTATAAAACAGGATTAACGCCTGCTTCACAGAACAGCTGAGGTAAATGCATTGTGAATTGCTTAAGATTTTTGGCAGAAAAACTGTAATTTTTGTATTTTATCCTTGAAATTTTTTTTAGCCTTTCATACTGTAATTTCTGAGCTTTTTGGACCAGCATACAAGTATTTGTTTGCCTCACCATATTACAACTGAACTTTTAACTTAAAATGCTACAAAAATTATGTAAATAAAAAAAAATTGTAGTTCTGTAGACCCCCCAGATCCTAGCAGACGTGGACCATCACTTTGGGAGTAACTGTCTTGCTAAACACTAGATTAACTCTTGCTACATTCATCTCATAGTTGTTTTATCTGTTAATTTTTCCATAGCTCTGCTATCTATATTTAATATATTTGCTACAGAACACATTTTTACTTTGTCTGGAATATGTTCACATAAGTCTTATTTTCTTGCAGCTGGAATGTTAAAGAAATTCACCAGGCTGCTGACTATCTCAAAGTAGAAGAAGTGGTCACTAAATGCAAGATAAAGATGGAAGACTTTGCTTTTATTGCTAATCCATCTTCTACAGAGACATCTAGCATCACGGGGAACATTGAAATGAATCAGCAAACTTGCCTTCTGACTCTCCGAGATTACAATAATCGGGAGAAAGCAGATGCTGCTTCTGAAGACGTGGTTCAACCACAGGCAAAGAAAGCGGCCTTAGAAAAGAAATCTGCTCAAACCAAAAAGCGAAAGAAGAATTTTACCTCCACCAAAAGCATACAGAATAAATCAGTACAATATGAGAATGATGCGGCTGAGAACACGTCCATTGAGATGTTTTTAGACGCCAATAAGCTGGCCACACAGATAACGGAGCAGGCTGCCCAGGGCAGTGATAACTCTGAACTGCAGTTGTCATCTGTGGTGGAAAGTGAAACATTGGCAGCACAAGACATCTTAGTTCAGACTCTTACAGCGAAACAAAAACGGGGAAAACCTCAGCCAAACTGTGCGCTGAAAACACACTGTATGTCTAACGTAGCCAGCGAAAAGAGCACTTACCAGCTGGAGGGCTCGGGGGAAGAGCTGGATCAGAAGTTCTCCAAAGCTAAACCGGTGTGCAACACGTGCGGGAAAGTCTTCTCGGAAGCCAGTAGCCTCCGTCGCCACATGCGAATACACAAAGGGGTGAAGCCCTACGTGTGCCAGCTCTGCGGGAAGGCGTTCACGCAGTGCAACCAGCTGAAGACACATGTAAGGACTCACACAGGTAACCGCTTTTGGCTTTCTCCTCTCCGGCTGAAATCTGCAATAGCAGCAAGTGAATACATAACTAAAAAGATCTTTATGCGGTTTAACTTTTGCCTTGGAAATTTTGTGTGCTACAGATCTGCATATGGGTTGTACCCTGGTAGCGTGAAATCTTTTAAAATAGAAAACTGAGGGAAGTTGACTCTTCTTTTCTTGAGGAATGATTACAGGGAATGAAGCGTTGGTGTTGCCAGTAGAGCATGAGAGGCTCAGTGTGTTTGATACCATGATTTCTGTTTTTTCTTTTAATGCCCAGTCTGAAGCTTGGTAACACAGATAGGAGAAGAAAAGATGCATCGTCGTGATAAGTAGATAATTCTTTCCATAGGTCTATTTTTAAAACATAGCAGAAATAGCTAAGTCAGTACAGCATTTCAATTTCATGTAGTCAAATGTTTAGCTGAAAAGTATGAGGATGTTAGTTCTTGTCATGCAGTCCCATTACTTGCTGTGGTATTCAGAGCTCCTGGAAAGCATGGAATTAAAATCAGTTTAAGATTATGAACAGCAAAATGCTGCAGCCTGGGAAGACATACTCAAGCAGTAGTGTTTTTGTCTGTCTGTTTTTACATTCTTCCTACTGGAAATTCAACCCTGGGTTAACTGGGTCTTGGACCAGATCTGCTGTTCTGCTGTTGCCTCTGCTGCTGTGCCTAACCTAGTGAGCGAGAGGGGGACCTTCTTTCCTTCATTTTATTCCTTTTGGGGCTGTTTTTCAGACTTCTGAAGTGACAGTGAAAAAGATGAAAGCCTTTTTCCTTTTGCTCTTTCCTCCCCTGTGGAAAACTCTGAGCTGAGGTCAACAGCGGAGCTATATTTAGGAAGCCACGAAGACGTGGAAGAGGTGAAGTAGGAGGTATTGGGATACACACCTTGACCTCTCAGTGGCCAAGAGAGAGAAAGGATTGCAAATTTACCAGTCAGTGACTAACGAAAGATTCATGTGTGAGATGAAGTTTGTGAGCAAAATTCAGGCAGACTTTCCTGCTTTTTGCTTCTGTGCATGTTGTACTTGAAATTTTTGCGTGAATAGGTAGGGAATTTGAATGGTCAGTTGCTAGATGGCAAGTTAGTTGTGCTTAATTTTGGAAACTTGGAAGCAGCATACTGCAGGATGGTTTGTTTGTGCATTGCCCTAGGAATACAAGCACAGGCTCTTTATAGCATCATTTAAGACTGAAGGTTGCACAGTTCACTAGATGAGATCCTACTGCCCACCAAGAACAACCTAGAGCATTTACAGCAGATGCTAATGAAATGTTTGTGAGAATTAGAGAATATTCTTGTTGTTTTACAGGCAAAAAAAACAAAACCAAAAAAAGCAGGTAATACACTGGGTGTCATTTCAAATATTCAGTATCGTGAACAGACATAATCAGCAAAATGTTTCTTTCAAAATGTGTGAAAGTGTAGTAGCAGCATTCTCAAAAGCATATTGGGAAGTGGGGCTATAAACGCTTAGTTTTTCAAAAAGCAATGTGTTCAGAAATGGTCTAGTCTGTGCTGTATTCATGGCAGGTAGCGCTTCAGTGGCTTGGTTATCAGGTGTTACATGATGTTATTTGCAAGGACTAGAACAGAGATTTGAGCTTTGATCAGGTAAATGGATTGGAAAGCCTTCATACGTAGAGTGCTCTGTTTTTAATACGTAGGGGAGAAGCCATACAAATGTGAGCTGTGCGACAAAGGCTTTGCCCAGAAATGCCAGTTAGTGTTCCACAGCCGGATGCATCACGGAGAGGAGAAACCATACAAGTGTGATGTGTGCAATCTGCAGTTTGCAACGTCGAGCAATCTCAAGATTCACGCCAGGTAGGCAAAAGTGGGATCCTGCACATCTACAGATGTTTACTTGTGCATTTATTTAAGCAGAGAACAATTCACTTCAGGGTGAGCAGGAGTTAAATATTCACATAACTTGGTTACTTCTTCTGCTTTACGCTCAGGTCTTGTTTTGCACTGCATAATGGATACATGTGTCTGTATACTTTCTCAGTAGGGAAGTGCTTTGCAATTTATAAATATTGTTGCATTCACGCTGATGTCTTTATGTCAATGTCTGGATTTTTGTTTTGTTCCTTGATCTCTTTTAACACAGACAAGGAAGGAATTCCTTGGCAGAAGTGAAACAGAACAGATCTCACTGTTTGCTCTTGTCTACGTGGAACTATTTGTACTCTTTTGGCAGGAGCACATGCTTCTCTATTAGGAATCAGCCTTTTATCTTGCAATATAGTGTCATGCTGAACTTGCTGAGTTCTCATGCTGCATGTTACAAGTGTAATGCCCATAGTTCAATTTAGCTGCTGCTGAAATCATCGATACTGTAATTGCCAGGGTCAACAGACAGTGAGGTAACTCAATGAGAAACTGCAAACTCAAAGCTAGACTCCGGGTCACTGTGGTGTTTGTTTGTGTAATTAAAGTTCACAGAACAGTAGCAGCGGGAGCTTGAGGGGTGTCCTGCCCGAGGCACCCCGAGCGAGCTGCCGTCACGGCGGCATCGCTCTGTAACGCGCACGTTCCGCAGGAAGCACAGCGGCGAGAAGCCCTACGTGTGCGACCGCTGCGGCCAGCGCTTTGCTCAGGCCAGCACGCTCACCTACCACGTGCGGCGGCACACGGGGGAGAAGCCTTACGTGTGTGACACCTGCGGGAAGGCCTTCGCCGTGTCCAGCTCGCTCATCACCCATTCCCGAAAACACACAGGTAGGGGAGGCCGAGCACCCAGGTACCTCCGCAGACCCATCAGTTCCTTTATGTTCTTTCCCTTTGACTTCAGTTTAGTGGCTTATTTTACCACTGGATGGTGCCTCTGTTCATTTTAATTTGTCCTTTGCTTATTCTGGTTGATATATTGTAATAACAAACTCCTTGTGTTTCCTCTAGGAGAGAAGCCATATATCTGTGGCATTTGTGGGAAGAGTTTTATTTCCTCTGGAGAGCTCAATAAACATTTTCGATCCCATACAGGTCAGTTTCCAGACAAGCTGCTTCCTGTTAAATAATTCTCTACGTTCATTCAACTTGTGCTGTGCTTGAAAATACTGTATCTGTGAGTAAAACGTAACAAAGAAAGTGCTTGTGATTTAAGTTGCATTTTCAGACTAGTGCCTTACAGTTTAGGCACCGATTAATATGGCTTTACTTCAAACATGAAATTCTTTTCTTTTACATCTATTTTTCTGCAAATGCTTCTGTTATAAATAACACGGACAAAATAACTTACCGTTGCAAAGTTACATATTAAATTACAACTTTGAAATCTGTTCTCCTGACTATATAACCCTGTTTTCTCTTAGTTTCGCAATTATATTTTTTCACTTCTAATTGCCAAAAACATTTTTTTAGGTGAAAGACCATTTATCTGTGAATTGTGTGGAAATTCTTACACAGATATAAAAAATCTAAAGAAGCACAAAACAAAAGTTCACACAGGTGAGTTCTTTATGTAAAGAAAGATTAAGGCACTGGCTGTTTTGCATTGTTCTGTGCTGAATAACTGAATAACTTTTTCATCAAATAGGACTGAATTTAGATAGAAAAAGGTAGTTTAGACACAGCTAAACCTTTTAAAGTACAAAGCACCTGTCAAGTAGGTTAAAGACAAAGCACTTGCCTTGTTAGAGGAAACTCTTTTTGATCATCAGAGAGGCAGATCTTTGCTAACAAGAATTTTCCTATGTAAATACTTACCCTCCTGTTCTTGTAAACTGTGACAGGTTTTCTTATTAAGGTATAGTGTGAATTGTAGAATTTTTTTAACCTCTCAACTATTTTAGAATGAATCTCTCCTTACAAAGATGGCAACTGAGGTGAGCAAGGCATACTAGCTGCAAGAATTTCTTTGCTTTCTGAAGGTCCAAATAATTTTAATGTAACTGTGAAAGATTTTTTTTTTTTTTTTAAATACAGATATTCCCAGTCAACATTAATCCAAGCCTGAGCTGGATTAGCAAACACACATGATCAGAGAGCTGACACAACATTCCCAGCTGTGAAGGCTGCCCTAAAAAGACTTTTCAAATACATTCAATTTCTATTCTAGGTATCAAATTTTGAGTAGGAAGAAATTTGGTATATTATGTGCTTGTGGTCACAGAGCTTTCAGACAATACAACCAGCCTCTTTCCACACTGCCTACATATGCCTCTTTATCCATCCATCTTCAAGTGTATTAAGCAGAATTCCCATGCCTCTGTCATATGGAAAGTGAACTAATGGGTGTCCGTGTATGGAGTGCGCCAGGCGGAGCAGTTTGGGCAGGGGCAGCTCAGGAGCTCGGCGCAGGCAGGACGCAGCATGGGAAGCGCATGGGAGTGCTGAGCCCACACAGGGCAAGGCAGCCGGAGCAGAGAGGGATGGCAGGGAAGCACCCTGCAGCAGAGGGGTTTGGAGGGCACTTGCAGCACATTATTAATACCCTTGTGGCCTTCAAAGTGGTGGCAGACTGCGTTCAAACAGGAAGAACATTAAGAATCTAACAGGGATTTCACTTCAGAATGGAAGACTCTTTTCCAAGAGACTGGATAAAAACAGAATTGTGGTGTTCTGAATATGTTTATGGAGACATTGTTTTCTGGTGGAAAGCCTGAAAGAAGCCTGACTTATGCCCAAAGCTCCTCTGCTGTGTTGTTAAGGTTTGTTTCTTCTGTGCCAGGTCCTAGCTGGAATGTCATCCATCTGTTTGATATACTGCAAGCAGCAGAGAGGTGTTTGGTGCTCAACTGGCCCAACTGCCTGGGCAGACCTTGAGATACCAAATGACCGTTTAGATAGTCGGGTGAAGGGAATTAGCAGGATTTGCATCACAGCTGGGCATGTTTCTTCAGTCCATCTTTATTGCCTAGAGGGATGGTGCCTGTAACGAGTTGTGAGGGTTAGTGAGATGACATTGTGGCTAGAACCAGCAAACTAATCTCGCAGTGACTCTGGGAGTCTTGTTGAGATGATTATAGTCATTCAACATTTATATTTTTCAGTTGGACTTGTTATTTTTATTCTTCCGCGTAAAGACACTTGTACTGATGTGTTTCATTTATCTTTAAACGGTGTTATCTACAGTCAGATTTCTAATTGCAGTTCATGTTTGCCAAGAGTAAGAATGACTCGCTCAGTTCTTTCTAATCTTATTTCTCAGTTCTTCTGCAAAGTTTTTTTCTGCAAAGTTTTTCCATATACGAATTGCACTAAAAAAGAGAAATGTTTTGGAAAATGTGGTTTGTTTTTTCACATAGGATCGGAAACCCCCCCTGATTCCAACACACTTGACAATTCTTTCAATGAACAAGAATCTGTTCAGAAAAGTCCTTTATCGGAGTCTGTAGATGTGAAGCCCTCGGAGATGTCTTTACCACTTCCTCTTCCCATTGGCACTGAAGACCATCAGATGCTTCTTCCTGTGACGGGCAGTCAGTCTCCCTCGTCAGAAACATTACTGAGATCTGCTGTGACTGGATATTCAGAACCTCAGTTTATTTTCTTGCAGCAGTTGTACTGACACTGCAGTACGGAGCCAACAAGGTAATCAGTAGCAAACTCGCATCCTTTGGTAAGATGAACCTGATCATTCAAGCAGTTACACTTTATGGTGTTGGACTTGGTCTTTTCTTTTTTTTCCCTCTCTGCGTAAAGACACCTGTAAGGCATCTCCTTTGTGCAGTGCTGCCTTTCATTTCTTGTTGAATTGTGCTAATCCACAATCACATATTTTAATTGCAGCTAACACTGATTTCCAGGAGATTATTCCTTTTCCAGCAACACCTGCCTTAAGAATTCTCTCTCAAATATGTTCATGCATTTTGGAAATCTCCTCAGTGTTCCTGCTCATCTGATTTGTCATCACATCATTTAGGAACAGACTTTTTAAGCCATATTTCTTAGTTTAAGAATATTAGCCCAGATGTATGAAGGGAAAAATAATTGTAATTCACATGAGGGGGAAAAATGGTAATTGAGATGTCCTAACGAGCCTGTACTCCTGCATTCCAAGGTGATATCGAGGAGTACACAACGGAAGGTAGGCCAGTGCTGCAGTGAGGTGCTTGCAGTGTTACTGCTCTCTGCCAGAAGAAGCTGCCTCAGTCTGACCTGAGCAGGCAAGAAAAACTTTGCGTGAAGGTCCCTGACAAGGCAAGATAATATAGTAACCTATGTACTCAGTGGAAATTCTTTCCAAGATGCCATAGAATCCTTAAGGTTGGAAGGATTAGAGATCATCCAGTCCAACCTCCCTGCGCATGCAGGGTCCACTAGAGCACATGGCACAAGACTGCATCCAAGTGGGCCTTGAAGATCTCCAGAGAAGGAGACTCCCCAACCTCTGTCACCTGCTTTTTTATTTTTAAGCAAAGCCAACGTTGTACCTTGTCCCAGCTTTTTCACGTCCCTAAAAGCCTGTTCAATACCCTTGAACAATACCTAGTTCATGAAAAAACAGCTGGAACAGGAGTATTGTAGATGAGACAGAAAGATGCACCAATGTAATTGTGAGGCATGGATCACAGTTTCATAACTGTTTCTGTTACAGTAGTGTTTCACAGAATGGTTCAGTTAGACAGTAGGTACAAAAGAGGAAATAAATCCCTCCACTGAGCAAATAATACTGCGATACTAATGGGGGAGGCATTAAGGAAGAATGGAGCAGAGCAGATAAGATACTCCTCTGGTCAAGGATTTATCAGAGTGTGACTGAATTAACTGCAGTATTTATGAATTGTATTACCTGTCACATCATAAAACTGTTATTTATCAAGACCCATGTAAAATGTTTTATTACCAGCAACCTTGAATTTTTAAAAAATAGCAGCATTTTTAGTGTCCTGATAGAGCTTTTGGTTAAAGTCTAGTTGAAAAAATAACAGTATTTTTATATTCCACTTTCCAGTTTGTGCCATTATTAGCATAATGTGAGCATTATTTAAGTAATCCTCAAATAGTAAAGAGACAGTCATACAACTGTACGAACAATACATTTAAAGATACTTATTTGCTGGTTAGGTACTTGGTGCTAGCATTTTATTTCCACTGATGCCTTGTGTTCAGACACCGATAAATAGAAAAGTATAGAAAATACCTCTTTTCTGAGTCTGTTTTACATGAAGTAATAATTAATCTGCACCTTAATTAAACAACCTTATGGAAAAAAAATGGGAGATTTCATTTTGATGTTTTGTAAACTGTCCCTTGACTCCTGAGTGTGACTGGACTTTTTTCTTTTCCTACCCATTGGTGGTACTGAAGAGGAAGACCTTTAACTTCTTTGTGCTGATCATCCTAGGTGGTGGCACATGTAAAACTTCTGCTTTTTGATCACATTTTATGCTTTAACCTTACTGTTAGTCTACAATGCACAAGACAACCCCATTACCCAGAAATATTCTTATCATAGACATCTAACTGTGTTCATTGAAGCTGATTCTTGCCATTCCTTTCTTAGATGTATTTTCTTCGCTTACCCATATGACAAACTGTTTGGAACAGCTGATATCCTTTTTAACATCAGCAAAGGATAAGGGATGAAGTTCTCTGATTTTCTGTTAGGCAGCCATTCAGACCCCCCCACCACTTATTTTTCCAAGTTGTATTGTTCATGTGGTACCTCAAGGATTCCTTTTGAGCTCTTACTTGCAGCTGAAGAATTAGAGAGATCAGGATCCTGACTCTAGGTAACAAAACGTAACACAATGTAGCTTGTCCTATGCTTCCTCACAGCTTTTTCTGTCTGAAAATGTAGTATGATCTTTGGACAGACGTACCTTTAGTTATGAATACTGTAAAAAGAACCAACATCGTGCAATTATTAAATTAAACACTTAAACATCTGTGGAAGATAAACTAATCATAGGCTGCTATAACCTGAGGATAAGTACATGAAGATCGAGATATCCAGGATATATGAGCAGACATGACAATTAGTTTTGGGAGAAGAAAAATAAAAATAAAAGAAAAAAACACATTCCTACAAAGAAACAATGTTTTTTGTTTGTTTTTATATTTATAAAACTATAGCTTATTACTGTATTCTTAGATTTCAGACTTTTTTAAAAATACAGTGCTTAGATTTATACAGGATCTTGTTTAGATACTTATAACAGTAATACTTGCTTTATAACTCATTTAAATTTCTTTATAAGCAAGAAGATAATCATTATTTTTACAAGACAACCATTTTAATCTTTCTTGATAGAATACACAGACTTGTAGTTTTTGTCTTGAAGCAATAACTTAGTGACCTGCACTCTCAAGTCCCCATCTGAGAGTCTTGATTCTTACCCTCATCTTTTGTGAAGCTATCTCAGCTGCTGAGGTATGGTCTCCTTTTTAACTGTATTCATTTCCTAGAATATAGGTTTTTAGTTATATATATAACTTGTAGAAGTGTTCAGGTTGGGTGCTGTAGGACCTGAAGAGGCAGGTCTGTACTGTAGCTTTTGTTGATGCACAGAAATCAGCTGCACATCTGATTCACAGACTTTTAAGGGCTCCAGGTTCATTTTTGGAGGGGCAAGGTGTTAAAACAGTATTGCTAATTTGTGTGAGGATGACTATGGGAAAACACGGAATCTCTTCAGGCATACTTCTGCTTCCTGAGACCTACCTGCAAAAGGAAGAGGGAGTAGTAACAATTCTGGGATCTGTAAATTGGAGAAAATCAAATCATTTGTGTCAGCAAGACCACTGTTTCATACTGTGTCAAATTTGCACTGAAATCAGTGCAAGTTTTGTCTGACCAGCTTATGAATTGGCTCTTCTGCAATGTTTATGCTAGAATAAGTCTTTGCTAACTCACTTGTTCCAGGATTTGTGCCTAGATGTGGGCACAGAGCACGGCAACTTTTCTGCAGTAACGCATTTCAAGAAATGTTCAAGTATGGACAGGTCCCATGCAAAGGATTTCACAGGTGTGACTTCAGAGAGGCTATTGATAAGCCTTACAGTAATAACTTCAGATAAGGACTAATAGCTTTTTAAGTTATTTTTGAAGTACCTTTCATGTATATACAAATTTATCTGTTACTTGTATATAGCTCAACTCTCAAATTTTAATCCCCTGGGAAGGGAGTTGTACATACTTAGCCTGAAGTGTTTTATGTTAGACTTCAATAAAGTTGTTTTGTACCTTTCCCTCACCTTGTGTGTGCTGTTTGTAAGTGTAAGGAGGAGCAAGGAGAGGAGGAGGGAAGCAGTCTAACATAACCACCCTCCAAGCACTAGTCACAATGACACAGAGCAGCCCTTGTAACACAGCAAGATCGTTACACTTTATTCGTGGCAGCAAAAATACTTAATTCTTATGATAAAATATTCTGTCTGCTCAAATCAACTTAAATGCAATTTAGTGTAACTAAAGAGAAAGGTCAGAGGTGTGGGGTTTTCTTGTTTTCTTTTTTCCTTTCCCCAAGGGTTGTTTTAAGGTTTGGGATGTGGGGTTGTTTGTTTTTGGTGGTTTGAAGATGTATCTTTAAGGCTAAAATTGATGTTAAGTGCGTTTCTGGGTTATGTTGTTTTACAGAAGATGACCGCTGTCTGGTGGCTAGATCACAGGGTAGGACTTAACTGGACCTGGGTTCTACCTCTGGCCTGCTGAATGAGTTGTTTTCCTCCCCTTTTAAATGAGGCCAGAATGCTGCCTTTCTGTATGGTGCTGTGACTGCTAAAGGCAGATGGGGGGGTGGTTTGTGTTACTTTTCAAAAAATGATTATCTTTGCTTTGGCTGCCAGAATAACAAGCAACACTTAAAAACATACTAAGAATTTCAAGCCTGTGTAAATTATCTCATTCAAAAGAATACAAAATGCAGCTTTTAATAATGGAGGGCTTGTTTATGAGAGAAAGAAAAGCCTTGTCTACAGCAGAGGCCAAGCATTGTGTTGTTAAATAATCATTCATATAGAAAAAAAATATTTCAGAATCATACTCCAGTGCCATTTATCCTGTGATATTCTGGTATGACACTGCTGCCATCTTACCTCATCTCCTAAAACAAGAAAGACACCCTTGCTGTTAGTATAGTTCCAGTTCCTTGTTATCACAGCAGTTTAGAGTCAGTTACCTTAATTTTAAACTCAAACTCAGTTACTTTTGTTTTAAAAAAAAAAGTCACCTTTGTAAGAAGACTGTAAGCAGGTCAGTAGCATGCAAAAGGTGAGAGAGGATACAGAGCACTAGAGCCAAGAGGACTTGCCCAGCTCCACGCAGCTTCTCCAGGAATCTTGTTCCGCAGCCTCTGCAGCCTCTCTTGCTGGTGGGCAAAGCTGCTGCCTGAGCACAAGTTCTGATCTGCCTGGCTCTACTGCAGGCTTAGAGAGGCAGTAACATCCCCCCCATGGGCTCTCCTTGGTACCTCTGTGGTCTGTGACTGTTGCATTCCCTAGTGCTGCCAGCACTGCCTAGTACTTCTCTTAGAGGAAAAATATTTTCAAAAGGGCATAACGTACTTAGTATGTTATTCCACTCAACTCATTGATGACCAGGGAAGTCTAGAACTGCATTTAATCACGTTAAGACAGATGTATGCGACAGGACTGCAGCAAAAGCAAGGTGTTCTAATAGCAAGAGATTTTTAATAGGTTGGACACTATTTAGCAACAAATTTTAAGGTCATTGGAGAAAAGTGGATAGATATTTTAAGGCTTTTTCTTTTTCTTCCCCTCAAGCGCTTTTTATATTCCCTCCATACTAAAGGCTGTAGGGAACCACTGTGCAGCAGCTTTGATACAGACGTAGCCTACTTTATTGGAAGTGCAAGAGAAAAACCTCAAGCATCCGCAAGTGTGTCCAGCTGCCACCTTACTCACAAGAATTCTGAAACAGCTCCGAGCGCGAGACTGGCGTTAGCGTGTTTGTCCTTGTCCTTGGCCCAGCTTGGTGTCCAGTAGTAATGCTTCCTGAGGCCGTGGGAGACCTCTGCGAGGTGCACGTGCCCGTCCACTTCGTATGGCTCCACGTCTGTGCAATGAGGCTTCAAGCGGCCACTCCGAATTAATTCTGAAAATGCCTGAAATTAATAAAAACAAAGTCCTGTCATAAGTTATTCAGGAGGATGCTCTACCATCCACTTGGACTACAGGAGAGACACCAGGAGATAACACAGGTTAGCAAGTACTTGATTAGCCCAGTCTGCTACTGTCCAGTGGATCTCTGGTCATTAGAGCACCCTACTGTAACAACGAAAGGGTGCTCAGGAATCTTATTCACGAGTTGGTGTAATTAATAAAAGCAGCCCTCCTAAAAGAATTCAGAAGGGAACACTTACCGTACAAGTAGCTTCGTCAAAATTGTTCCCCCAAATGTAAATATAAGAAAGTTCCGTGTTTGTTTTCATTGAGTCTGAAAGAGCTATGAGTCCTTTGCTGCTTATATTGTTGCTTGCTACTGCTAACCTAATAAAGAGAAAAAGTCATTGTGCAGGTACGTACCAACACCAAGTTCCCACACGTTATTTTTATACGGTTATTCATATCTATCAGGTCAAGTACTGTTACTAAATATCCTCCTCAGGCTGCTAAGGCAGTTTGGACTATGGAATTACACTATTTCTCAAAGCACTTCCTTGACTCATGCAGCAAGGTTATTCACTTCTTCAGTGTCACCGACTTAGTGCACGGGGGCCAGGTCTCGTGTTTAGTCTGCTTTGAAGCCCAAGCCTTGGCACTTGGCCAGGTTAAGCTTTGATCTTTGTGGAGTGGCAGTTATTTTTATATTAGTGAACCTGGAAGGCTTTCAGAGGCACCTAGCAGCCACCACCTCCTCAGTCTGCTACTTAAAACTAATAGCTTCAGGTAACACCTTTGATCAGCTTTTACAGCCTCCTGGCTCACAGTTTAACACAGGCTACAAAACCTACCCTCGTAGAGGGATTACAGCTCTTCTGGGCTCACCCGGAAGCTAACTTAAACACAGGATTGTCTTAAGTGTTGAAGATCAGAATCAACAAATATAGAGTCTTATCCCTGCACAGAATCTGATTACCTTAAAATTGGGAAAATTGGGAAGACTTGGAGATGTTGGTTTGTTACCCTTGTGCAGCACGTGGCCTATGCATTCAGGATGCCAAAAAACCCCAACCCAAAAACACTAAACACCAACAGAGAAACCACAAAACAAACAAGCAAACCCTTAAGATCTATTTGGCTCTTTTTTCCCCTCGCCTCTTACAAGGGCAAAAACTGTGAAAACTGCAAGTCAAATGTAAGACGGTGAGAGGAAAAGGAAATAAAATTATGAATAGGCCCAGCAATATGGGAAAGTGACATGAGGCCTTTGTACCCTGGACTAAACGTTGTGTCTCTGCCCTGCGTTTTCCTGGCAGGGCTTCTGCTGCAGCGAAGCTGTGGGGGCCTCATGCAGTGACCAAGGACAGGGCTCAGCACCCCCGAGATGCATCAGAGCGCCCGCTGGGGCCACAGCCGCAGCACTGCAGCCGGACCTGGGCTGCCTGCACCCTGTGGACGTGCCACGTCTTGGGGCATGCAGATGGCACAAGGCACCTACGCTAGGGAGATGAATCCCCCTCTGCTTGCCATGCTCATTTTTTTCCCCTTTTCAGATCAAAAATTTTTGAACTTTTTTTCTAATTTCCTATTTTGATCAGTAACATCCAAGCATTCAGTTCGGATGTCAGTGCAGCCACTGCCAAGTCTGAGTTTCTTTTCCGCTCAGTGTTACTCCAGAGTTTCTGGAGAAGTTTAATACTAACGCTTGAAGGGTCCTATTGCACAACGCCAAGGCTTCACTCAAGTAGATAGCTCCAATATCCTCTATTCGGTTGGAATTAAGATCTAGGATTTGCAGGGTGTGGTTCCGTTTTAGCAGATCCGCCAAAATCTTCACATCATCACGAGTTATTTTATTACTGAAAGAGATGCACAGGGTTTTCATTTATTTTATTTTTTTTAAAGGAGATAATAATAAAGCAAAGTGGCAAACGTTAATCTGTGGTCTGTGTCATGTAATAACTCTTACCAGCTAAGATCAAGGTATCTCAAGCTGCAGTTTTCATACAATGCCTCGCATAGTCGCTCTACACCAAATTTTTTCATTTCATGCTTGCGCAAATGCAATTCCACAAGACAAGAGTTGGTTTTCAGCATGAGAGCTATGTGAACTGTGGTCTCTTCCTGAAAAGGTACCATTAAGTTGAGTTTAATAAAACTGAGTATAAGATCCAGTCTTGCTTCAGTAAGAGATACACAACTAACTAACTGCAGGATTTGGTCATCTGTCATAGCGTTCTATTATGGATACTACAGCTATCTTAATTAGCCTGGAAACTTTTTGTGATGATACTGGAGAAAAAAAAAAAAGTGAAAAACACCAAAAAGATAATTCCAGATTTACAGTCCTCTACATCCCTGCAAGTATCAGGAGCATCAATATTTGAACCATTATGTCTAATCTGTTCCCCTTCCATCGTGTTCTTACAAAGCTATGTTTGAGTAAGCCTTCAATAACTTTATAAGTTTTTTTTTTCTCTCATGACACAGATCTACTACTTCATTAAAAGAAACAGGATTAACTAGGAGGAAAAAGATATGTCCTGTCACTGTAAAATATAGTAAGCTCATTCTGAAGTTGTCACATTTAGTTAAGATAATAAATGAATTCTAAGTCAAAAATAAGGCAAAAACCCGCTTGGATGCTATAATAGTAGGAATACTGGGTTCACCAATATCAGTATCTCCTTTGGCCTTTTATTTGACAAATACACATGTATGAAGAAAGAAATACAAACACTTCAGTTAAACTGGAGCAGCCTGTGACTGCTCCAGGCTTGGGACAGAAAGAGGAAAGGCCTTCCTGGAATCACTTAAATTACTGTGTCAGGAAGCCCCTAGTCTGGGATTTCACAAATACTCCTGCATGGTCCGTACTTGCACATCTCTGACTGGGCTGCCACGGCATCGAGCTGCTGACTCACCGCTTGGCTGTGCAGTAAGGGACGGTTCAGGTTTATGGCTCTGACAGACTCGTGTGGAGCCAGGACTGTTGCTATTGCTATAAGACTCTGTGTACCCTGAAAATGAAAATGAACTCTTTAGAGAAACCCATCCCCAGCACACAGAGATCAAGGTACGAAATTACAATGACTTCTCAGAACTGTTTGTCAAATGGGCTCCGATTGGAAATACTCTCATTTCTGCCTCCACATATCTCAGAGGTGTAAGTGCATTAGCAAGTACTTACGAACACATAATGTATTTTCTGATCACATCATCCTTATGGAATAACAGGAATCAGACCAAGAGGTAGAAATGACTAGGAGTTTGGCAACTCAAAAAAATAAAAAAGCAAGAAAAAAATGCATCTCAAAGAAATCCTTGTTCATTTAGTTAATAATGCAGTTTTGTTCTTTTGTTCATCAGATATATGGGAGAATGGGTTTGTGCGTGTTCTCCGAGGTCTTTGGTAAAAGTTTTGGCTAGCTTTTTTCCTTTAAATAAATTCATATTAAATGTGTTAATAAAGTACAGACTAGGATACCAGCCATTTTCCCCCTCACCTTAAATTTACTTCTATTTTGCTTACTAACTTATATGTAGGCTACTTTACAATTAGATTTATCTATGCCTGAAGCGATTTTACTTTAAATCCACTATCTTACCTGCACTGACTACATTTTCCTTGTTCAGGTATTTGCAAGATCTTTCACATTTTCTAAAGCACTTCCTTAGTTTGGCAAAAAAAACCCTTTGCCATTTCAGGAAACTAACATTTTTAATAAAATTATCACCTGACTCCACATCTCTCCCTGCTTCTAGATATAGTCACACGTAGGCTACAGTCAAACTTACTTCTTCTGCCCAACATCTCTCTGTTGTCTCCCAAAGGATGAATAGTTTTAACAGGAAGACTCAGAGTGCCCCATCTTAATTTCACTTCTAGGTTGGTTAGAGCAGGTTTTCTTCAGCAAGGCAAGAAAAAGGACATAACCTGGGCAGGGAAAGGAGCCACTTCCCCCGTCCAGCTCCTCTGCGGTCACGGCACAAGGGGAAACCACGTCAGGGAGGTGTCCAGCCTCGGAGCAGCAGCTGCAGCAGCACAAACACCAAACGGTGCCGTGACCCCACAGCATGGGACACGATTCCATGGACACTCTCCCGAACACACCTTTCCAGCCCATGCTGCAGCATTGCCTTTTGGAGCTGCCAGTGTATAAAATAAGTGACAACAGATGGCTGTCCCCCTAAATAAGGGCTGCAGGTCCTTGGCAATACCCTTGCGATACTATTACTTATGTCACTGCTGATAATTTTCCTGGGTTACTCACCAGATCACAGTCCCCAAGATCTAGTTTCTCTAAGACTGAGTTGATTTGCAGCATTGAGGCGAAGTACATCCCACCTCTGTTTCCTATTTTGTTTCCAGTCATTCTTAAATACTGAAGTGTTTCATTCCGCTAGACAAAATAAATAAAAAGAACTTAATTCCTCTGCAATGGCCTGAACAGCAACAGTGTCCTCTCTCCTGCGAATCCTGCCGGTTGTCACACAAACACAAAACATCCCTGCAGAGTAATGGTGTCGAGCTGATAGCGCTGAGAAAGCACCTGGCTCAGGCTCCCCACAGGGGAATCAAAAGCATGACAGTCTGGATGGCAAACCTGATTATTTGAGAACTTTTGTTCCTCTGATGTGGGCTCCCAAATTTCAGGCTCAGGAAAATACTCCAGGGAGAAATTTATGCCAAAAATTGGCAGCTGAAATGCAAATTTTACTAAAACTAATTTACATCAATTAAGTGTGTTTTTATACGAAAATATAATTTGTTTTTAAGAAACCAGGAGTTTGCTTTGTTTTTTTCAGAGGCTTTTAAATCACAGGAGCCATCAAAGCCCCAGGAAGGCAGCTGCCTACAGGAGCTGGGACAGTAGTCCTGCCTGGTGGGTGGTCAAGCCCGTGTGTTCATCCTAGCAGGAGCAAAGAAGCCCCAGCAAAACCAAGAACTGCCCCGGAGGGTCTAGAAAAGCCAGCCCTGGGGGTGTCATGTGCGCCCAATGTGGCACCGTCCTCTCAAGAACCTTAGTGCTTTGGATACCCATCAAATTTAGTTGAAATTAGCTCACGGTTAAGCACCACAGAGGAGGAAGAGCTCACGCGAGTCATTTCACAAAAACAACAAACCTCACGCACAAGCCTCATTTCCTTAGGAAACCAGGCTAAAATAATAAACATGTTTTTATACTGCTGCTGTGATACCAAGTTTTGAAAACATGTCTCAGGTGGCTTGAATCAAGGCAAGCACTGACAACATTTTTCAAAGGAAAAAAAAAACAGCATTATTGAGTAGCAGTTTTAGATCAGAAATGGGAAAGAAAAAGCAGTTCGGGCTATTGGAAATTATGGATACTAGGAAAATATTTCATTTTGATAAAGAAAATCCCAGATATAGGAGAGTTATGATAATTAGATATTAATGGCAACGGAAGAGAACAACTTTCTCTTTGTCTGAAATCTGATCTCTGAGGTCTGCTGTGAAAAAAACAAGTAATTTCTGTGTAACAGCAGTAGTCTGAAGACAGAGTGTCATTTTAAGTCAACTTTGATGTTGGCAGGACAGCTAGTACTGTTAATCAGAAATAAAAATATCAAACTAGGTGCCACTGCCCAGAACACCTAGATCTGCACTGCTGGTACAGACTAATACCCACCTGGAGTGCTTGTGCTATCAGCTCTGCTCCGCTCGTGCCAATGTCATTGAACATCAGGTTAAGGTAGCGCAGAGTTGAATTCTCCTAAGAAACACACAGTGACAAAAAGCAGTATTTTTTTCCCTCCTCTGTAGAATGCCTGCACTTTTCAAAAAGGAGGCGGGCGCTCGTGCCCAGGTGCAAACCCTCAGGCAATCTGTGAACTTACTGGTATTCCTTGAATTCTACTAACGTAGGCACCGAGTGGCAAATCACCTTATAGAGGTGGATTTTGGTGCTTTCAGTAGTGGGGCGGCAGCATTAAAGATGCCAGTGTTTAGATCCACAAAAAGACAGAGATGAAGTTTCTACAGCAAAGGCCCTGGCACGCTTGACACCACCACCTCGTCCTTTGCTGAATTCAGCTGCAAGCCTGACACTCCCTACCCTGTTTATTCCACCTTCCTTCCCCATGACACACCAGACCATGCCAAACATCTGCCTCCTGCTACCAGTACATGGAAATAAATTACAATTTTCCCCAGAGAATGTGATCTGACATTATACTGGAATGGATTTGGATGTGAAAGTCAAAATTAATGGAATTTTGCCAATATAATGCATTTTTGTCTCAAGCACAGTGCAGATAAATATTATCATAGCCAAATAAATCGCACATTGATGAAAGATGAACATCATTTTGGCACCTGAAGGAATTTCGCCATGTGCTTTGCTCCATCATCAGTTAATACATTATAACGCAGGTCCAACCCTGAAAAAGATGAAGAATGTGACAAATGCATATCTACTAGGAACTGATCTCTAAACAAAAAGAAATAAGCATGAATTCAGGCTGAAAACAAGATTGCTTTTCTTTTTTCCATATATGTTTGAAGTCATTGTACCAATATGAGAGAACATACCTGTGACAAATACAGTATTTTGTAAGACAGCAACAAGAGCTTGAAGATCTTCATCTGTAACTCTCTGTACTGGCGCTACACGGTTATTTCCAGCTATTTTTAATGTAATCCCTTTTGTCCATTTGCTGTAACGTGAAAAGGAAAGGACCTCAGGAGAAGGAAAACTGTACAGAAAAATGAATTCTCTCTCCAGACAGGATAGCTATGCATGCTTGCCCTCCCTGGCACATTTCCCTGCGGTGTGTGCAGCTAGCTGGGGTTGCCCTGTGAGAGGCAGCATCAGTCAGGCTGCACATCAGTGCTCCCCTTTTTAACATTGCAACCTTTCCATCTGCAAGACCACACTGAGCCCCTGCGCACTGATAGCAGGAATGAGCAAGTGGAGGAGGGGAGAACATGTTGCAGTGGAGGAGCCCAACCTGGGGGCTTCCTCATCATCTCCTTTTCACTTGTTCCCTTTCATTTAGTTTATCGTGCCCACAAGCCAACACAAACATTTCTTCCCCAGGTTCCCTCCCCAGAGAACAGCCAGCTTTGACCCCACAAGCACCTCTGAGGAAGGTCTATGTAGCCATATAACAAGATCCAGCCTGGGGGGCTCAGGGCAGGATTCAGACAGCTCAGGGCAGCATTTCCAGCTGCAAACTAGCGGATGCAGCTGAGGATTTTGAAATAGGAGCAAGACAGAAGGAAGGGAGTTGACTAGACTAGGGGGATGACTAGACACTGAGTTTGGCTTCTCTGAGGGACATAAAGGCACCATCCTGTACATTTTTCACTTTTTTTGATTTTACTGCTTGTAAAGCTGCCTAGAAAGGATATATAGCTAAAAAATCCTGCCAAGATGATGTCAAGATGAGTTAAACCAGATCTTGTGCAGTAAAAGCTATGGTTGATTTGTGTTCGAGCCTGAAACTGCACAAACTTTCTCTCCTGCTCTCCTGCTTAAGGCTTTCTGAAGCATCTGAATCGCGCTGTGTGTTATTTCCTTACGTTTTATCATGTTTATCAGCTTCTTGAAGCATGTAAGCAATGAAGGGGTTCTCAGGCCGGCTCAAGCTCTGGCAGGCCTGCAAATACTTCTGGTGAAGATCTGGAAGCCGCGGCATGACCTGCTCGGGAAGGAAACAAACTGTTACTGCTCCTATCGTTGCGGTAGCTCAGCAACATCTCCAAGGACCCAAACTGTTGTGCCAGGTGCTGCATAACAATAACAAGTGGGCTGGTCCTAGAAGCTGTCTCAGGATGTTGCAGAACAATAACAAGATACAGCAGAGAGGTGGAGAAAACATGGGAACCAAATGCAGGCTCCTGCACATATTTCTGATTTGCCATTATGCTGAATATGCCTATATGGAAATAACGTTCACGGAGCGGACCCAGCCCCTCCGGCCGTGCTCGCGGATCGGGCGCCCGCGGCGGTTACCTGAGCAGGGGACAAGCTTGTGGGGACAAGCACTGGGATCGGGATCCCCCTCCGGGTCGCCCTGTGACGACTGCAGCCTCCCAGGGCAGCGGGAAGGCGAGCGCGGCCGAGGACGGCAGTTTGGGCAGGATCTTGCCCCTGTGTCGCCACGTCAACGGGCCGCGTGCTCAACAAACGCACGCCCGGATTCTGGACCTTGGAGATGCAAACGTAACGACCACCCGAAACCAGAGCCTGGAGCTGAGCGTGGCCGGCCGCCTGCAGCAGGAAGCAAAGCCCCCGCGCCGCCCGCTGAACCGGTCTGGCCTGCGCACGGGACACTGAAACCACCCGGCCTGGCTAGCGAGCAGCCCCCTGCCCGAGGGAGTCGCTGGCAGCCGGCGCGTAGAGCCGCTCCACTCGAATCCCAGGAGATTTGACAAAGGTCAACCTTTTTCCGGGAGGAAGGAGCAGGGCAGAGCGCGATGACGGCTGCCCTCCGGTCACCATGGCAATGCTGCCCTCCTTGCAGCGAAATCCTCCCTTTTGGCCCTTTTTTCGTGCCGGTGGGGGCTGAGTGGGAGGCCCGGGTTGCGTGGGAGGTGCAGGCAGGGGGTTGCTGCCGGACGCGGCATTCCCAACGCTCCCAGCGGCAGCTTCAAGGCGGAGATGCCACCCGGGGGCACCGCACATCCCCTCCGCAGGCTTTGATGAGGGGGCACCATTTCGGAGGCGGGAATCGCGGCTTCAGGGTCAATGCCTTGCACGCTGTCTGGGAACGCTGGGTCTTTAGCATGGCCGAGTATCCGAGTGTGGGCTGGGTACTCACAGTCTCCATCTCCGACCACACGCAGGGGTTGCTCCTGAGTAAGAGAATTCAGAAGTAATTACAAATAAAGCACCTGGCACAATGTCCTGATGGGATCGTGCAGCTCCGCGTCGCCCCTCTCCATCTCTTGTGCCCTCCCATTCTCCCCTTATCCCATTCACTGGCATTTCTGTATCTCAGAAACCCAGGTATCACAGAAAGAGGTGCCCCCCTTTCATGATAAAATTCAGCAGTTTTATCATCAGTACACAGAACCAGGAGTTTTTAAAAGCAGTTCTTTAAGACTCAAGAAAGTCCATCCCTCCCCAGACTCAAACAATGTCACCATCCAAATTCTGTTTGTCGGGGCACAACAACTCAGAGCTCTGCACTGGTTATGTGCATTCAGCTTTCGCCCTCAGTGAAGGACAGCAGGTTTTTGCAAGGACTCTGTCCCTGAACATTGAGTTCTTCCAACATTTATTTAGAGCAGGAAGATGCTGGAGTACCATTGACTTTTTCTCTTTTTCTCTTCTTAAATTGAAAATCAGGAGCAGAGATGGCTG
>JAWLRI010000640.1:6033204-6078673 GCA_034781795.1 Crypturellus tataupa
TCGCCCCTCTCCATCTCTTGTGCCCTCCCATTCTCCCCTTATCCCATTCACTGGCATTTCTGTATCTCAGAAACCCAAGTATCACATAAAGAGGTGCCCCCCTTTCATGATAAAATTCAGCAGTTTTATCATCAGCACACAGAACCAAGAGTTTTTAAAAGCAGCTCTTTAAGACTCAAGAAAGTCTATCCCTCCCCAGACTCAAACAATGTCACCATCCAAATTCTGTTTGTCAGGGCACAACAACTCAGAGCTCTGCACTGGTTATGTGCATTCAGCTTTGGCCCTCAGTGAAGGACAGCAGGTTTTTGCAAGGACTCTGTCCCTGAACATTGAGCTCTTCCAACATTTATTTAGCGCAGGAAGATGCTGGAGTACCATTGACTTTTTCTCTTTTTCTCTTCTTAAATTGAAAATCAGGAGCAGAGATGGCTGAGTCTCAGCAGAGATGCGGATCCAGCGGACAGGGCACTTGCTTCCCCGAAGGCAAGACCGTCTGTTTTGAGACTGACCCGGCTGAGGATGCGCAAGAAACACCAGCGAACAAAGCACCGGAGGAGGCAGCTCCTCCACCAATGCACATCACGGACAGGGTATTTTTTATTGATTTAGCTAATAAGCAGCAGACAACCATCCCACCGGAGGTCTTGAGACTGGAAGATCTGGAAGAGCTGCACGTGGAAAGGAACCAGATCGAAAGCATCCCGAGAGACATCAACCACCTGAGCAACTTGAGGGTTCTCTACCTGGACCAGAATCACATACAGGAGATATGTGAAGAACTGGGGGAGCTGAAATGTCTTCAGAGCTTAGATTTAAGTAACAATCCACTGTCTTACAGTTCACTGCCTGTTATCAGCAAGTTGCAGGCCCTCCATCAGCTCAGGCTCTATCACGTAAACTTGCAGGAAATCCCGGTACAGATCTGCAAATACCTCCACCACATCGAGCTGCTTGGACTCTCTGACAATCACCTGACGTGTCTGCCCAGAGAACTAGTGAACCTGACACAACTCAGAGAGATTTACCTCCAGAAAAACAGACTTGAAAATTTTCCCCTGGAGCTTTGTCATATAGTTAATTTAGAAATAATAGATCTGGAACAAAATCTAGTCAGCGTCATCCCTGAAGAGGTTGGCTCTTTGACAAACTTAGTTAAACTATTTTTAGCTTTTAATAAGTTATCCTCCATTCCTGACACATTGCAACACTGCCAGAAACTGACCGTGCTGGATCTGTCTCATAATCTCCTCCACAAGCTTCCTGAGGGCTTGAAAAATCTCCCTAGAGTGGAAGAAATCGGACTGTCTGGTAACAGTCTGAGGAAGCTCCCACGCGAGATCTGCAGCTGGATGTCCCTTTCCCTTGTTTACTTGAGGAACACTGGACTGCGCACAGTGCCAAAGTCCTTCACCAGATTAACTAGTGTCAGGATACTAGATCTGAGTGAAAATCGCATTGATGAGATTCCTAAAAGAATGTGTGATATGAAAAATCTGGAAATTTTGGCCCTGGATGACAATCAGATACATGAGGTATTTGTTCTTTCCATTTTTATTCAATTTGCTCCCTTTTTCAAAATCTGTGGTTTTTTTTCAATTGATTTGTTTCAATCCCTACCAACATGGGATGATGTTGCTTCTGTCCAGGTGGTCTGGGGATTCATTTCTCCTTTTTACATGCTTACAGTTAGATGCAGCTCCTTGCACTTACCCATGCAGTATGTGGCTGCCTCGTGCCTTAGTCAGTCTCTGCATTTTCTCTGGAAGTGTCACCTAAGTCCCATCAGGCCCAAAAGCTCTGAGTGTGGACGCATGGGTAAAGCCCAAGCTTTTCTCAGCAAGTGCTCTGTTTGCCAAGTTTCTCATATTATCAGTAAGGGCACACTGGTATATTATGCGCTTCAGGGCTTGCTTTGCTGGCTGTTGTTTGTTGAAATGACTGTGAAAGTCACTAGAGCCACAGAGCCCTTGGACCTCAATTAAAATGGCATTGTGATGATTAAAGTAGTGATAGTTTGTTACCTAATCCTGATATCCTTATCCTATGCAACTTGTTAGCATCAACCACAGAGTACTCAACCAAGGGAGAGAAAAGAATGTGGAAACTCTGACCTGTGAGCCGAGCAGGAGGGTGAAATACTGACTGAAGGGACTGGCTCAGGCCTTTGGCGTCTTTTTCTGTGTACGCTGAAAATAAAAGAGTTGCAGTTGTGTAGAATTAATGTGTCACAAACTGAAACAGAGCAGAGAGCAGTCTGAAAATGGGTAGGATGCTGTTAATACGTTTAACAGAATTACTATTTGTTGCTCATTTAATAAAAAAAAAAATTACATACCCTAAAGCTGTGCTATAATGACAGTAATCATGGAAATCCTCCTTTTAGAACTCACAATGCACCTCCCTTTTCATATGATGCAGCTCTCCTTTACCAAAGAGATTTTCACTTGGGCTGTTTTCTTCTTATGAAAAAGAATCCCTTTCAGATTTCAGTCATTTGAATTACTCTTCCTGGCACTGAGCATATGAAGTGAAGAAGCAGAAAAAATGTTTCTGTTAAGAAATAAAATTAACCACATTGGAAATCTTTCCAGTAGAGGAAACAACATGGATTTTTTTGCCAAAGTTTACACCATACTGTGAGATATAATGTTATATTAATGAGTGGAATATTCCCTGTACATCCATCAGCATTAATGCAGCCTCATAGCTTTTTCCTCAAGATGCTTCCCTCAATATGAAATCCCCAAGATTACTGTTTAATTGACATAATGTATCTTCTTAATGACTGTGTCTAGATACCCACAGAGATGAAAGAACTGGTGAATCTGAAGTGCCTTGGCCTGTCTGGAAACCAATTCAGTGTCTTTCCAAAGGAAATATTTCTCCTGAAGTCATTAGAGAGATTATACCTGGGACAAGATAAAGGAATTAAATTCACAAGCCTGCCAGGAGACATCAAGGAACTGCAGGTAGGAACAAGACATGGGGGAAGATTTTAGACTTCAGCAGCTCCCAAACACAGGACTGGAGATTCTTGTAATCTCTTAGGGCAGTGAACCTTCAAGGAGCCCAAAGGCTGGAGCAGCAGGCGAACGCTGTCCGAATAGGAATAGCATCAAAACTCAGTGTTTGAAACCAAAGTCTACTTATTTTCATAATACTATAGTCTTGGGTCAAAATCACAGATTGTGTGCTCCTGGGGCTGCAAAATTGCAAATCCCACAATCTACTCATGACCAGGCACTGCAAAGCCTGGTGTAGTGAGCCGCAAAGCAAATGCTTTGGCTCCTGACTCTTCCCCTTCACACACTTTCCAGAATCTGAAAGAACTGCATATCGAGAACAACCATCTGGAGCACCTGCCTCTAGCCATCGGCTTGTTGACCCACCTGGAAATACTCGACTGTCGCAACAACTGCCTTAAACGGATCCCAGATTCCATATGCCAAATACAAGGTGAAATACAGTCTTTGCATTTGTGGCCATAAGGCTACAAATTCCAGTAAGCATTTTAGGAAAAGGAGGGAGAAGGGAGATATGCAGTGCATAGTTCAGGGCACATCCAGAAATTGTAAGGGGGTCAAATCGCATGGAAGTTAGAAGTGGGTAGGGATATTCAGTGCACATCCTCATTACATGCAGAGGCTGAACAGTGTGGGCTTCACTCTTGCTGGTTTATGGGGAACACACAGCAGTTGTCTCGCATCACTCCTGCTGTTTGCACTGCAACTCTCTGTTTTTTGCATATCCAGCACTGCAAAAGCTCCTTGTGCAGAACAACCAGCTGAGTCACCTGCCCGAGGACTTGGACATTCTGCAGCAGCTGGAGCTGGTGCTTGTGGATGGGAATCCCATGAGTGACCCTCCGATGGAAGTGTGCTGCCAGGGGACGCTGCCCATCTTGGAATACTTACGGGAAAAAAGGCGTAAGAAGGCCGTGATCCAAAAGGTACAAGGGTTAAAAAAGTCACTGCAACATAAAGACAGAACTGAGCTTGTACTAATCAGATATCTACTAGAACTATCTAGCGGGCACTCTATGCAATGCCAAAAACATCTTAAAACTTCACATGCATTACCTGTGGAGCAGGTGACTATCACTGATCGTGTCAAGGCAGGGAGCCAGCAAGAAATGCAGCACTGGGCATCATTCACAAACTGAACAGGAGGCTCTAACTGCCCCTCCACGACGTGGTGAGCAGAACAGTCCTTGCAGCTTGCTGCAGAGCGTTCCTTAGGTCCTTGTGCTGTGAAAAGGAATGGTTAGTGTGCCCAAACACTGAGCGCAGCCTCGAAATCAAGGCCTTACTCAGAGATGCAGTTAGCTGGAGGGGGCATCTTGTGCTCTTGCTGATTACAGCTTGCCTACACAGAGTTGGTGTTCCAGGGTGTAGCCACATTGAACAAAACACACTTTTTTTGTTCTTGTTTGTGTATTTTTTCTTTTCCAAAAGATCAGTCTGTACCACTAGTGGGCCATGGACTGAATTTGCTTAGAATAAATACAAGGCTGGAAAGAAAAGGCAAATCCTCGTTTTTGATACTTCTCAACTGCTTTCTGTAATGTCTGTGATCATTCTGTGAAGTAATGATTTTTTCCCAAACTGTTCTTCTGAAAGTCTGGACTAAATAGTGTAATTGTGAGATGTGTAGACATAGTCATTCACTATTCTAATAAAAGGGTCTGCAGAACAACAGTGTTAGTGTCTTCTCTGATAAGGAATCTCCCTTGAAGGAACAGCACACAGAAAGAAGCTAGAGAGTAAAAAGGCAGGTGGCTGGCAGTCCATCCTAGCTGAAGCCAATGTAGCCTCATTTTTAAAAAAGGAGATTTTTTAGAAACCACAATATGCCTGGCTTTTTGCACCAATAATAACCATTAGTAATACTGTTCCACATGTTTGCTTCTATATTTTCCTCAAGGTAACCAGACTATTCCTCCCTTTTTCAGGTCCGGAATCTGTGGCGTGGGTTGATGGTCAAGAAGGGGATTAGACCTTTCCTGACACTTAAGAAACTAATGAAACAAGCAAAGAAGGGGAAAAAAGGAAAAGAAAAGGGAAAAGAAAAGGGAAAAGAAAAGGGAAAGGAAAAGGTAAAGGAAAAGGGAGGAAAAACTCCTGTAAAAGGAGCGAAAGCCAAAAACTGATATTTGGACAGCAAAGCCTACAGAGCTCTTTCCTGTTACATGAAGGGCAGATGTGAGCAGAGATAAGTAAGGAACAAACATCATTAAAGCATTTGGATCAGCAAATATTACAATGAAAACAGATCATTTTGAGGCTTGTTTTTGTGCTTTTATCAACATTCATTCCATATAAATGAGGCTGATGCTGAAATACTGAGATTTCTCATTCTGAATGCATGTTGTCTCCCAACATAGTGACAGCTGGTTAACTGGAAATGAATCTGATCTGTAGGAGATTGGTTCTTTGTTCTGAATCCTGAAGTATTTTGCATACAATTCTTAGAAATCTGTTTTCCAACCGGCAAGGTACATCTATATCTAGAGTGAAACAATACTTGCAGCCACATACACTGGTAGTTCTTCTGTATCAGAAAATATTAAATCCTTGTTTGGAAATATGGAGGAGGATTCTAGGTAGTCACAATGCAAGCACTTATACCTGAACATGTATTACCATCTTGTCTTACAGAAGTGTCAAAAAAAAAAGAAAGAAAAAAGTTTTAAAAGTATCTACACTTTTGAAGAAATGCTCATGCTGTTTTGGCAGTCTGTAGGTATAGTAATCTGCATGACTGCAAGCTGTCAGGTCCTTAGGGTTATCGCTCATCTGTGACATATCTTGTTAAGTAGCTTATAAAATGTGTACAACAAGTTTATTTGAAAACAGTGAGTTTGTAGAATGCAAAATTCCGCAGTGATTCTGGGCTCTGCCATGTAATAACACCACTGCTATTCAGAAGATGCTCCTTACTATAAGCCTAGCATGCAGAATATATACGTATCCATACTGTTCCAGGGCACTTCACAGACAACTGTCTGTCTTAGACACTCAAGGTCCTTGTCTAGTTGTTTTTCAGTATTGCTCAGTGCTTCTCCCAAAGCCTCAACATTTTTACTAGCAGTGGAACTAAGGTGCAGAGCCAGTCTGTGAGCAGCCACTGTACAGACTCAAAAGGCACAAATAGGTGGGTAGCAAAACCCCTTATTTAGCTTATTTGCCTCTCAGAACTGCAGGCCTGCTTTCTCACCTTGTCTGAGCTGGCTCAAAGAAAGAGAAATTGGTCACTGGAATAGGTGGTGACAGCAGGGTCACTAATACACAGCTCTTTCTAGAGCTCCTTCTCTAAAACTGCTCTCCTGAGTGAGGTGAGCTGCATCTGCTATTTTCTATTTTCTGTTTGGCTCTAGAATCTGTTGAAACTGAAGACTCATTAATGTGCCCGACAGTTAGGACAGAGCTGGGGACTTTAACTGAAGAAAGCAGGGATTGCTCTACCTTTTAATTTTCCACTTTACTAGGTGACTGATGTTGTTTTGATTGCTTGGAGGTGTCCTTTGAAATCCTTTCATCCTAAGTAAAGACATAGGCAGGATGATTCGGGCAGGGACTACTGATGAGGAAATCACTGGAAGAGACATTTCAAAGAAGACTGGAAGATAAAAGGTACACATAGGTGAATAGAGAGCTTTCCAGTGGCACGATAGGCATGACAGAATCATGACACAGGACAAGAAGGACATCATAAAAAGTAAGTGGAGAGCTAACCATGCTAACCTTGCTAACCATGAGTCTGTACCATGCTCTGGAGCCGAGAACAAGGAACTAGAGCGTTACATAGCAAGAAACCCCAACATCAATGTCCAGTTAAGGCTGCAAGATTACAACAGACATTTAACATCAAACGTGTGCCAGGTACGTTCCTAAATTTACAAGTCCATTTCAAATGGGAAGGGAATGTTTCAGAGAGATTCTCACAGAATGGGTAGAGGGTCCCTTTCTCAGCTGAATCCAAAGTCTATTGAAGAAGAGCCAAGAAAGGCAAGCGACCGCAGGAAGAGATTGGTGTACAGGTGTTTGACAGATGCAGTAGTATTTCTGCATTAGAAGTAACTCTCCTGGCTTGATTGACTGCTTGAAAGACTCCAAGAACATTAGCCCTGCAAGAAATGGAAAGCAGAGCTCTCTGCTTCCTTTTAGAAGATGAGGATCTCTGCAGGAAATAGCTGATCACACACTGCTGCAGCTCCCTGATACCTCTGACCAGGCGCTCTGGTCCCTCTCACGTTTCTGAGAGTTGATTGTGCCAAGTGGATTTTACAGTGTAGCTGAAACTGTTAGGAGGAAATTGTAGGAGACCTTCACATGAAATCATGGATTAAGCAAAGTAGCAGGATGAGCACAGCATGCTTAGCTTCTACCTATACCCCTCCAGTCAGAAGTTGATGTTGGAAGGGTCACAGAGTCTGAAAACTGAATATTAACCTGCTTCTGCGTGTAGGAATTTGCTGAGGGTCCCAGCAAGCGAGGAGAGTGCCACTGAGTGATCCTGCTGTGCCATTCCTCCAGAAGATTGCTGCAACATGTAGACATGCTCAGGGCTAATTGAGCAGTACTTTATCCCTCAAGCTGTCTCAGGATTTCTCTAAGACTCCTCACTCAGTGGGCAGATCTAATATCTTTACTTCCTAAAATATCTTACCAATGAATAATCCCGTTGCAGCCACTGAATCCACGCGTGGGCTGACATGCTCTGTGACATGGGTGATTATGCCAGATTTTGGCTTTAAGTATATCTAATAAAATCCCCCCAAAGAAATTATCTAATAAAGAAAAGGGACACACAGGTGTCCTGAGTTAGTGCTTGCACTAATGGGTCCCAGGCTCAGAGCAGAGTGCTGCTCCTGGCTAGATGCTGTCGTAGGGCTTCGAATAACAGATTTTGCTTCCCTGGGCTGATTTCTTCCATCTTTAAGGCAAGGATAAGAATACTGTCTACCTCACAAGGTGTTGCTAAGGTTAATGGATTAATCCTGAATGAAGGAAGCATGAAGGCACTAAGGGGACTCCCATGGGCTTTGATATGCTCTAGATGAGGCTCATAAACCTGGAGTTTTGACTTTGTGATGTATTTCCTAAGAAAATCAATACAGATAGTGCAAAAGGGGTAAGGCTGAAACAGTCTGGTATAAGAAGGACCACTCTGAAAGCATCTTGAAATCTTTGCATAGCCTCATCCAGAATGTTTATGGATTGCTCTGCACCCAGAATTCTTGCTGATATACTCTATTTAATGTACTCCAGCACTTCCCTTGCCCTCAAGGCCTACAGAGACACCAATCAACTCTTCCTCACTTTGATTTTTATGCTGATTCCATACCCAGGACTCATTTATACCACCAGAAGGCATCAAGGGCCAGGGTAGAGCTGGTATGGCTCCCTTTGTGTTCTCCTCTCAGTTGGTGGGATGGTTTCCAAAGCTCTGTTATGTAGTTTTAATACTTTCATGAAGAGACAAAAATTTTGAGAGAGAAGAAACTAAACTTTAAAACACATTGGATTCAAGTATTTGAATATAAAAGGCCCCTTTGTTATACACACTCATACTCACACTGCCCACTCGCGCATTAGTGCACGACACAGCCGCTCACCTCCACTGGCAAACCTGGACACCCTCATCAGAAATGTTCACTGCTCTTTTGACATCAGGAATTTCAGCATTCACAACACCAAAATGAAACCCATGAAGTGTTTCAGCATAGCAATGTAAACATGGCCCAGACAGCAGGAAAGAGTATGGTATTAAATATAAGGATCCATGTATTCAGAAGGTTAAATTAACAGCTTTATATAACTTTGGAACTATTCAAGAACTCAAAAAAATACAACTAAAAATGGAAGAGTATTCAAAATCTGAGAAATAAAATACTTAGTTCATGTGGGGGTATTTTCAAAAGGCCTACGAGGAACCTTCAAACTCCATCACCAGTCAAAGCGAATGCTTCTTCTGTTGTCTTCATTAAAGCTTTCCAGTTGTTTCCGTTGCAATTCCGAAAGGACCCACCTTTGCAACCCCAGCTCTGCCAGTGCCGGCAGCTTTGTCAGCGCTGCGAACAACTCACTGAACCACATCCCACAGCCACGGCGAGACGATGGGCGAAGACTGATATCCAACTCTGACAGTCCTCTGAACACTGACAAACCTTTACAGAAGACAGACCACCCTTCATCAGAGATGTTGTCGTTATAACTCAAGTCCAGCTTCCGTAATCTGGCTAGATGACCATCCTGTGCCAGCGACACTAAAAGAAACGACAGCCAAAACAGAAAATCAATTGCTTTAAAAGGTTACAAAAAGAGTGGTATTTTCATACCGTATTATTCAAGGCCTTTCAACGTTCAAACATAGCAAGGTTCAGCTCCTCGCAATACAAAATGTGCCAGTCACTTGCTATTGGTCTCAGAAAGGCTGAAGCTGTGTACAACATTTAAAGTGTAGGCAATTCAAAAGGAACAGAAGCATCTGGTTAAAAACTGTCAGGTTTGTGGCAGCCTGAAAACCTGTTACAACTGTAGGGAGGTTCTATCCAGCACCACCTGAGAAAAGCAGACAGGTCTTGTAGGGAGATTTAGAAATAGGAAAGCAAAACTAGATGAGGACACACAATTACAACAGCCAACTGCACTGTGGGAAGGTAGTGGGCCTAATTTTCCCCTGAGAGAAATGGGAACTTAATGTACAATTGGCAGAGTAGCCACCCACCGAAGTGACATTTGTAAAGTCAAAATCTTTCAGGTTCCATCTCCCCAGGCTTCAGACTACAACCCTTAACAGCTGTCACGGAGCTCCTGCCAACCTTCCACACTCAGAGACCGTGAGTCGGGCCCACAGAATCACAAGGATGTTTTTAAAAGAAACACATTTTTAAAAGGATCCTAGAATATTTTATTTCATTAGGTTTCCATTTCCCAGCATTTCTCAGAAGCTGCTAAGAAGTTTTAATTCTCCCATCGCTGTGTGACTCCAGAGTTGCACCTGGTGGACTGAAAGGTAGCAATGCCTCTATTACTTGCATGTATGTGACATACAGCCTTCAGCAACATGAAATCTCTTTCTGGGAAAAATACTGCTGTGATTTCCATCTTTTCATCTCATTTATGCAAGAATCTGCCCTGTCCATGGAACAAGTCCCATCAAAATTGTGGTTAAATACCCTGGCTCCTTGACTGCTAGTAAATACCATGTTATACGTACTTAGAAGTGCCAAATCTTCAGCCACCAAGTTACAGCTGCTCAGTCTTAACACTTGGATCTCCGTTGCAAGCTTTAGCGCTTCCAAAAGCAGCTTTAGGTTCCCACCAACGCACTTATTCCAAGAAAGGTCTAATATCTCCAGTTCAGGAAGGTGAAGGGCAGCCTCAGCTGAAAAGATTAAGACCAGTAACTTCTGCTTACTAAGAGAAAACAGCATGGCCTCAATAGACACCTCACCGCCAATTCACCTGTAAATAGGTTCCTAACAGGCTTGAGCTTAGAGTGACTTAGTTAATCTTAATAGCCCGACCGGGAAAAAAAAAAAAAAAGAATCTCTTGAACTCTTTAAAGAATGTAACACTGACAAAAGCCTGTTTAACAAGTTTTAAGGGATCTCTGAAGAGGTTTCTTCTATTTCTGCCTACGTTATTGGCCTGACTTTACCCCACTCAAGTCAATTTAATATACAGAGTTAATTTTTAAACTATTTAACATTTATTTAATAATAGTAATTTTTTCTGTGAACTCACCATGTAAGATGAAATGTACTGTATATTTTTACACTGATTTCCAAGACAACAATCTTATATAATTGCAGTGATATAAATATAGTAATCTTCTGCTGAAGGCAGTCAAGTTTTGCTGTTAATTTCAATATAACTAGTAAACAGTGAATAATAAACACCAACTACACAATACACAGTAACTAACAGATTTCTCTATGTAGTTTTTATGTGCCATATGGACTCCCTATCAAAGGCCCAGTGTAGCCACTAATCCCCAGAGACTGCAATAAGCAGTCAAATGAAGCTGAATTTAAATATCCTGTGTTAGACTGGACATAGCTTGATTTTTCTTCATGGCCATGCAGTGTCTCCCCCATTACTGCAATCACTGTTTTCATTCCTCTGTTGCCTCATGCTTAGCTCAAGGACAGGAAGTTCCTACTGAAACTTTTACCTCTAGTGAGGTGAAAAAATGTTCATCAAGGCTTTACCTTAGTAAGCTGCAAATACAGTGCTACAACCAAACTATAATTCCAGCATAATATGAATTGCATAACATGAAATTTAATATGAATATAAATCACATTCTGCTGCTTCTTATCCTAAAATTAGGCAATCTATGAAAGCTCAGTGTCAACAAAAGACTAAAAGGACTTCACTCAGTCAGGCAGAATGACAGAAGACTTGCAACGGTTTTCCAGCTGGCCCTGTGGTATTCCCAGTGCTCAGCTATCCCTTACAATCTGGTTTTGTCACAAGACAACCAGAAAGGCAATTATTTTTTTATTCAGGACCTGTAGTATAATATGACTATGGATCTTCAGAGTCCAACTGAAAGAGAAGGAAGTGCTCTGCCCCATTTAAAATCATTCCTACCTAGAGATGAGAAGGACTCTTCTTGTAAACAGCAATTGCTGATGGCCACAGACTTCAGCTTTGGTAGAAATCTGAGCCTGCTGAGAAGAGGATCAGATGAGACTCCTACATTTTTATTTGAGGATAAATTCAGTTCTTGAAGACTGGAGAGTAAAGGTATCACCTGGGCTTTGAAAACATGAAATATTTGTTAGACAGTCAAAGATCTAGAAAAAGTATGTGTAACTATATTTTTATTTGACATTATTCCTTTTCTTTCTAAATCAATCCAAAAATCAAGGCCGAGTTTTGACACTCAGATTTACAGGGGATAACATTTTACTCATTTCCAGTAGGAACATGTAGGAAATTAGTTACTATGCACTGTGTGGAAGGGTGTCAGAGTCTGGCTTTGCTGTTGAAATTTTCAAGCTCAATAGTCGGCATTAAATGAGCAGGGGATGTATTTCCAAAGTCTTTGCTGCTACTGTATATTAATGTGGTTTTGCTATGTGTAAAAGATTAAAAATAAATCACAATCACCATCACTAACAGTCAATGTTTCCCATGGCTTCATCAGTAGCTTTTCAAATTATCTTTTTTTTTTTTAATAATGGAAAATAATATGTAAACAATATAGGCTTTGCGTCATGCTGTTGCAAAGAGTAAAAGACCATGTCCAATAACTGTGATAATGGAAAGTACACAGAAAATCAACTGTCTGTGATTAAAGGGGAAATACGTATTTCTTCCTACTAGTAGTTATGAGCAGTTTGATCTATTCAGCCTGGAGCCTGTAGTTTTCAGCTTCTCCATAAAACAGACAGTAGCAGCAGTAAAAGAGCTCCTAACATCACACTCTACTTTACATTAAATAGAGTTCACTAAGGGGGGATTGGGCAGCTACATTTCCATGTACCCTCTGGATCCAGACCGATCTTCACTAACAGAGGAACTTTCTCTGGATATTTCCAAAGCCACTGGTGCTCAACAAAAGCAGTTCTCCAGTGACAGCTCCTACATTCACATCATGGGGCTGAATCCAGCCAGATTCAGGCCCTTAGTTCTACATAGCATCAGTCACTGTGTGACTCCCTCTGATAATAGCACAGGACAATTCTGCGTTGGTCGAGCAGTCTATCCTCCCCACTGCACTTCCAGAACTGCTCAACAACAGCATTACCCCAGCTACACTAGGCTGTCCAGAATCTCTTCTGCCAATTTTCAGAAGTTAAAAACATGCATTCTTAAGGGATCTTGAACATGCCCTTACACAAAATAGTCATGTCCTCTTCTGTTACACAGCACTGGTGCAGATCAAGGAATTCAAGATTTTTCAGGTTGGCCAAATGAGCTGTTGAGTCTTTAAAGCCACCACCGATCTCTTTGTTACATGATAGGTCTAATTTTCTTAGCTCTGCCAGGTGCTGTAAAGCAAAGTCTGAAATGGAAAAGAGAACATGGCCGTTACACTAGCACAGGTCATGACTTTAACACTTATTTATATTAATATCAAAGTTTGCACAAGGTATCGAAAGCAAATCTATCAGACTAAGATTCAGAGTATAATCACAACAGCTATTCAGAAATGCCACAAAGTTTACAACTCCATTCTTCTCCAAAGGATCAGGTGAAGATGAAGCTAGCTCATCCACCGGGTCAGAATAGCTCACCCTCTAGTCCATTCAACCTTCCGCATCTTGCAGAAATTACTACTGGAGGTGCTAATTATAGCCTGCTCTTTTGTCTTATGGATAAGATCTCCACTTGGGACAGACTCAGATAATAAGCCTGTTTCATATGGCTTTACTGGACATCCATTAAGTGATAGTGGTGACTTTGGATTCCCTTCTGAAGGTGGGATTACTTCTCTGCAAGTTAGCTAGTCTGTCTCTGCCTTCTTCAGTGTTCTGCCTGGGGAGTGCAAGCATGTCCAGAGAGCCATTAACCTTCCCTAAGATGGGTCTCAGATAACTGTCTTTTATACCTCTCTTTTATGCCTCTCTTAAATGGGTTTCATATGTACTGTTTATGCAGAATGAAAGTCTTTCTGAATATAAAGTCTAACCTAAGCCCTGGATGCTGTCTTGCTTTAATCCACACATATGCAAGTTTAACTCTTTCAAGCCTGGCACATTTTTCAGATCCTGTGCAATAATCTTCATGCTGCAGCCAATGTTTTTGTTGATAGAGAGATCTAACACTTCAAGGTTTGAGATCACATTCAGAATCTGAGCTGGGAAGGAAGAAAAGAAAATCAGAATTAGTAATTGCCTGGTATAGCCAGAGGAACATGAAAAAAATATAGCACCTTGACAAACAGGAAGAGATAGGTTGGGTTTGCCCGTATGTGTGGTTTAGACTTACCAAGTTCCGGTTCTATTGAAAAAAAAGCAAAAAAACACAGCAAAACAAAGATAGGATCGGACTCCAGAGAAAATCAGTAAAAAACCTGTATGAAGATAGAGTGAGGGCAGTGACAAAAAAAAATGCAGGAATATAAAGAAGAAATAGGATGACAAAATAAAAATCTAATAAAAAAATACAGGACTTCATGTTCTGATCTGGAGATCGGAAGCATGAACAGGGGCTTCTCTTAGAGAGAAAACTTCTTAAAAATATACAATCAGTTCAAAGGAGCACATTGGATTAAGATATGGTATGAACAAGGAAGGGATGGAAAGTGGTTGCCAACTGCACCCAAATTCCTATTCCTCACTCCTTCTTTCTCATCCTATGGCTAACAGATTTAGCTATTTAATTTGAGGCAATCAATTCTGGAAATACTGTCTTACATGGCTTGCTCAAGGTCTCAAAGAATCCAGCAACCCTGGAGCACTGAGCCACTGCGGTTTAGATCTAGTTCTTCTCAATCATACTTCATACGATTAGAAAGAGCCACTTTTCTTCAGAAAAAAAAAAGGGCAATAAATACCAACACTGCGTGGTAATCACTGTTATAATGCAGAGCCTGAAGTTAAATAACTTTCAAACAATATTGGGTTTAATATGGCCATAACCTGAGTCAAACAAGTTACATTTTGGTGAAGTCAGGATTTCAGGTCAGCTGTGTGGATACACATACCAAGGGATTCTCCATCCTTTGCTGTCAGGTTACAATCCGTAATTTTCAGAATTTTTATCTTGCAGCCTTTCTGGAGTTTTTTTGTCAGCAGCGACAATTTTCCACCTATGTTACTGTTCCATGATAAATCCAGTTCTTCAAGTTGAGGAACAATTTCAAATGCTTCTCCTATGAAAGAAGTCTAAGGTGATTCACTCTACCTACCAATTTCAGTACAAGACAAAAATACAGTTTTAGAAAATATAAAAGGGGAAAGTTAACCATTTAATTGTCTAAAGATAACAATTTTCATCAGAAAAGCTGGTATATTGTTGCAACTACAGGGATGTTGTATAAATTCTCTCCCTATCTAACAGGAGCAATATAGATCACAAATCATTGTCAAAGCACACGCAGACCTTACATTTATGCAGGTTCCCAAATACTCACTGGATTGTTTGACTATCACTGTAGACCTGTGCGAGGACCCAGAAAGTCTATTCCATGCAGAAAGCAATAGAAACGGAAACTCTGAATTTACTCTCCCATACAGTTCTGCTTGTTTTTATTTAGCAGATTTACAAAATCCTTTGCAGGGTGTACACAGGTTATTTTGAACAGAATGAAAGAAGTCTTCTAATTGCTACATCTTAAACTTTAAAAAACTAATTTCTAACAGAAATCTGACTCAATTCAGAAGAAATCAAGCAAATGGAGCACTATTTCGAGCCAAACTATCTTTCCTATGATCTTCAAGGAAGATAGCACCGATTTTGAGCACATTCAGGAAAATCAGTCTTTTCTAGCCCTGACGCTCTTGCTATTGATCTGCTTTATCACTCTGGAATACTAATATCCCACAGCAAGATCTAGCTTCCTAAATTCCTCTGCTGAGGGGAAAGGAAGACAGATATTGGCATAAACTAGTTTCCAAGACAGACCAATTAATCAGACGATATGCAAATGCAATTTCAAAGTGCTGCACAGCAAAACTTTGATCTAAAGTCTTGTCATTGGCCTAATAACTGAGTTACATTTTAATAAGAAAACTCTTTCATGTCTGAGTGTTTTCAGAATCAATTTTTCATAAAAGTTTTACATATAATTAGCTCTGTCAGTGGAAAGAAGGATGTGTCCCTTTCCAGGTTTGAAAGGGACATGCCTTAGGTTTTATCTTTTTTGTTTTTATTTTAAATAATTGCCTCAATCTAGAACTCTGAACAATGCTCTACAGTTGAGTGTTTTTACCTCTGCAGTATTGCCTTTTTCTATTTGAGAAACAGACTAGCATTCCCAACACATTTTCCACCCACAAGATAAATAAAGGGATATAACTCAAGGAATGGTTTTCCTATCGCCTCTCACAGCACCTGCTCAGAGCAATTACACAGGGCAGGCTGATATGATGACTATATTTGAGGTCATTATTATCTGAGCAGAACGTACCCACCGAGTCCACAAACGCCTACATTCCACAGACTGATATGGACATAGTCAAGCAGACACTATTGATCTAAACATATTGTCACTAAACACACATACTCCTCAAAACTGCAGCCAAGAAAAAACAAGTCGACTGCTGCTGTTTCACATCTCAAAATGGAAATGCAGCTTTCATGATCAGGTATGTGTGCCTCAGAAAAGGCAAATCCAAAAAGGAGAAGAAAGGGCAACAAATAAACACATTTGAAGTGTAGAGGGTAATACACAAAGAGTTAACAAAATAATAAAAAAGGAGAGCGAGAGAGATAAAAGGGGCTTGAAAATAAAAATAAGTATGCAAAAAATTCATAGAAAATTAAACACAGATTTGACCCTCATCAGAAACAGACCAATTATTTTCACCAGCTTTTTTAGAGATGGATTTTCCTCCCCAGTAGACAATAAGAGCTACTTTTGACTTAAGACCACATATGCCATTTTATTCCTGAATCTCTCTTGAAAAATGGTTGAAGCTGCATAACATAAAAAAACATCTTTTTAACTGAGACCAGTTTGTAGAGCTTGCAAAATAAGCAAAAGCTTTTCAGAAAATCTAGTTCACTAAGTTTCTCCATTTTCTAGACACATATCAGAGACCCACCCAGCAGTAAACTCCAGGCCAGGTGGTAAATGACTCAGCGTGAGGACCTGAGTTTGTAACACCGCCTTAAAACCTTTAGATCTCATACTTTGTTCACAGACACTCCAGACAAAGATGCAAGCAGAGAAATAAACTTCTCCCAGACTTGGGAAAAACAAAGTCATAAAGCTTGGGGAAAAAAAAGTCATAAAGCTCCCTAGGTTTTTAGTTTCCTCCAGAAGCCCTCAACTCACCAGTTTTTGTGTGATGAGCACTGCATCCACCCCTGCAGCATTAAAACCTACCTAAGCTGACTCTATCATGATTAAATAATTGTCTTCCAGCTCTGTCTACTGTTAGATACCTGAAAGATAGTCCACAAAATCCATTTGCAAGGAAAGAGCATTTTCCCACCCAGAACAAAATTCTGCTCCCTTCTGCCTGTGCAAGCTTTATGCCCTATTCTTAGGTATAAGGTCATTCATAAGCCTAGGTACTTTCTACTACTTCACAGCTGGGAGTTTATATTGTCCAGTGACCAGTGGGCACAAAACAAAGGAAATGATGAGATCGACTACAATAGATTCACGCAGTCAGAAAATAAATGTACTATCATATGCCAGCCTGTACCTAAGGAAGTGACATCCTCAGCCGTCAGCCTGCAGCTGTTGAGTCGAAGAACTTTTAATAGGTTCACATGATGGAGCTGAGTAGTGAGAGCTTTCAAAGACCCTCCAACACCACCGTTCCAGGAGAGGCTGATCTCTTCCAGCTTTGGAATAAATGGCAATAAAGAAGCTATTAAAAAAAAGAAAAAAGAAGTTATCTGTCATGTTATCTGCAGTTGGAAGATAAAGACATTACCTGCTTCACAGACCTGTACGAGGACCTAATTCATTAATGAACATTTCTCAGGGGCTGGACCACCAGATGAGATGTTTAGCAGAAGTCTCAGGACTGAGACCAAAGAAAGAAAAGCCAAAGAAGTGAGTGAATAAATGAATAGGCAAATAAGAAATACAAAAAGACATGAAGTGTATAGATGAACAAAATGTGTATTTACCCAGCTCTGTTACATCTGTTGCACTTAAAGCACAATTATTTAGATCCAGATTCTTGCTGTTGGGTTTCTTTCCCAGCTTCTGCATGAATTGGTTAAATCTCTGCTTACCAGATGTTGACTCTGCTTCAGAAATAAGACGTGAAAGTCCATCTGTGTAACAGAGAAATAGGGCTCTGGTTACCTCTGCAACTAAGAGCGTAAAACCTTGTCAGACGAATATTTCAGAAAATAAACTCGTCAGTAAACATGGCTCTATTTTTGATTCAGAGGACCACATCAAAGTGGATCAATATCCTGAGTGATAAGACCACTGTAGATTAAATCACTACAAAGCTGCTGATCCTAAATGACAGACTATTCTCCTGTTGCACATCTTCAAGCTACTTTACAGCAGCAACTTTGGGCATTTGCACAACAAGGACAGCCATCTGCACATGGAATTCTTGCAAAGTTCTGGGTTGCAGGTGTTCTGGACACATAAGTCATTTAACCAACTCCGTGCCCTTCTTGTTCTATGGCAATACAGAGCACATGTGACCAGCTAGCACTGAGCAGCACTGTGATTCTGCAGTGATCCTGCTCCTTCTTCCATGACAGCCTGTGTCCATTTTCCTACACTTTCTGCTTAAGGCAGTACTATTATGCTTGACTTTGCAAAGCCAGCCCCATTTAGCTGCTTCTTCAATGCAGTTTGCACAGTGGGAAATTGTTTACATTCCCCTCTAAACCTCTTTAGCAGATCAATCAAAACAGTTTTTCACTAATATCATCTAATGCCTACAGCCAAAAGTGAGCAGTCAGAAACTGCACAGAACAGCCATCTCTGCTCACAATTGCCCACTTACCACTTTCCCATTCCTACCCAAAACTCTCAAAGGATGAGGCCCTAAACCTCAAATTCCAGCACCTTTACAAAAATAGCCCTTTTCTCTACTATAGATGTAGAAAGTACTCCTGTGAGCACAAAATAACACATACAGTGAATTCCCACTCCCTTACCCACCCCCTAACCAGTGACAAGCGGTGGGAAACATCTGTTCTTGTTGCCTTCAGACTAGCAACAGGGTGGATGGCCTTAACCATAAACAAGCCAAGCTACTGCTCGAAGCTCCAGGTCCGAAATAAACCGTGCGACTAACGAGTGATCCAGCACCAGTGCTGCTCAGCAGAGCTTGAGGGGAGGTCACACAAAACCTCTGCCCCTCTTAGCAACATAGATCCCGTTTACTCTTTGCTGACTATCAAACCAGAGAGCGCATCCTTGGCAATATTCTGATCAGAAGCAAGTCCCAGACAAAGGAGAAGCCTGAGTTAACAAAATACAGCACTTTGGCTACCAAGGAAAGCAAATGACATTAGGATACAAACACATGTGCATCTATTTCTTTACTGTACCAGCGTTACCTTCTATAGGGAGATCTTCCTTTTCATTCTGATCATCAGTTCTAGACTTGTTTATTTCTGCTTCTTCAGTCTCCCTTCTGCCTTTGGCTTCCAATTTCCCAAAGTCAAAGCCTCCAAAGAATTTTCTGATGCCTGAAGGTTGCTGTTTTCTTTTTCCAGAAGATTTCTTCCCTTGGAACTGTTTTCTAACAAAGTCAAATGGGGAACTCTTCGGGATATCCTCTTCACACTTATCTTGGCAGATCTGAGCGTCCTCTTTCAAGAGATCAGCAGACATGAGAGGAATTTTTAGCATTCTTGTTCATCCTATTTTATAATGTCAGGCATAGAGAGAATTTCCTACCTTTCCCTTCACACACCAGTAAAGCAGTATTTAGTGGGCCAGACTCTAAACTCATTTCTGCTCCTTCAAGAGGACCTGGTAATACTCTGCATGTGCACTGCAGACTCGGGGGTCCCAGTGCTCAAGGGCACAAGTATCTGCCCTGTTAATGCAGATGGCTCCTAAAGTCACCCAACAGGTCCCTGAGTGTTGCAGGGCTAACCTGCTGGCTCCCCTGTCACTTGATCTCCAAGTTCAGTGCAGAGTTTCATGGACAAACTAAAGCAGCAAGGCTGAGACATCCCTGCTCCATGGGGAGTTCTGGCAAACCTGGCATCAAGGTGAGACTCTTCATGCAAAGACTTGTCCAGCAGTCAGGAAGACGAGAGGACAGGGTGCATGAGAGAGGGGCAAGGACATCCTTGCCCAAACATTGTCATATACTCGCAAACTCAGGGGGGGACAAGCTCACATGCAAGTGAAATCCCATTAACCTGAGAGCAAAGCTGAAGTGATAGTGCAGAAAACAACTACCTATTAAAGCAATAAGCACTCGTAGTGCGCCAACACTGGAAGAAAACAAGCCCCTTGGACTGTTTGGAACAGTGTAATACTACAATGACCTCAGCTTCAGTGACTAATTCTCAGGTGAATGTAAGCCCATCTTCATATATATACATTCCTTCCTTATTACTGTTCATAATATACTAGTATATATTGCCTGGTGACTGAAGCTGCTTTATTTTTCTTTGAATGAATCCTTAGTTTTAATTCTAGCATTTGCACACACATACAGGCTTTTAACTGGGCAATCAGTCACATGGACTAAGCAAACATGCAATTATTTTCATTTTGCAAGGACTACGTGGGGGAGAGATGTTTCACGTCTGTTTGCAATTTGCAGGGGAAATCACTTGTGCTCACAGACAGGATTTCTATGAACTCAGATCTCGACCCTGTAAACACACCAGAGCTCAAAAACACATCTCTGTGCTCATGTCCCCATCATCAGTACAGACCTGCACACAGAAGCCAATGCCATCCACAGAACATATGCACTTGCTCGCTTTACTATCAGTTTGTTACAAATAATGTCACCAGCATCAACTTTCCTCATAAGGAAAACATATGTGCAGAATATATGAGAAACCCTACGACTTTCACAGACTGCTTTCATGTTGTTATACCAAATGTCAAAATGAAGCGTAGAGTGTATACACAACCATATACACACATACACAGGTTTTTAAAAATACATATGGGGTTTCTTTTATGTAACAAGTTGCCTGCCACGATACAAGTGTTCAGGACAGAGCACATAGAGAGAGTTGATGCCCTGTTTTAAGTCTTGCTCTTAGTCTGTCACGGCCATATGTCTCACGAGCAAAGTGCAAAAGCCACACAAAGCAATGTGCACAGGTGTATGTGCACATTTACTGAGCTGTAAAGCAATGCCAGTTTTTTTTTACTTTAAACAGCCAAGAAAACATACCTGTCCCATCCATTGTTACCCTCGCGGATGTGTTTCACGCTCAGGACTTGCAAGAGAGGCGAGCTAGGACATCCAAATGGACCTCACTTCTTTCCCTAGCAGGATTTTCCATGCACTCTTCTTTCAAGGGAGTTTTTGTCTTCATTTGTTAGCAGCAGCTGTGCACAAGAGACTTCCTAAATTCTCTCAATTCTGCCTCCCCGCAGAGTTTGCTCTCCCTGGCCCCTCTTTCCTAGGAGAGTTTGAGAAATCCCCTTCACTGCTCCGATCACGTCCCCACTTAGAGCACAACCAGGGAGAAATCAGGAAGAGGCAGCACAGGCTGCTGCGCTCCAGCCCTTACAGGGCCCTGAAACAGCTGGTGTTGGAAAGGGCTGAGTCACCTCCCAGATCAGGTTTCCCAGCTACCTGAAGAACAAGCTCTTTGTTTTCCCACCCCTTTTGTCCATAGGAGTCAGGCGCAGGGCTGGAGGCCGAGCAACGCTCCGTGTGTGTCAGCAGGTTGCTCACAGCGAGCAGAGTTCAGTGCGGAGCGAAACCATGGGACTCACTGCTATGCATTTTAGGGAAACAGGAGATATGGGTTATTTGGGCACAATTTCCTTGTTGGCAACAGCGTGATATAACACTGTGATACAATCATAGATAAATGCATCACAGAAACAGATCAGACTTCATCACAACATTTTTTTTTGTTTAGCTCTGTATGCTAAGTGAATCAAACTCCTCTTGTCTGCTTTCCAATTCTCTTACCATTTTCCTGGTCAACTCTGCCTGCACCTAGTGCAGTATAATTTATATTTCCTTAAATACAATGAACCATCCACTAATACACTACGCATGCACTAAGGACATGTGCAAACTGGAGTGCTTTTGTCAGGAAATGATAAAGCTGCTCCATAAAACTGCAACCATTTGTTTGAAAGCATCCAGTTAGACACAGGCAGTGAGGACAGGTCGGGCCTCCGTGTGTCTCTGTAGAAATGATCCAGACACGATGCAGCGAGGCACGGGCCCTGCTAGGAGACAAGGGGATTAGATTAAGAGACGAAAACCTTAAAGTGAACATCAGCAAAAAACTTCCTGCCCATGAGAAGTACCAGGCTGGGAAATGTTCATGGCAGGAAAACAAAAAACACAGAAACGAGGTGATGAGCAGTGTTTCCCTAAGGAATGGAGCGCACGTGCCTATTCCTGAACAAAATGGACCTCCAAGTTGGTTTGGGTGTTAATGGACACCAGGAGTGCTGGCCCTGTCCCAACTTCTGATACTTGCACCTTGCTACAGCTCTGTATCTTCCAGGGAATATCATCTCCGTGTCCTGGCTCACATCTTCAGACACCTCAGCTATACAAACAGTCTGAAACCCCACGCATTTCTGCCAGTGAGGAACTCACTGAATTTGACAGCTCTTTTCCACTTTCCATGTTGTGCTTGTCAATACCCAGGGCTGAAATGGGAGTAGATCCCCATTTGGGAACACATGCCCAGCTTCTGTTGGCCTGAGGTGCTCGATGCCCACTACAGTTCAATGAGATGTGGGAGGGCAGTATCTGATAATCTCTGCTCCCTGCAAGTAAGGAAATCCCTAAGCACTGATTAAAGTGGTTGGGCTGGGCTAACTTGAATGCTCTGTCATGGGTGTGTTAAGTGGTGTGTTGCCCATTCAGAAATTCCCTCTCTACTTCAGGCTGTTGAATGATAGTGAAAATACCTCATGGCACCATGACCGCACCCCTGCAATCCTGTGAGAAGGGAAATGTTGCTTCAGAGGGGCCCAGTTTCCTCTTCCTAGATAGCAAATCTTTGCCTGGGCTTACAGTAACCAAGTAGAAAGAGGGGGCAGCAGGGTTATCCTAAAGAAAAGCCCAGTGACTGCAGCAAGGAGGCTGCACTAGGCTGCAGACATGAGCATTTCATTGCAGCGGCCCAGTTCGCGCCCTGAATGATGGCCAGGCCCTCTGTGCTACAAGACTGGTCCTGTTCGGAGCTGCTTTGTCCCTTGGTGTTATATTCGTGAACATTTGTTCTGTTCCTGCCTCGTGGACCTGGGCACCCGCATCTGCAGCATATCGTGCACAGCACAGGACAAGCTTAGCTACTGCAATTTAAAAAAAAAAAAATAAGCACCTTCCCCCTTCTATGTAGCTAAATGGCTTGTGACCATCTGCCGAGTTCTCAGTGTCACACTAGTTTATATCTATCTGCTCTTTCTTCTGGGGAGACCTGGGGTGAAGATGGGAACAGAACCAATTTTGGAACAATATAGTTAAAGTTGCATCCCACACAGCATCCACTGGTGAGAGATTAATGTGGATTTTTGTACTTTGCCTCATTGTGACTCTTTAATCTGGCATATATTCCAAAGAAATAATGCCATTAGAGGATTAGTGCCACAAGTTGATTTGAAAAAAAGGATTTGCAAACATTGAAATCCTATATTCTATGGACTTAATCACTGAGTATCATTTTGAGGATTTCCTCTCTCTTTAGCAGTGTCTCTTTCAATGAAACCCAACCAAAGCAACAACTGTTTTCAATGGCTCTTATTATCCATTAAAGAAAAACAACCCCCACAAGCATCTGGTTTAAATAATACAGAACCGAAACATGCTGGGCCAAGTCCTCCCTTGCTGTAGTACAGTCACTGCAGTTGCGCCAAGCAGGTACTTGGCCCAGTATTAATACAGAATGTAGGAACCTGGGTTTCATATTCTGCATGCTGTGCCATGGGGTAACACAGTGACACTTGTTTACCTCCACCTGAGACCGTTCCCTTCCTCAGCTTTGCTCGCGCCCAAAGAAGGCAGCAGCAAAGCTCCTGTTAACCTTCAGCAGGCAGCACAAGAAACTTTTCCAGAGTTTTCCATAGGAAAAGTAGAATGAGTCACTACCACGTTATTCATTTTCGCCTTGGCACACCTCTCTGCTGCTCTGCTTCCTCATGCTGTGTGACTGTCATTGCCTGGGGGACTCCTGCTTGCAGGGCTTGTGTCAGGCTGCCATGGGCTGCGAGGTTGCTGGGGAAGGACAAAATCTTCCTACCCCACTGCCAGCACTGCCAGGGCCAAGCTGGGCTGCCTGCCACGAGGCTGTAGAGGAAGGGCTCGGGATCACCTACCAGAGCTGCTGCCAGGTGCGGGCAGGACAGTGGCCTGCTGCTGTACCACTCGCTGCCCTTGTGCTTCCAGCCATGCTGCACAAGCGGCAGGATGAAGCCCTTCTCTGGAGAGCTCCCTCCTCTCAGCTCTCCTGCTCTGCCCCTTCCCTTCCCTCTTCTGCTTTGACCCAGTTCTGAACCATAACAGAAGCACCAAAATTCAGTGTTGCCTAAAGCGCTGAGACGCCTGCAGCTGGCACTCACGGTGAGCTGCTGGCCTCACAGTAGCTGTGCCAGCCACTGATTTCACGTGGGCTATATTTACACTAAGGCAATTCACAGAGCAGTAGGTATCAGCTTCAGGGCCTGACCGATTCCTTCAGAAACGCAGGAGCGCTGGAAGGGCCCCTTTCCAGAGACAAGATGCAGGGGTCCTGCAAAAACAGTTTGGGACGCACACCTGGACTTCCAGGTAGAGCTCAGCAGAGCCATCTGCACAAATACTTTTTCCTTATACTCTCAGAAACTTTGCTCAACATTAACAATTCGCTGTTCCCTGTTCTTTCCAGACTGCCCTACATAAAAGCACACCTGAGGACTGAATTTGGTCCAAAGTCTCCGAGCATCCTCATCATTTCCCACTAAATAAATATTTGACCTATTTATTTAAATAGACAATCTGCCCTCAGTAGCAACTGAGGCAGTTGTTTTAAACAACTTTCACTGTGTTAAGAAAACTAAAGCCAGTCCCTCATTCACTATGTATCACTTTGGAGTGATCGAGGAGATATCGGAAAAGGCTCTAAGAACATATGAACTCAGCTAAAGCCTTGGGTTCACAGATGCACATTCTTCTGAGCAACCCTGAACAGTCCCCCTAAAGTCAGGGAGATTTTTCATGCAGAAGGGCTGAGAGATTTTCATATTTCACAGTGTTTTTACACTTCAAAACATAAGAAATAGTTAAGTTCTGACACTGTGGTACTAGCGTGCAGAAGAGGGCTCTGCCCTGACGTGACGGGGCTGTGTGCTGGAAGGGCAAGTCCTGTGCGAGGCGGCACTGGGCAGGGCTGTGGGATTGTCCTTGTTGCCATTGATGGATTGTAGCTACGAGCATCTCACCCTCACATGCAGCAGCACAAGCAGCTAAACATCAGCTGCAGAATCCTCAAATACTCCTTTTCTCTAAGAAGAATTTACCTTATCTACTACAAACTACTACTATTTACCTTATCTACTACAATAACAATGATGATGATGACTTTGCCAACCACTACTTCATGATGAATTTCATGCGTTTTGAATTCCTAAAGTTCCTCATTTCCTAAAAAGCATGATTATAACATGCACCATACAAAATTACTCTGATATGAAGTCACTCCTAAAGGAAATAACAACCAAAATATTAGTTAAATATTTCATTCTCTATTACAATCTGCTAGTCTGTTGCAGCAGCTTTTCAGGGCTGTAATTTTTTTTTTTTTTTGGTTAAACTTATGCCAGGAGTAATCCCCTTTCAGTTAATCATTTACATGAATGGGTAATCTGCAGAGTTCACGCAAGGCCTGCAAACTATATTAATTACTAGAAACCTAATTAGAAATCAACAGAGTCAAAGGATCAGTGTTACCTCCATACGGTACCATCTGGCTGTATAGTTCATCACAACTCCCCATCTCATTCTGGGAAAGGTTAACCTGGATATGTTTTGCCAGAGAGAGCAAGTTTATGTTGATATTTAGCTGGCTGTAGAGCATTCTTATAGTCATATTTCCAGATTTTATTTCAAAAGTTAGTTCAAAAGAGAATGTTTATCAACAATTTCCATTTTGAATGGCATACCAATGCCCTTGAATCTTAACACATTCAGAAAATACCCTAAGTCTATACAGAGGCTAATGAAAAAAGCCTCCAAACAAGCAAATATGAAAACATGTCTCTAATAAAAAGATTTTCAGCACTGCCAATTGCTGAAATGCACAAAGCATGTTGTCCAGAGTGAAGACTGAAGTTCCATGCAAGATACAAACATAGCAGACAGCAGCTTTTATTATCTGGAAATGGTAATGCAATTCTATCTGATACAAAGTTAATCAAACAAAAATATAGATCTTCATAAGCTCGACTTATATGGTTTTAAATCCAGACCTGTTCAACTGTTAGGGACATCCTTCTTTAAACCTACAGTGCTTGGTATGGAAATCCAGGCTCTTCACCTTAACTTAGCCATGTTTTGTGCATCTCAGACTCATCCACTGGCTTTTGCAATTGAGATCAACCATGGTGAATAAATTTCAGAAGCTTCAGTTTTCTCTTTGTGCAGCCCAGGTCTCTGTTGTTAATTAGATCATGCTAGATGTTCTGACACACAGATTTCCCATTACTCTCACTAGTCATCTTTTAATTTCTTACAAGTGGAGCCAAAGGCAGGATCCCATGTGTTTGTAAGCCAATTGTACCACCATAAAGTCTAATTACCTTTTCTAATTCTGCTTTTAAATAGAAGCTTTATTATGTCTTTTCTATTTTGTCCATCTGAAGAAAGATCTCCTTGTGAGAAAAGATGGAAGATTTGTAATAAAGAAACTGTTTTCAAAGGTCTATATCAGTCCAACTCACTACATTATACAGAATTAAGTCTCCAAGGAATTAAATCCTGCTTCAGCAAACTTTGGAAGCAGAAGATATAAGGAATAGCTCTTTCACAGGATCACACCTCCATAGACTCCTCAGCTACGACACGGGCAGTGTTCAGACACAGTGGATTAAAACGCTGCTCTATGTCATCTTAGCTAACAGCTGACAGGCAGCCCTGGGCCCAGGTCTAGCTGATACGCTCATCCTTGGTTTGCTCTGTTTGTAACTCACGTCTCACATCCCTATGAAGTAGAACTGGGGAGAGAGACAGAAACTACTGCATGATTTAGAAATGATGTCTGTGAAATCCGGTCAGGAGTAACTAGACCTTGTCCTGACAGGGCTGCCAAAGGGTTTTTATGAACTGGGGATGTCACACACAGGGCAGCACACAGCAATACTGCTTCTCTGCTAGAAGCCAGAGCCTGGATGCCAAGGGCCTTGTAAAACAGTACTCTGTTACTGCAGACTTCCCAGCATCCTGGCTATACTGCTGATTCTGTTTCCATCTCAGAAAGCAGCTTTTCCTGGTATTAAACTCTGTTCTGTTTCCAAGAAACCTGATTCACATGTAATAACAAACCTGATGAAAAATCTATTCTCATACAGGACTTTGCTTTTAATTTACTCTGGCAATCAAAAGTATTACAAAGTATTTGCTTCAGCCTCACCCAAACAGTCTCAAAATATTCAAGAAAGAGAACTCTTTTGAAGACTTGTTATATTTTGAGTCACATGGTTTTGTAGATAGCTACACACAGAGTTGAAAACAAAACAAATAAACAAAAATCATATTTGAGCCTACAATGCTACTTAAATTCATTGTCTGCCTGCATGCCATGGACAACCAGATGAAACTTACTGTCATGTTATGTTACCTGGTCTCTGATTAAAAAAAAAAAAAGAGTCCAAAAAAAAAAAAAAAAGTAGAAAATCCCATAACTGGTATTAGTTAAAACACATTATGTTTAAAACCTGGCATTGAAAATTCTTTCTAATAACGATTCTCTGTATGAATTCTCTTCTTCCAAACAGCAACAAAATACTCACAATAGTGTTTACAAAAATAAAATTTACAGCTACAATCACAGAATGGTTGAGATTGGAAGAGACCTCATCTAGTCCAAGTAATTATAAAGATTTTTGAAAATAATCCTGTCTTAGTACAAATAACACACACATAACACATTCTTCCAGTGGATATTAGAAGAAACTATGAAATTTTAGATTTGCCATTTACTAGGCATTCATTCTGAGAGTTAACTCACTCACAGTGAGAATTAAAGAGTAAACTGTCGGCTTGAGCAGTATAACCGTCTGATCCCTGTGTTAGCCTCACAATATGCTTAACAAGATTTCCATCCTCTAGTTCCCCCCAATCCAATCGGATACACAGTCCGACGGCAGCACAGTTCTGGGGTAACTGCTCGCCAACTCTGAGCAACAGGCTCTTTCCAACAATCAGTGCAAACAGGCAGCACAGGGTGTAAGAGCTGAGGCAATTCTTAACCTTCTCTCTTATTTCTTTTCAGAACAGGAAGATTTTAAGTGAATGCACCAAGCATCTTAAAGGCTAACAACGGATTAGCAGGTTAAATGTGAAATAGGTTTATCAGATCAATGCACTGCTCTTCTTGTAATTATGTTTTTAGAGCCTGGTTAAAGGATGGTATTGGAGAAGGGCTTGTGATGTCAGAGTGGGAAGGGCTTAGAAGCACAGATGAGGGCTAATCAAGATAAGTTCAATTTGTATTTAAAGTAAAGACAGCGTTAGTTAAGGCAGTTTTTGACATATTAATCTTGATGTGTTTTAAAAGCTGCCAATCACATGACTGAGGCAACTTGAGAGGAAGACTTTTAGCGAAGGCACACAGACCTGGATGCTCATGGTGTCTACATTTATCTCAAAACTAAGGTCTTCATAACAGGCGTAAGTATGCATGAAATAAAAACAAATAGTTCTAGTTTTTAATATAAATGGCGGTGCAATGGCTGCTAAGCAATGCCAAGAAGTGTATGATGTTTCAGATTTTGATAGAACAGATTTACCTCACAGCAGAAACAGCACGGGTCAAAGCAGCCTTTTCCATGGTGCTTTTGAAGAGCAGCAAGAGTAATGTTAGGAACTGGCAGCAGGGATATAGAAAAGATAAAATATGTGATTGACTACGTGCTGAATTCCTAACAATGTTCTATATGTGTTCTCATGCATGATAATCCTCCATAATATTCAGGAGGAAACTGTATTTTTATAACATACAGTTTATCATTTTAGAAATATTTAAAAATCTATTTCATAAATGGGAGCTCTAATTTTGGGAAGGATGTTCATTGTATGTGCTGCAATCTTCTAGAAAAAATGGATGTGCACTGAGCCATTTAATTTTCATGAGGAAACATTTCAGTCTGAGGTCTAACTATAACAAAATATTGTTAAAAGCTAATTAGCTGTTAACGTACATAGCTTAATCTTTATGGGAATTTATCTTTTTGAAGTACAGCAGAAAAAAAACCCAACATTTTACAAAGGCTTCCTGGTGTTTTCTGAATCAGTGTGGAATCAGAATTGACCAAGGCTATCATGTAGGCAACTGGATGTTATATCTGATTAACCTATATTTATTCTATGCATTTAAAATTGCATGCTACATGCACAGTCATTGTAGTGAACCGCATTCATAACACCAATAGAACACCAATGTATGCAGTGTGATATATTTTGTAAAAATAATACCATAGTGTGGTGAGAGCTCCTTGCATCTTGCTATTATCCAAGTACGTGGGAGGAATTAATTGTAGACTGAGAACATCCTGGGTGCTATTATATCGTCTCCTGAACTAAAATTTCAAGTTGCTCAGTTATAGAATATGTGAAATTTCTAACTCCCAGGTACCGCAGAGACAATAGAGAGAGATAAGGGCTCTCTCAGACTCAAGTAATTTCATCACAGTCTGACACTGCAAAGTGTGGAACGGAAGGTGTTCAGGACTTGTGGAAGCTACTGAATTCCAAAGTTGTGAAATTGTAGATCTGATGCTGTAAACATGTTAATCTCACAAGAGGAATACAACCTAGATTAAAATTTGTGATTTTAGTATATGAATATGGAAAATAACATTGGTTTTAATATCTGGTATCTGAGAATTATATATATTTTAACATGCTTAATACTTATTAAACTGAGTTTGTGCTGTTGTCATCGTAAAGCAAGCCTGAAAAGATCAATGTTAAAAAGGGATGATCTTGCTTTATCTTAGCGTAGTAAGAAACAGCAAATGCAGTCTGAAGGACACTCTTTCAGTATCTATCTTTCAATATCTATCTTTCAATATCTAATATCCTGACTGAAAAAGAAAGGTATTAAACATTCAGTAGAGGTTTTCTAGAGTGAAAGTCTTAGCCTGTGAAGTTAAAGTGTTGTTAAATACAAATAATTTCAGTCTTTCTAAAACCTTCTCCTCTTTCCACTGTCTGGTTTCTTTTGGCACTGACAGTGCTTTCATTTCCACTACTTCTTAAGTTAGTTGAAAGAAAGACAAATATCCCACTAAAATTCAACTGGATTTCATCTGAAAATTCCAGCCTCGCTTCCCAGTCACCAGAAAGCTTCCCATCCCATGATTTCCATTTCCAGTATTTAAAAAATAAAGAATGAAAAAAAACTTCTGCTTTATACCTTCATTATACAATAAAATATAAAAAATGCAGAGTTTCGTTTCTATTTAGCTGATCCCACTTATGTCACACTCTGCAATCTTTAGGTTACTAAAAGAATTAAAGACATAATGATAATATTTCAGACAGAAGCCAAAATTCATCACTAATTATGAAATAAATCTGCAAGGGAAACAAATGACACCATGCTTTTATCTCCATGTACGTAATACAGCATAATACAGCAACTCAATCCTTGTAAACAGCTTGGCCACATACCGCTTTGTCAGGAGACAGGGTGGCTGCAGAATATTATACACAGACGTGCGCACACATACGCTTGCTCAAAGAACAGCATTTTTCCTTAGTTCTTGCATAAATTATTCTCTTCAGGTTTGTAGAAAGCAAGAGTTAAAGCATTTGGTGTGCACACCAACCCCTCTGCTCAGTCTCAGGGGTCCCGCTGCACCTCTGGGTGCTGTCGCAAGTGCAAGTGAATATTAACAGCACTCAGATTGGCAGAGAAGAGTCTGACAGGGAGAAGAGCTAAGCTCAATCCCACCTCAGCTACATGCTCTTGAGTATCTAGATCTCTCCAGTGCCACATCAAATGACAGAAAGACTGCTGCTTTGCTCCTCCATCATCTGTTTGTCTCACCTACCAGGCTTTTGGGCTCCTACTGAGGGCTTAGGCTCAGCACAACCCATCACCTCTGCTTTAAGTCACTGCATAAAGTTGGTGGTTGCCTTAGTAGCACACAGAAACAAGAGTTTACCCTCGGCCCCCACGTTTCAGTTGGAATAAGATGAATTCCTGTAATCACCTTAATTTAGTTACTGAAGGACTGAATTTGCTAATACTAGGCCTTAATTTTTTCCTGAGAATTGTATGTTTAAACCAAATATGAATAAGATGCAGCTTCCAGTCTTAACAACTAGCTAGTTCAGTAATGAGGAGACATCCACATCTTGGTTTCAGTGTAAGGGCATGCGATGCAAATTCTACTGGCTGACACACACAGTATAAATATAGTTATTTTCCTTTCTTGAGGGAATGTATCGTTCTCAATCCAGTTTTAGGATTACACTCTAATCTCAGTCTCAGAGCAGTCTGCACCCACGTATCTAGGATTAGAATTCAGCCATACGGCCTCTCCGATGGTACCTTACCCCAATTAAGATGACATACTTCGTGCTCCTGTACTGGTGTAATTGTGCTCTTGCTTTCCAACAGTCACTCATTCTGCAGACTGTAGGTTCTTGAACAAGTATTATCTTTGGCTTTAGGACTTCCAGTATAGCTTTTGGACAAGAACCCTTGATATAATAGTAAACAATATTAGAATATTAAAAATACTGGAATATTGATTTATCCTTTAAAATATCATCTGGTTTCTGAAGCAATCAGGAGTTTTTCTAAACTTTTTATAAAAAGGAAATCGAAAATTAATGGGATTATGCATCCATTTCCTCATATATCTTACTCAGAAACACGTACACATGTTCATGTTATATGGATATGTTTTACTGACTTCACTGACATAAATTTACTTGAACATTTTAAACAATATTCAGCTGCTTGTAATGATTCTGTGAAGCTACGGTAGACCTATATAGAAGGTTATCTTTAAAAATGCTAATTACCTATGTGTTTGATGTAAATGAAAACAGTAATAATTATGGATATCTTAATCTATTTAACAAAAAATAGGTCTTCCAACAAGTCTGTTTTAAACATAATATGATCTGTATTTTGCCAAAATGAATGAATAAATAGCCCAGAACTGTTACAGACATTTTGAAATTGCATATAGCATGATTAGAGTTTCAAATGCTTTTGTTTCCCGAAGTTTATATCTTGCAACTTCTCATCTAATAAATTGAGACAGAATTAGTACTGGGTGAGTAGTTCTGCCTGCTGCCAAGAAGGGTTTGCTAAGGGTAAGACTCTAAAGGTAGAGATTAACTTGTCTTCATCCCTGTAATGTGCTGTACAGCCAGGATTTGTGCAATAGGATCAAAGACGAGCCATATATGAATGTAACACTGGACAGCTGGTGTGTATGATTTCATACATCCCAGCTAATATATGTATCAGGAATATACTTTCCCTGTTCTCTCACAGATCTTTTTTACAGATGTTGGTTTTTTATATGCTAATTATTATGAAAATAGTATTTAACTTACATATCTAAGTTTGATCTGCAAATCAGAGCCCAAGCTAAGTTCTGAGTAGCCCAAAAAAGAGTTTTTCTACATGGAAGTAACATAGGTCAGTTAATCAAGAGCAGTATCTCCTTCTGAAACAAGGTCACATGCTATTCTTAGTATTAGGCTATTAAGTTAAATATTTGTCCAAGTTGATATATTGCACATTTCTGTTGAAGTGAAACAACCGATGCAGACAGCATATTCAGTCAGATACTATGAAAATAATATATCCATTAAGTAAAATTTACACCTCTGACATTCTAAAGTTCAGCTTGGGGAAGCAGATTAGAATTTCAGATGAAATAACATGTGAATTTTTTTACCTGAATTTACCAGAAATATCAAATTGCTTGTTAACGTACATCTGAAAAAAAAAAAAAAAGGACAAGTTAGATACCACACCAACAAAAACTAGAATAACTTGGCAGAGCAACTCCAGTGAAACCTTATTAAAGAATCAAACCCTCCTTCTCATGATTGCTTCAAAACCTGGGTCAGTGGAAGAGACAGCATTAGTGGAAGAAGATACCATTGAACATTTAATTTATGTTATTCTGTGACTTTTTCAGTACTGTAATATGTCTGTTCTATACCAAACCAATAGACAACCTAGTCTATCTCTTTGCAAGCAATGTTATCTATGCAATGTTATCTGAAGTGATGTTCTACGGACCTTAGTTTAGTCATCAAATAGATAATGATCTATCTATATATACAGATCAACTACACTATGTATGCATAGGGGACTCTATTTTGAATGGAATTGCCAGCCATTAAGAGAAAACCTTACTTCTCAAGAGGAAGCTTGAAGGAAAGGTGTGAAATAGGCTCTGCTTCAGTTCTTAATGGACAAGAGATTCTCTGCCAACAAGACAGTATAACATAAATTACATCCAAGACTACATTAACAAAAGCCCTTACTGGTTTTGAGAATCACTCAGACTACATAATAATAATGCAGTGACATACTAATAGTTTCTAATCACAGTTACTGACAGCTGCTGATAAGTGTCTGTCAACCAGGCTGGGTAAATCTGATCCCAAAATGAGGTGGTGGATTTGGGTCACACTAAAGAGGGCCTCTCTCATGAGCTTTTCCATGACTCTACCCTTTGAAGTTGCATTAGACAATGTTTAGTCTTAGGTGCGATTTTATGGGGGGATGGGAGGTGCTACTATTACAGGGAAGGTGCAAAGGTTCTAGGTAGGCCTGAAAAAGAGAAGCATCTTTTACTTGAATAACTTACTGCCACACAGGCACAGCTTCCACAGAATGAAGTGAGTTCATGACTGTGACTAAAACAGGAGACTAGAGCTTTCTAATAGTTCCTAAAAAACAAAAACAATAGTTTTCCAGTCATCTGACAGACAAAATTTATTAATCTTAACATTAGTTGTGTTGTTTTGCTTTGTTTTCAGATTTACTAAAATTAAAATAGGAAAAAACTTTCCTATTTTCTCTACCTATTTCTGTGTGTACTATCGCTGCTTACTTTACAACTTCAGATTCCCAACGCTGGTGCTCCAGGACAAATGGGTCCTGGACATGTTTCATAGCTGGAGCTTTGTTTTCTAAAGCATCCAGTATAGGACACTCATCCACCTAAATGGCTCACATGGTATGGCAATTACCACCTTCCTAGTTGCCATGCATTTTTTGAGCTGCTGTAAAGTTTAGTTCAGTGCTAAATCGCTTTAGTATTGAGCTTTAAAATGCTTTAGCAGCTCAGAAGCACTTTGCCAGCTCAAATGCTCTTCCTGAAGCACCCCTCATCCTAAACCGCTTTAAGACTAAATCATCCTAAAAAGACAACAAATGGAAATGTGTTCAACAGCACGTGTTCAGAGACATATGTCCAGAAGTGAAGGATATAGTGTTGTTGTTCTAGGACCTGAGCGGCCTGCCTGCTACCAAGAATGCCACAATCTTGGCCAAAATAGAATCTAGCATTTAGACCTTCTGGAAATGTAAAGAATTGCTTATTTTGAACAGACACCAGTGATTTTTGCCCCAAGTATGACTTCTATCCTCAGTTCAAATGGCTGAAGTGACTAACTTGTCTGCCCTTCAGAAAACTCACTTTGGGGCTCAGGTCAGTTATATGCAGCAAGACAACAGTCAGGCCCTGAAGCACATGGATTGGATTGACTGAAGTGTTTGCACCTCATCTATAGGTCAATGCAATAAAAGGAGGCCTAAGAGGGGCAAAATAGTATAAAAATAAAAATAGTATAAAAATAAAAACATGTTTTAGTCTGCAAAGTCAGCAAGGTTGGCATAATTGTGAAAATACACTAGAAATTGATCTGAAAGATAGCTAATGGAGTTCCCCATGCAGGCTGGCATTTTAATATATTAGCATCAATATAACATGCTAAAAAAAAAGAAAACGATTAGTAAGATATAAAAACTGAAACCATCTAAAGGGCTCCGTGGTCATTTTCATTTTAGAGATGACATCTTTGCAAAGTGATCAGTAGCCCAAAATGGGAGGCAGCTGCTGTCTGGGAGTTTGTCAGTGATAGTTTCTCTGCCCTGAAATTCATTTCAGCAGACAGGAGCTTGTTCCCCGTCACAGCACAGTCATTCCTCTGGGTCTGCAGTTTTCCTTCTCATTCATTCCTGTTTGCTGTCTTTACGGAAAGGCTCCACCAGGCACGGTTCACTTGGGCTCTGGTTTTGGTAAACTCTCTGTCATTTTCCCGTTGTATTTGCAAGGTACCTCTCTGTTATCTATATGGACACCAAAGACAACTCAGTGAACTCTCTATGTACAGGATGTGTACACTTGAGCATTACGTCTTTCATCTTTCAAAAGAGAGAAAAATTCCTGTTCAAAGCTAAGGGGAGGGAAGAAATTCAACTCTCTAAATTCAGTTTACCTTTAGAAATTAATTCTTGTGCAAAAAGGCCTAAGATGAATGTGAGGTGCCCTTGCTGCCATTAGAATAAGCCCTCCAGAAACCCTTAAGCTTAAATCAGTCCCCATAGGACAGCTTTCTAACATCCAGGCTGTGACCTACAGGTCTAATTTGTTTTATAACCTACCTCTACAAATAATTCTGCTATAGGTCGTTCCCAAAATCCTAGGCAGGATCTTGCTCATTTGCCTGGTACCAGGATTGTTTTTAATCTAGCCACCTGCTTCTTTGGACAGACTTGAAAATCCCAATGTACAACAACACAACACAAATACACATCAACAACAATACAGATATACATTTGTAGTATGTTAGCTGTTGCCTAGATTCCTGCTGGTCATTTGGCTTTATTTACCTGTGCGATGGGGATAATTAAATTTATCACTAGGAAGCATCTTCTTACAAAATTTTCACTTCACTGAACTGTCTTAAGGAGACTATTTCATTTGGAACAGCTGATTTCTGCCCTTTATTTTTATATGTTTAATCTAGTATACATTAGAGAGGGATCCAAACTATTACAATCCCAAAATCAAGCCAGTTAGAGATACTTATACTCCTGAGTATGAGTTCATGTTGGTGTTCTCAGGGCTGCTGTGATAAACGACTTTAAACAGCTGATATTTCACAAGTCTCTGCACTTGGTCTGACAATAAGACCCACAGACACAGAGCAGCTCAATATAAAACTGAAACTCTTTTTTTGTCCTAAGAACTAAATATATTCTGTATAATAACCAGTAGTGCCCACAAGCCCTAAGGGTCACAACCGCAGCTGGCACAAGATACCTGCTTATCTAAGAAATAATTCGTGTAACCTGGTCTGTCCAATGTCTTACAGTTGTCACTGTCTCTTACAGCATGACTCCACGGGATCACATGAGAAAAATGTCTATACTGGGGGAGCAAGGAACACTAGAAGAAAAACATTTATACCGATTAGCAAGTGGCATGGCAGCAGGAGGTAAGCAGGGAAAAATCTGACTGCACATTTGTTTACAAGATTGCCAACATCCGTGTAACACACGAGAAAACTTGCAACACGTTTAATGTCTTTAAAAAGGCACCTTAAAGTAGCCTTACAAATAATTGGAGCAACATGCTCTGTTAAGGCCACTGCAAGTTAACATGGGGAATTCTTGCTATTCAGAAATTGATCAAGAGAGGATAAGAATCTGGAAGAGCAGTCCCGACCACAGAGGAATTCTGCAGCAAAAGCCACAGTTGGACATTATGAGGCTCTTACTCACAACTACAGGTTGCTTTTCTTGCACTTGCTAGTGAAAGCTCCAGCTAATAAGACTTTTTTTTTTTTTTTTTTAATTTAACTCTGTTAGAAACAAAAAACTATCTCAAATAGAGAATTTAATATTAATGACTATTCTGTTCAAGAGTGATATATGAATCATCACTGACTGTAAATTGGCCTTTCACTCATTCGGCTGTGCACATCCTGTTTATTTTAGCTGCAATTTGATTGTATAAATCTGTATTATTTAAACAACATAGTTAAGGCAGGTGTAAATGAAGTCTTTTTTAGTTGTTGCTATAAAAAGAGATGATTTGCTACCTCATAAGCACTAAAATGGTGCTATTTGAGGAAGAAAAAACGCACAGTTTTTCTGGTAAAGTTGTACTGTGGACAGAGTCACTTTCTACTTTACTGCATTCACAACAGAACTGTATCTGCTTTGTATCAGAACTGCGGCAGCGGCAAGAGATGCTAATGAGAAACCAGCTGATGGCTGTGAATCCTCAGCTAATGGGCACAGGGCAGCAGAGAATGCAGGCGATTCCCTCTCAGTTTGAGCCTCGCTTGGTAGACAGGTATTTTCCAGCACTTCTCTATCATCATAGTGCAGTTAAAGAATGACTGCTCATGTGGTATATAAAGATTTTGTATTATTAATAACTAAACGATGTATTTTGCATGTCTGATTTTTTTCCTCTCTTTAGAGATCTGTTACCTTCAACTGAAATGATGGCAGCAGCTGACCCGAGACAGATGCACATGGCTTCGCAGCTGGGAGCCACAGTCCCGCAGCACGCAAACATGCCAACCATCCTGTCCAACCGTGTGTACCCAGGCCCAGGTAAGGCAGTGCCGTCTGTGTCCCGCAAAGTGCCTGCACGCCACTGAGAAAGCAAACAGCTCCTGATAGCATTTTATCAGTTTATCAGTACAGTCAATAGGTATCTTTTATTGTAGTTTCTTCTGTAGTCTGACTAAAAAGACACAATCTGCCTACCAGAGATTCTAACCAGTTTAAATCTAAAGATACCCACCTAACTTTCATTGTACCCTGATTTCCAGAGAAACACATAGCTCACATCTACAAGAGATTTTCAGAATGTCTATTCATTACTGTTAGGTTTCTGCATTTGCTAGATGAAACAAATGATTTTGAAGTATTTTTTCCTCTTCCTTTTAAGGATATAGCTTTCTCCAGCCAGAATCCATGGAAGCTGTGGCCAGGAGGCAGGAATTGGTTCAAAAACAAAATATTGCCAGGTAATTCACTGTAAGCCTTCCTCTGAAGACGGTTAAGTCACAGACTTGCAGTTTTTTGTTATTTAGAGTAGTTAAGATACATTCTCAAATGACCCAGAGCAGTAAAGCAAAGTCTAGTGCCACTGAGCTTGCTGTTCTCCCTTATTCTGCCTTTAGCTTTAAAATGATTTAAGAAAAAAAAAAAAGCTCCCGATTACTTAAAGAAACAAACAGACTTTAGACCTAGCTCCTGTACCCTGGATCCAAATGCCCTGTAATTACAAAAGTTCAGAAATGGATTCAGATTTTACAACTGTATCCTACCACACACAATGTTTTGAACCTCTGCAACTGGACCCTGGGGATGACTGGAAATGCCTCCACTCTTCTGTGGGTGAGCAGATTTCCTAGCTTAACCAAACAGTCTTGGTGTTAGGATGACTTAAAAGAGGTCTAGTGAATTGTACCAATTTCAGTGTAATCAGCAGCTGCTTAAATAATCACTATTGCCCTCTCTCACAACTATGCCACCTAAGTGTCACTGAAAACACCTCACAGCAAAGGCAGGCAGACCCTTCTCTAGCTTGTGCCTAGTAGAACAGCTCCGTTTTCTCACCTCTCAGCTTCACCTGAGCTGTGACCTAGAGCTATAGCTTTCTGCTTGGTCATTCAATTGGCTTCCAGGGAAGCTGAAGGCAGCAAAGGTTGGTACACCAGAGAGACTGCTCCCACAGTCTGTGTCTCACTGGCAAACCCTCCTGTTCCTGGTGAGGAGGCTGGCACAGAGCCTGCATCTTGCTGCAGAAGGGTGATCAGCGGAGTATTTACCACCAGACACTCATCTCTTTATGCTCTAGGTCCCAGACACTACGGGGAACTAAGAGACTCATTCACGTTGGCTTGCCCTGGTTACATACGCAAGTTCCACAGATAATATATTTTGAGTTAACATTTACAGTAACACTGCCATTTTGCAGTTTTCTATATAATTTCCTAATTAACAATGTAAGTCTCTTGTTTTCTTTAGCCCGTGTGACACTAGAGACAATTCTTCAAATCTGAAGGGAGCATCATCATTGCAAATGTGTATAAATAACATTTTTTTCTGAAACATTAACCAATCATCACAAGGAAGATGTATTTTTTCATCCCTTTAGTTTATTGTGTTTATTTGAAAACACATTCAATATAGCCAGGCTTGCCGTTCCCTCTACTGTTTGTGAGCTCTCACACACAGCAATATAGATGAGATAGGAAAGCACTATTCTTATCGTCTATTGTCTTAATTTTAATCTGTCACTGGAGAAAAAGATAGGATGAGGGAAGCGAGATGCCCTGACTGCTTGTGCTCTGTGTGTCTCTTAGGATGGAAATGGAGATGAATGCTATTTTTCAGCAAAAAGAAATGGAGAAAGCTCATCGGAAAGGGTTACTGGGCCTGGAAGCACCTTTCCTTTACCATGGGATGCCGGCTACTCCCATTGCTTTCCGTGGCAGGCAAAGGTTACCTGAAGGCCACCTTCCCAGTGACTTGTATGTGCATCGTACCACTCTTGACGAAATTCACGGCAACACTATGCTCATGGCAACAAGCCCATACCCGCCAGTCAGCAGTCTGCAAAGGGAGAGGGGCCGTCGGCCAGGGAGAAGAGCTGGGAATCACAAAACAGCAGAATGCAACACCAATGGCACCAAGAACCAAGCTGAAGACAAGATTTCAGATCCTGTTTCTGCTGCAGTGGATGATGAGAAAGATGACAAGAAAGAAGCAGAGGTGGAGACACCAAACAAGCACGAACAAAGCAAAAACCAGAGTGAGGCATCTGCAATTTCCAAAAATTGTAAAGAGTTTGAACAAGGCTTGAGAAAAAACTGTGCTACCCATGAAATACCTACTGAAACCAGCAGCTGCAACAACACAAATGAGAAGGATTCTAGTAACTCTTGTGCTGCATTTGACGACAAGTACATGTACCATTCTGCACTCCCATTCTCAGCATTACCATATGGATTCCCAGTACCCAGCAACCCGTTACTACCTTCAGGTTTGTCAAGTCTCCAGACTAGTCTGAGTGACATCTTCATACTGTTTATTTTTATTGATTTGCTCTCTTATTTCTTCCCTTTGTTTTAAGCACGCTTCATGTTATGATATAGTCATGGAAATCAAATCTGGAGTTCATGTGCTGCAAACAGTAAAGACTAGAGAGATTCCCGTCAGCAAAGCAGTGGTTTCCCTACTCACAGCTGTGCAATATATTAAGTATACTTCTCAGTATATTAACTAGTCCTTCCAGTCTTTCATAGGTCTCTCCAGTCACCACTCAAGAATCATGTTTTACTAAACATTTTCAGTTATTGTTAACTGCACTGATGGATGGGATGTTTGTTCAGGATCACCTACCAAAGACATACTGTATCACTGAAAAGAAATAATTTACTCTAAACATTCACTTCTCTGCAAAAGGCGTTCCAGATAAAATAAACAAAACTGCTGAATAAAATTGTGAGCTAGTCTCTCTCTTCTATCCTTTTCTACAAGTACTTCTAGCTGACACTATGGGCTAACATAGTTCTGTTCTATTAGAATTTTCATTAGATGAAGATAACAGTAAGGTACAAGAATCAAAAGCATTGGTTTATATACCTGTTAGAGAAAATATTGCAGTGAGATTGGTATTTGTAAGACTGGTATGTGCAGTACCATGAGTAAACAAAAGAAGCCAGCAAAAACAATCAAAAGAAAGCCCTGCAGAATCAGTTACAACCGATTATCAAGTGACTTTGGGGTCTTGCACTGCTTTATCTGTTAGTGGCTACAGTATTGTTAATGTAAGAACTTCTCTAGAACTATACAAATTCTTATGTTCTCCTACTGATATGCCAAGCAAAGTGTTACAAACGTTTCTGTGTTTTCTCCTCAAAGGAGCACACAGCCTGATCATGAATGGAGAGGACATTTCTTCCATTGAAGACATTCGCAAATGGACTGCTGACGACGTGTACAACTTCATCATTAGCCTCCCAGGCTGTTCAGACTATGCCCAGGTGACTATAACATTCATCATACTTACAACTGCAGGTCTTCAAGACCTTCTAGATTTGATGGCCACTTGGTAAATTTTATGTAGCAGAACTTGTTTGTACCTGTTATAGACCTGGTAGTAGTTTTAATTACACTTCAACATACAAAGCTGCTTGCAGCCATGAAGGAAGAGCAATCCCTGGCTCAAACAGTTGCAGTTCAGGTTAGTGCTTTTTATCTCAGTGCTGCAGTCTGCAGTCTTTCGTCATCACGTACATCAAGATTATCAGCACAGCAAGGTAGAAGAAAAGCATTTTTCATCTTGCACTCCATATACCCTGCACAATTGATATACAGATGAATGCAGTTCTGCATTCTTGTGATATAAGGATAACCCACTTACCCTCCTAAGCTCTTTAGAAATAACATTGCAGCATTGCAAAGTTTGGATTTGCTGAGAGCAAGTAGATGAGTACAGGCAGTGATTCACCCAAACAAGAGATGGCACACTGCAGTTAAGAGATGAATTTTAAGATAAAATACTTCCAAATTATTATTTGTCCCTTTTGTTATCTGTTTCTCAGGATTAAGTATAAAGCATGAATACTGAAATCTGTTTCAGTAGACCACAATGTCCATTTTATTTTTTATAAGATATTTAAAGACCACGCTATAGATGGAGAAACTCTTCCACTCCTAACAGAGGAGCATCTCTTGGACACAATGGGATTAAAACTTGGGCCGGCACTGAAAATCCGCTCTCAGGTACGATCATGAAAGGCACTGAAATGGGAAGTCATAAAGGTATGAATGCGTAGTTTCCAAACTAAATCATGTTTTTTTTTTTTTCCACTTATCATACAGTAATACCAGGGGAGAAAGATTTCCATTGCTACAGAAGAGTAGTATAACTCCAGCACAGTTTGCTTTTGTGTTACAGTAATATGTAGGGAGATACTAAGGGAGAGGTTATGATTTACAGTTTGAGAAGTACTTTAATTAGAGTTAGAATGCAACAGGCCTGGAGACTAGAAGCTAAAAATGGGAAAGGTGTTTGCTGGATTAACTCAGTTTTGACTCTCTTCCCTTCCCAGTTTGTAAGAACTTCTCTATTGTATATTTGCTTTTGTTTCAACATATCCTTTAACATATATCCCACATAGAAGTTTCTAAAACCTCTCTGGGAATATAATCTTACATATTTCACAGGCAGTTGGCTTTTGTTGAAAACTTTCTGCTCTTAATTTCATCCAAAAATACCAACTTGCTGTATATTTCTACTGCCTGCCTGCTTCTTTTTCCTTTTCTTTAATCCCTATCTCTCTCTCACTCCTATTTCACTAAAAACAGTTTCCCTGCTCTCGGGTGACACCTCTCCTCCATCCCATGGGTGCTGCAGCACCTAGAGGGTGAGGAGGAAGCTGCACTCAGGGCTCAGCACACTGAGCCCTTTACCAGACAGGTTATGCTGAGCACTGCTCACCTCCTGCCACAAAAACCTGCACAAAAAAGGTGATAGAGGAAAAAACATCTGCATTTTTGCTAAGTGCTAATTATCTAATGAAGTAATTGCTATAATTCTGTTCTTGTCCTTAAAGGTGTCTCGACGCCTGGGCAACGTGTTCTACATGATGAATCTTCCTCTGTCCATGACCCTGCCACCCGCTCCAGGCAAATCCTCCGATCAACCTTCCGACATGGCCTCCCCTCTCCATTGTAATAGCAGTGGCGATGCACTGGATAGTCCCTGCTCTCAGGACCCAGAAACTTCAAAAACAGTGGAACCAATTGTTTCAGAAGGCAGAGAAAATTCATGTGACACAGCTGGATCTCAGGCTGACTTCCAGATGATCAGTTTTCAGAAAAGTTAAGCTGAGTCCAGGACATCAAATGTTTTCAATAATAGAGTAGAACTTCTAGTTACAAAGTGTTAAAAGGGAGAGTGACAGTCTGAAACCTTTGTATGATTGTGGTTGAATGAAATAAGCCACAAATGCAGCAAGGTGCAGTGTGGTATTTTAAAAGCATTAAACAATGCTTTTAAATAAATAATATTAGTGCAATTACTTTCAAGTGCAATTCATTCAAAAGAACATCAATATCTTTAACAGCTAGATTTAATGTTTCATAAATTTAAGTCCTGTAACATCAGTGAAATCTGTCAGAGACTCAAGGAATATTGTGTTAAAGCATATTCCTGTGGGCTGCTGCCTGCTGAGAAGTACAAGGGAAAGGACAAGTTACAGATTCCACTCAGTGCATAGCTGACTTCTTCTGTACAAGTCTTTGGCAAAATACATACAGAATTCGGAGGGAACATACAGAATCAACCTGAGTATATGGAGAAATATACCCTAGTCTCAGCAATTTGCATATATTTCCTTGCCATTCTAGAATTAAGCCTTTTTAAGTGCCTGGGAAGGGTTTATAGGATATAAACAGGGTGCACAGATGAAATCCTGGAGGAATGTAGCCGCCATGTTAATTATTCTGATGCTTTGCTTGATTTTCCAGATGAGTGAAGTTGTTAACAGTACCTTTAAGATGTTTTTATACTATACTTTCTCTGCTCTGTAGTCTTGAGAAGGGCAAAATCTTTTCCTAAAAGCGCAAATTATTGCTGCAAAATGAGTAGGGCTGATTCTGCTTTCACTCAAAACTGCCACGAGCTCCAATTCACAGGTTAGAACACTAGCCCAGGTCTGTGCATAGTTCCCCATAAACATAACCAGGATCTATGGCTTTAAGGTTAACCAGGAAAATCCAAGAAGGCCCACTGAAAATGCATTATATGGCAGACAGCAAAACACTCCAGATCTACAGACAGAACCTAAGGTCATGCCAAGCACTTTGTGAAGTGCTGACCATCTCTGATCCAGTGAAATTAATGGCAGTCTTTCCATTAATATGAGAGTTCAGATTCATCCGTGGGCATCTTTAATAGAGAAACTGTTCACCGAATACTTGATAGTGTTTAGAAGTAAAATTACATCTTGAAGTTGGAAAGCTTAAAAACTCCTTAAAACTGCCTAAAAAAGTACATTACTAGCCTTAGAATGGCCATTAGTTTGGATTTGTCTTAAATGATTTTAAAAAGTGTTAATCTCTAGTTTCTTCATTAACTTTTCTATACTTTTTCATAGCATCAAAACTTACTGAGAAAATTTGGATGGTTTTATGTTGAATTTGGTAAATTAATAAAGTGTTTACTTTTTTAAAATAAACTAAAACACTTCTGACAATGTAAAAAAGTATATGCTTTTCAAAATGATTTTACTTGCTACTTTAATACATAATAGATAACTTAAACTGAAAAAATGCATATTATTATATACTTATTTTTTACAGTTTTACAGTAGATTTAACTATTGCCATTTCTTCTTTTTTGTGGTAGGCTGTTCATATAGCAACAGGTAAAAAATAAAATATTTTTATATAGTAGAAGTGCTTGTTAAAGTTAAAAAATATCAGGGACACCAATTCCAGTTAGTATCTGAAATGATTTCTAAGCTATTTTTCTGTAAAATTGAGTCTCATATTGAAAATGCCACTTACCTAATTAAACAGTTTTAACAGGCAGTCTATTTCCTCACTGTATGAAATATTTGACTTAAGCTATATGACATGTCCACCACCCTGAAGATAAGTCTCTAATAAATTTTTAGGACAATTAAGCCACAAGATGTCGCTGCAAAGCTACAAGAGGTTATTCTGCTGGCCCCTCCAAGTGCAACACAGCACACCTGAAGTACAAGTGACTAAACACAAGGCTATGCAGAAATTAAATTAAATTTTTGTGAGTACAGCAGAGGAACTCGACTTGAAATCCCACATGCCAGGGAAGAAAGACCAAAATCTGTTTCTGAGGAGTGTGATGACTTTCGTAAAAGGCTCAGACAGGAACAAATCCAAAAGCAGAGAAAGTTTGGATCCAATTTTGCAAGCTGATTTTACTTCTGTGATAGAAGAAACAGATGATGTTTTGCACATACTGGGCTCTTCTTCCCAAAACTAAAAAAAGATTGACTTAACATCTTCCTGAGCTCAGGGGAGATATGTCAGTGCAGCCAAAAACCTGTAAGGTCTGGACTGAAGTAGAGCCAAATAGGAAGGAAAAGGATTTACCTAAACAGACATAACCTATTCTATTTCTAATGAAGGAAATACCACTGGTAATGAATGTTTCCTCTTCTACAAGCACTTCAGTAAGAAAGAAAGAAAAAAAAAAAAAAAAAACAAGTAAAAATTTAAAAAGAAGACACAGAATCACTAGACAGAGCCTTTTTTTTTTGGATTTTATATATTTTGGGACTTTTTTTTGTAAATTAACGCTTGAATTCTTCCTCACTCCCAGTACAGCATAGAATCATAGAATGCCTAAGGTTGGAAGGGACCTCAAGAGGTCATCTAGTCCAACCCCCCTGCACACGCAGGGC
>JAWLRI010000640.1:6083883-6123067 GCA_034781795.1 Crypturellus tataupa
GGCCGCAGCAGGTGGGTGCGGGGGCGCCGGGGCCGCCCGGGCAGCTCGGAGGGACGCGGAGCCCTTTTGTGCGGGGCCGCCGCGCCTGCGGACCGCGCGCGCCGACGGGCTCCCCCTGGATCCGCTTTTTATCTTATTTTACTTTTATTATTTTAACTAGTGATACCGAGTGCGGGGAGGTTTTTTCCTCTTTTTAAGTAGGAAAGCAACATGTTTTGCGTTTTGGATTTTTTTTTTCTTGCTGCGTGGCCCTCTAAGCTGCGTTTCGCTCTGCAGTGGGCTCCTTGGAGACTCGTTGCTGCTCGTTTGCCGGCACCATGGCGTGAAAGGAGGGGAGCGCGCCCGCCGCTGGAGAAAGCGCAGGTAGGAGCGCGCGTGGCGCACCGGGGGCGAGCGGCGTCCCGCGCGGGGGTCGCTAGTGCCGCCGGGTTAGCTCAGGCCTCCCCAGCACACGGGAGGTCGCACAGGTTGTCCTGCGTTACAGCCCTACGAATGGGTTAGCACCGACGCTGATGCTGTCTTGACTGCAGGGTTTCTCCAGTCTGAAGCGTGCAAATGCAGCATCCGATGTAGGAAGACCGGGTGCGCGTGGAAGGCGAAAGAGGGCTATTCTAAGTTGTACTTTAAAGCTTATTCAGAGAGTTTTGAGGACGAAACGCACGCATGCAGGTGCCGAGTGAAATTGCAAGGCTCCCAAGGCTTGTTTCGCTGCTCAGTGGTAGCTCGTGGGCACACATCAAGTTACAGGAGATACTGCAAAATATTCCTAACTGTTCTTTTTATTTCCACTTTTCAGAAGATACTTCAAAAACATTTAACAGACAAGCTACTATTAAAATATTGATGTAAATACAAAGGAGTCATACTTTAATATCTAACACTAATCCATGCCTCTATTTAGAGGCTCTACAACATATACTATATAGGCACAATAATCCCATTCCTGTTTCTTTGGGAAAGGGCATGGATATTTTTTTCTAGTGTGTCATGCTATCAGCTGAAGCTGTCCTATCACTACACTCACTTAGGAATTAACACATGGAAAAAAAGAGTCCAAGGAGAAGAACAGCTCTTCTGAGGGGTTGTCTTTTGTAACATTGAAATAACTAAAAGGAGAACAAAAAACTTAGGTAGTGAAGCATGTTTATTTTGGATGCTGATTTGCAGAACTTTTAGCAACCAGTTGGTTGCTTTTCCCAGCCAAGACTATTGCTAGGTAGGACGGCTCCACAAGAAACTTTTATCTGAGTTCTGTGTTGTTATTTAGGAAGCCAGATCCTCCCCTCCTCATGTTTAGAAATGAAACACCAGTCTAAAGCTAATGCAGATCCTGGCACACAAGTATGCTCTGTCCCATCTGCTGTGGTTATTTAGTTTACAAACACATGCAATACTTTTACTCCAGCGCTGTATTCACAGTTTTGATATCCTGAAAAGAAGACTCGTGGCATGGTAGATGAGGCAGCTTTTTGCTTTTTCTGCTTTGGGCTACTTCTACAATCGCAATTCCATATAGATTCTGTGACTGTACTAAATTATGAGGCATACATGAATTGGCCTCCATCTTATGCAGTTTCTGTCTGCTAAGTAGTTACCTATTTCCTCAAAACATAAGAACTTCTTTGAAATGCCCAATTCTCTGTCCAACTTGACCAAAAGAATCCCATGCTTTCTAAAAGAAAGGGACACAGAATTTCTTAATCTTTGTTTCCTTAGGAAAGTAGGTAGAATAATTTAAGCATGTGTTGACTTTTATTTTTAGGAAGTTCTTGTCAACATAGCGGTGTTTTAGTGAAGCTTTTCACTAAAGCCTGGAAAATTTGGATGTAAAGGTAGTTACTGTGATGGAGAAAAACTTCTTAAACTTTCTTTTTCAGAGATGAAGCACCGTGCCCTGTAATATTTATTTTGCTGGTTCTAACCACTGGAGGATGGCTGCCATACTCTGTGAAAATTGTTCTGGTTGGTACCACTATGCACAAGTCAACCAACCTGTTGAAATCAGCTGCATGTTGTTCCTTATTATGCTGGGAAAAGTGTCCCTCAATCTCTTTATACTGCGAGTTAAACAGAAAAATGTGAAAATTAGTTTTATGGGATACTTCTGTGTTTCACTAGCGCTTCTTGATTTTGCACTGCTGATGAATATAGCTTTCATTTTCTATTTTGAGGATTTTGCACTTTGGGGTATAAGATTTACCAAATACCACATCTGTCTGTTTACGCAGATAATCTCTCTTACCTATGGAATTTTACATTACCCAGTGTATCTGGTGGCTGTTCTGGATTATTATGTGACTATAGCACAAACATTTCAACCTCCTAAAAGAGGTCAGAAGTTATTTTATATTGTTGTTGTGGTTTTTCTGTGGATTTTAGGGTTTTCTTGTATTCTGAAAGTCCCAGCTCTTTCTGAAGAACTAGAAATTCAGAAACATTTTTCACCTTATCAGTGTCCTTCCTATGTTAGCGTGCAGAGCTACTCTGTCTCATTTGCCATGCTGCTTCTCATGGGCCTGGCTCTTCTGGCTTGCTGGAAGGACGTTGTCACGATGCTGCTGTCCGTCAGGGTAATTTCTTACGCCGGCCAGCCCGTTCTGATGTTCCTGTATTCATCTGAGGACACCACTTGCTGTAGGCGGCAGCTTCTCACCAGGCTTCTCATCTGTTTTCTTGGCACGTGGGCACCTTTTGTCCTTCTTCAAATTATCATTTTGTCTCTTGGTGCTCAGATTCCAGCCTACATGGAGATGAACGTCCCCTGGCTATACTTCATCAACAGCTTTCTTATTGCAGTAGCGTACTGGTGTCGATGTCATGATGTTGAATTGACAGAGGAAACGTGGTCAACAGATCCATTTGTCAGTTGGAAATTCTGCTTTACACCGTTTAACAATGAAAACACAGAGCCAGCTGAAAAGCCAGGCACAGTAATTGTAATCTGTTAATGAGCTGCTGACTGAAAAGACTGCAAATAAGTGCTGTACAACAGAGGTGTTTAGTGCTCTGACATTCCACATCCTTCTGGACAATACAAAGAAACACTCTAGAGCTACAGTCTCTAGCAAGTCTAACACCACTAGTGTAATGAGCATCGCACCATAATGCAAGATACTGCACTTTTCCATGTTAGTTATTGGACTGGCAGATGCTTGCTGCATGCTAAAGAGCCTGGATTTAAGAAAAGACTCTACTTCAAATTTTCAGTTGAACTTTGTTTCTTACTGAACTGTTTAAAACAATCTCAGGTTTTATAGTATAAAATGCAATAAAGTTTTGTAAGCTGGAGACCTTATCAGTTATGTTTAAGTGTTACCTACTGTCAAAGGCTCAAACAAGTTCTGTGACTTCTGAAGTGTCCTTTCTTGTTAAAGTGCAACTTATCTCTGTTTGATTTAAATTATGTTTTCTTGGATGTTTTAACAGGGGGTGGAGGGGATGTGTTTTAGTTAATATAGACCTACAACTCCTACAAAAATAAATGCAAGCTTTGTTTACATATTACCAAAAATATTGTAAGATATATTGGTGTTGCGGCTGAAGAGGGTAATAATTCATTATGTCTTTGCTACTACTATGCTATATACTGTATACATGTGTATTAACGATTAAATACATTACTGTCTGAGAACAGTTAAGAGTTTCACTTTGGCAGCAGTTAGGCTAACATTAAAGAAAATACACATGTGCTTTAATACACGAACAGTTCAAGTGAATTCCCTGTTCTAAGCAGATGTGCACTTAGAAGGCTAAAGCCAAAGACTAATGAAGGGGTTAAACTTGAATAAAATTTATTTTGGGACTAAATTAAAAAAAAATAGTTTTTTAGTTTTAAAATTCCTATAGTTTTATAAGGCTATTGTTTTAGTTTTATATGAAGACAAACAAATGATACACCACCAAACTAGACAAATGGAAGTTGCATTTATTTCTGAAGCACTGAACTCACAATACAATGTTGTATTGAAATATAAACTATAAGTAAATGATGCTGTAGGTTGGTTAATTATTCACTCAGACCCACAGGGAACAATGGTATCACACAAGAATATTCCTTAAGAAAAATATGCAGATAACAAAAGGTGCAATTACAAGCAAGTTTAAGCAGCATAATATAAGGTGCTTTGTTTCAGCATTTGTATAATCAGTTTATCCATTAACAGACAGATTAAAGAACTCACTTCTACAGATCATAACAATTGAGAATCTAAAATTCATTCACATGCTAGTTGGTAATAGGAAAGTGCTTTTTAAAAAAAAAATGGTTCACAAAGTGAAGATATTTTATATAGTTCACTGTGTGCTCTCTTCAACTGTAAAATTTACATTATTTTGGGTGGCCATTTACATTATATATCAATTATAGACAGATCTAATTGCAGAATTTAATGCTAAGTATGCTAAAATTTCTTATAAAATATTCCAGTATAGTACTGCATGATAACAATACACAATCACATCTCATATATTAATTTTATATTTCTGCAATATATGAAATTCCAATTATCATTCTGATTTATTATTGCACATAGTGCTTTTGTCATCCACAGTGTGTCATAAATTTCTTTGAGGTTTCAGTAACAGTATTTAGGGATGTAACCAAAAGGAAATGAACATTTTCAAAACAGTAGAAAATGGCTTGGGGAAAAACTACTAAAAAAGGCAATCAACATGTCAGTAAATTATCAATAACTGATTTTTAATACTAGTGCAATAAGAGGAGGCAGTATTTAACAACATAATCTGAAATGTTTGGCACCACAAATTTCATCCCTTATGCTGAATAAAATATTTTGAGAAACAATACTACATCCATGTAAAAAGTGAACATGTAACATGTACAATGTTAACCTTGAAAAACAACCTTAAGTTATCAACTCCCACTCTCAGTTTCTAACTGCTGCTGTTTAGTGCTTGAGATACTGTAGAATAAAGTCTTAACATGCTTTTGGGTACAGCAATTCTTCATGTTTTATATAAATTGGATACCCACTGAAATTGGGTAATTGACAAAATATTTACACAACCTAATTCAATTTAAATACCAGCAAATATCTCCAATATATTAATGCACCAGGCATTGGAGAAGATCCTGAATTAACCCCTGAAGAGGCAGATGAAAATACCTAAGTTCAAGTTTAACAGATGAAGGGGTTACAGATGAAATGTGCACAGATGAATTTAACAGATGAAATTATTCTCAACAACATAGATTTTAGATGTTGTTTCATGTGGTAAGTCTCATCTTTCCAGATTCATTAATGTATATCGAATGGAATTGTAAGAATTGTGTTAGACTGCTGATATATTTACCAATATGATTTAGATTCTCAAATATAATTGATTTTACACATTCCCATTTTTCCTGAGGTGGCCGAGTTCCTCTATTTGCTGCAGTCCTTCTAAAGCCATTTTAAATGTTGAGATTGTATTCTTATATTGAAGCCACAACGTGCAAGCAGAACAAGCATCAAACATCCTTGCTCATATTACATCACATTCTCCCATACTCTTTGGGAAAAGGTGTTAAAAGTACCAGCTCTTCATCTGCCATTACACCCAGCAAGCAGATAATCATGGCACTGCAGGTTTTCATTTAGCATCCAACCCTGGATTCTTAGCCTGGTAGCTATTTTAAAATATATAAATACTAGTCGCCTTTTCAAGACAATTTTTATTCTTGACCTTTTATCTGAGGTACCAGATCCAGCTCTGAAGTCATCTGTATCCTGTTATCCTCCTAGTGGAGAAGTTTTTTTGCTCTTTTTGTACTTCATTTTTATCTGGTGACTCTGAGAAGTTGTAACACTGACCTTTGGTCTGGTAATACAACCGTACTCAATTGCGCTGCAGAACAAGATTACAGATTCACTGCTGTCCTTAAAGAGGAGAAGGTGCTATGAAGGTGACAATATCTGAAATCATAAGAACTACAGACAATTACAGATATATATCCTCTATACACTTTGTCTTGTGCTGTGCATTAACAGCCTTAAGCCTTTCAAATATTTTGCAGTCTTTTAGTCATTGTTTCCATGAACATCAAATAATAGGAGAATTAAAGTATCAGCCCTTAATGATAAACTTCTACTCTTCTTATATCATAATACCCTAAAAAAAGGGGGGAAAATCAAAATGATTTTTATGAGCTATTCTGTACACATTTAACATTAATATGAAAATATTTGGCACTCATTAATAAAACCCTTCATTCTCCTTATACCACCCTTCATCTTTCCTGATCTGTACCAGTTCACTACGTCTGTATCACAAAACTCTTAAAAGGGAAACTGCCTCTACAAGGCTTTCCTTATTCTGGCAAAGAACGTCAATATCCCTGCTCCTAACACACCTCCCAGGCAGCAGAAATCAACACAAATCTTCTCATGGATTGACCCGATTTCACCCACAAAACAGATACGCCTCACATGTCAGCTTTATTTGTGCTTCTAGCCTAATTCCATCATCAATAAAGATACCCCTGATGTAATTAGTACCTATTAGAAACTCTATAATCCTTTCAACAATCCTATGTAACAATACAGTGCTTTTTTCTGCACAATTGAAATACTCTTTAAACATTATTCATTGCACTTGCATGCCATTTATGATCCTTACGATTCTTACTCTATGAATGTACAGTTGTGCTCAAATTACAGTTCTTTGCTGATGGAAAAAATTTTGTCATATCATCATTTTCTAGATCCTTACAAAGCAATCACTTTGGATAATTTAGCAGAAAGCAAAATATATGCTGGAAGTTTGTTTAGAAATTTTAACTTGAAATTCATTCATAATACTGATTGCCAGAATTGTGCTTTGGAAAAGCTGGACCAACAGCTCCAACAATTAGGCTAGAAGCTTGCTACACACCTTCAGTTATAAGCGTATTTTATATTCACCCTTTGAATTTTGTTTCTTTCTTCCACTTAGCCATATGAGATCAGTAAATAATACACACATCCTCTGAGGGAATGAGGACATGCGTAGAAGTTACAGTGTAGGTTGCACAAATTTACACACAGCTTAAGGATTTCTAACCACAAGACCCAGAACACAAGTACTATACAAATTGCTCCAGCCAACACAGGTGACATTCAGAGTGCAAAAAGCACATTTAGAAATCTACATGGAGAAGAAAATGGCACATCATAGAGCTCCGCCTAAATTACCAAGGTGATTTAAAAAAGTCAGCCTGACTTATCAATCTGCATCTTCAATATGCAGTTACCTTACGTAACTGGCATGTCAATACTTCAACCCGCTTAATCTCGCATGGTTGGAAGTATGCCCAGAGGAAAGGAATCCTTTGCTGCATGTGTCCTAACTGCTTTTGTAACCAAGAAATGTCCCAGACTCCTACAGAAGGATTCAGACTGTTCATCCATATGTTAGGGAAAGCTTTCTGATAAAGAAATGGACATAGTATCTAGACAGCAGGCACTTATTTGTATCATCCTTTCTTTTTAGTATTACTATCTTCAAAGCAATCCAATGGATATAGCTATTGAGGACTTTTAGATTCTAAATTCCTGTGAATAAAGCCCAATTAACTTAAAATGAGCTTAATTTAAGCTTATCTTAAATGATTTAAGCAAAACATGATTCTAAAATTCCTTTGCATACTTTGTCTTCACAGTATTTCCTGTCTGGTACTATGCCTTATTGTTCAAAGCGACTTCAAAATTAATTCGCTATGAGCAATTAATAACACAAATTATGTATTTAAAACTCCATTTGTTCCATGCATCCCGATTCCGTTTGACATTCAACAGAAGCAGAATACTTAAAATATATTAAAGTGTTAGCTTCTTTCCACCTCTAACAGACTAATTTTGGTGTAAAGATAACTATCCTAACAAGACTGCCACAGTTACCTGCAGCCTAAATCAGTGAGAAAAACACTGGCTAGTGCGTGACAACTGCATTTCTAAATACATACTAACAGGAAATCTGTAAGTAATACTGTAAGCTAAAACTGCGGGCTTTCCCATACATGCCTAATTTGAAGTATAAATAGTCCCAGTACAGTAAGGAGAACTACTCATGTTTTAAATTATGTAGGTTTCTGATTATTTTCAAGACTAGGGCTCACAGCACAAGCCCTCAGTGAATTCTTCGAATGCCTAGCATTATTCAATTGGCCGATGTGTAGAAAAACTCTTAGACTACTGAGCTGCAGGTTTCTTTATCAGTACTGGGGTACTAAAATGACAGTAATTATCTGAAATAGGCAGCAGCTTTAACCAATATGCCAGGCAGTGATTTTCTATAACTATCAAAGTCTCATTAACTTCAATTCAAACTATAGTTCAGAAAATTTAAAGTTAACATTTTCTTATAGCTAAGATCAAGATGAACAAGAAGCAATTCAATTAAAAACCTGCTCAATTACTTATTTCAATTCTATTTATTTTCTCTCACTGTCTTATCTGCATTTACAAGGGTCTGATCTGTTCTACACAAAAGACTTCCACTTGTTTGTTAATTTGTTCAAAAAGTAGCAATGGAAGAAAAACCCTGCTGGAAAGAACTGGGGAAACGTGTGCTCGCAGGATATAAGCCTTCTGTTTGAGACAGCTTATTGACACAAACAAAAATTTACTGTCCATTGAGAAATTCAGTTAAAAAATAGTGGACAAAGACTGGATTTGCAGTGTAGTCTGTTCCAAAGCACTACAATCACTCTCTGATAAACCAAGGCAACCAACAGTTTAACTTGACAAGGTGATTATTATTTTATTCTATCTATAAGCAGGGGAATGTAAAGACCTGTGAAAGTGAGGCAATATGGGCTGGCTGGGGGAGGCCAGCAGTTCATTATCACCACTGGATTTTGAACAAGGCGCAGTCAGAGCTCCCAGAGAGCTCCAGTCAATAGAGGTGGCCTCATTCCCCCCAGGACCATTCTGTTTCTTCCTTCTCCAAGGCAGGGTTGCTGAGTGGTATGAGCCATATTAAGTAGCGAGCTGCATACACACTTCAAGCATTTAGGACTGTTTCTTTAAACAAACCAGAAAAAAACTTGGATAACTACTATACCTGTTGAGACAAGCATAATAGCTTTAACTGTACTGAGAAAAATGCTGACAGTCACACTCAGCCCGGTACCCTGTGTGAGGGGGCTGCCCTGAGCTAAAGCTGAGCTTATCTTAGTAAGGAAAAATGGAGATTAGTGAAGGTTAGAGGGATTTTAAGTGAAAGGGAAAGAAAGAAAAAAAGCCACTCAAAATATATCCTTTCTGAGCTAAGATTCCATGGTGTCCTGTAGTCCTTCCTACAGAACCTGAAATATTTCTGCAAGATGTGACACAAAGCAGCAGCAGTCTAAAGACACAATAAAAAGCACTGGGAAATACTGATAATGAAAGGGAGTTGTGGCAGACCAATCTAGTGGGTACGTTACAAAGAAAAATTAAAATCAGCAACACTGCTTCTTTTGAAGAACAGTCTAGTTTAATTTGTGGAGAAAGCCATGAAAAAATTCAGTACAAGCCTGGCAAAACCTCACTGATTTGAACAGCAACAAGTAACCAATACACAAATCTGCTTTGAAGGAATTTTATTCCAAGTATTGTATTGCTTTTTGAGTAAATTCAAAAGCTTCTGAAATAGACCTTATTTGCACTTAAAAGTTTTCCAGCCTACTTTTATGTGCAGATGTGGTACTCTTTTTTGATTTTATGTACAGAGTTATACTAGCAAAACCTCTCGTACATATGCATTTCTATCAATATAGGTTAGCATATTTGTGCCTAGGTTCCTACTTAATGCCAAAGTAATTTAAGAGAAAATTTTCAGTAATAAGGCCCACATTTTTAGTTGCTGTATTCAGGAATATTTAAAGCATAACTCACTACTTGTGGCTCTCCAGAAAACACAGAAAATGGAGTGTAGTGGAAGAACTAGACAAAAAGTGCATTAATCAGGACTACTCTGAGCTCCTGGCATCTGTCAGTAATTAGTCTGGCACTCATATATAAACATTAGCTGCAGAAGTTCTCCTGAAAACTGTCTAATATACCAATATTGAAATGATCTTGAAGTTAACATGCATGTAACACCACTGCGATTAACTGCAGGTCTAGATAAGACTCACAACATAAGTCCACATTTTCAAATATACCTTAAGCCATTATCAATTCACATTTAAATACACCTACTTTTTACAATGCCAAAGAACAATAAGATCAGAAAACAGATTAAAAATTACCCAGTGATATTTTTGTATAAAAATAATAAAACTTTAAGACAAAAGCGAAAGGATAAATATCTAAGATATCTTTAGTCTTCTATCAGCTCATCAAAACAGAAGGTATCCTCTAAAACATATGTTACAGATATGCTACACAGTGTATTTTACAGAAATGCTACAAACGAGAACCTACTCTCTTCATTATTTGAGTATCTTTCAACTGAACACTGCCAAACAGTGAACCTTCAAATAAATTTATTTGACAACACTAACTAAAGATAGGAAAAACAAAACTAGAAAGTGCTCATCAACTTCCCTCCAAAATAAACACAGATATCAGCTAATTGGTGCCATTCAGATTAGGGCCCTCACCGTACATTACCAGGTAACAGCAATGGTGAGCAGTCCTAACCTGCAGCTTCAGTGGTTGATAAAAAATATTCATAATACTCCCTATTAATAAGCTCAAGCAGCTGCAATTAAAAACAGTAATTCTGCTGTTGATCTCTGGAAAATATTGGTAGGAAGTCTGTTAATAAAAGCAAAGTGATAGTCTATGAAAGGCAAACGAAGCATAGATTCTTCTGCAATCCCAACTTACTCTTCAAGGACATCACTTAAGTAATACACTTACCAATCTACCTGTGACAGTCCTTCCTTTCAGCCAGCATATGTGCATTGACTCCTTTTGAACTAAACCAGCAGTTCTCAAACTTTTAGATAAAGTTTCTCTTCTTTTCAGGAATAATTTAGAGGTCCCACTGCATACCTCTCTATAAAAATTGAATCTTATGCACTAATTTGCATAAAAGTTATTTGCAGACTCATGTACACATTTAATTTAAATATACATAGCAACTCTATCAACACGCATATGCTTCTTGCCCTATACAAGAGCATGGAGTTCAGGGCTGTACCTACAAAAGGAAGGGAGCAGAAGGCAAAGAATACATCCACACACATCCATACACAGGGGATGGGAAAGCAAGGTCTGGAAAGGCTCTGCTGCCTCAGAGCCCAAGCAGCTTCTGAGGGCGTCAGTGTCTCAGAGGACAAGTACCTTTTCTGCACAGCGGGAGAGGGTGAAGGCAGAGAGATAGGAAAGTACCACCTGGGTCCAAGGGACAGCCTCCTGCCCAAGGCACAGAGGGAAGGTCCCTGGGGGCTGCCTGGTGCTGCCACTCTTCCACCCACGTAGGCTCCAGGCTCCCTCCACAGCAGCAGCAGTTTTTCTCTGCTGAGCTTTGCTGGGACCTCACTGAGCTCTTCTCCCCATCACGCTCCTCCCTCTGACCATTGCAACCCCGGCTCACATTAGCCACTGGGCAAGAGATACACTGCAGTGACAGTTTGAAAAAGAAAATGGTATGAAAAAAGGTCTGGAAGAAAAACACTGAGCTGTGATATCATTCCTCTTTGTCTACAATTCTTAGAGGTAGTGGGGGTTGCCGTTTTCACCCCCTCATACCCAAGCATTTGGGAACCCAAACCCTGAGTGCTCTCACAGCTTCCCAGGATCGACTCTGAGCCCCCATTTAAGAACTGCTGGTCTAGTTTAACTAGCAGCAAGCAAAACTAACAACTTAATGCCCTCTTAGTGCATAGCAGCATACAAAGAGTGAAGTAACACATGTGCTTAAGTTACCTCCGGCAAGAGTGTCAAGCCATCGTATTTCAGTAGCCTGACAGCACGGATTTCTATGAGACCCCTGAATGGTCTTGTATTCCCAGACTTAAAGCAAGTACTACAGTGGCAGTGATGAGGATAAGCCTACACATGAAAAAAAGATACGGCGAACCTACTCCTTCCAACAATTTGCTCAAGACTAAAAGAAACTCAGAGAGCACGATTAAATGCATAGCATTTTACAGTTATCAGTGCTTCCACAGCATCTGTGGACACTCCTGTTATTTCAGTCCAAGAACTGCTGTATACATGGAAAAAAAAGTCTTTCAGAATACAGCAACTTAATTTATATTGTGTTTAGACCGGGGGTGCTAAACTTGTACAGTAAGTACATCTTGGGGAATACTTAACTTACCACAGCATGTTTCCATTCAGGTTTTTCCATGAACTCCCACTTTAACTTGAAGTATCACTCAAGCTTTACCATGAACCTATTAATTGTGGGAAACTATGGCGAACTACATGGTACAACCAGAGGAGTATTTTTAAGTTTTTTTATATGGGGAAAACTCCATATTTTTAAGAAAGCATCCCAGTAACTCATGCCATGGTGAAGATGTCAGCATATTACTGTTGGTTCTGTCACAGAAAACTGACGTTCCCCCTAGGATTCCTTCAATGAATTGATACGTGCGCAGATTTTCAATGCAGGCCCAAGCTTAATATTCATTGCACTCATAAGATGATCCTCCTTCAGCAAGAGGAGAGCTTGTCCATCAATTTCTTGTGCTCTAAATTCATCTGCAATATCTTGACAACCTGCAAGGGAACACAGAGAATCAGTAGGTTACAAACATGCAGTTACACGATTCCCACTACTTGCAACCTTAGCTTGTGGAAGCTGTAATATATGCAAGAGTTCAATAATATGATGGTAATATGGTAACTTATGAGATGATCTGAAAATCATCTTTATTACAGCCTCTAATAACACTGAAAATGTAGAGAATTACTCATTGGAATTTCAAGTCCCTGGGTAAATAATTCCCTTATTTTGTTAAGAGGAGCTACTGCTCTGACCTCAAAATCGGAAGAGACTAGGAAAATACTACATAAAAGCAATCAAGTAAAAGCAACATTCACCTGGATTCTTTTCAGCAACAAAATCTGTGCATATTATGCATATGTGCATTGTTAGGTACAATTTAAAGACAAAACTCACCCACAATTTCAAAAAGCTGTTTGTTCCATCCATATATTACCAATATTGGTCAGATATACAGAAATTGTATCTGAGTGGGGGGGTTAGCAGAATTGTCTCTCTAAAGCTGTATCCATTATCTGAGTGAACATGCCACCTCCAGCAATAACTCGCGTGGACGACAAGCACAACTTCCAATGGCTCCTTTTTTTTAATGAGAAGTTTTGCTGAACACTATTATTCTTAGGGAAAACCAGCTTTAGGTCACTTATAATGTAAGAAAGGAGAGAACTGGGTCAAACTGTCCCAATTTACTCAAGGCCCTTTTCACTGAAGAACAGCAAGGGAAGCTGAAGACCCTCAAGCAACGTTCCATTAACCAGAAACAGTCAGTTACACCTAGATGTGCAGCAGTCCTTTTACAGGGACGTGTATCTTTTAACATTTCAAGTAAGAGCACTTGTCAGTTGCTTATCTGAATCTTCTTCAGCCTTATAGAAACATGTTTTCTGTTTTTACTAGGTATGTATTCTCAACCTTTTGGTATCTTCTTGTCTCAGAGCCTTTCAAGCACATTTTCATTTGTGCTCCGCTTTCCATTCCTGCTTATAATTACTCCTCACTTAGGCTTATTATCTTGACTTCATATTTTTTCATCTTCTCCCTTTTCTAAAAGTACAGTATTTCAGAACTATTAAAACACTAACTTTTTCTGCCACGTAGCATAAAATCAACAGCCTAATTCAATGTCCTCTTAAGGGCTCATATTTAAATTCTGTGAACAATAGATACCCTCTAATTTCCTGGTGCATTTAGAAATGTGTAAGACATAAATGAGATTGTGTGGAAGACATAAATAAAAAGGCAATGTGGAGGGAATATTGACAACTAAGTTTTAATTCATCCTGAGTTATTACTATGTAGTGACAGTAACATTCAAGATTAGAAAAGGCTAGCATTTCACAAGGAATAAATCACAACTTCTTAATGATTTGTTAAACAGATCTGGTGCAACAATTAGATACTGCTTAATTAAGCAGAGGATAAGGCAAGATTAAAAGATAATGGAATAATACTGTAAAGAGAGTTTTGTGGAATTCTACGGTATCTCTGTTTTTACACTAAACCTCTGTAGTTTAAGCTATACTCAATAAGCTATACCCCCAAAAGGAAAATAGTTATTGTGTAGCTGCTGAGCAATTTTTAAAGAGTGGTATCATTTGGAAAATAAATATCCATTTGTCACATACCATATTTATACAGTCACAGAAACATTGCAGTGCTTGCAAGTATTCCGTAACATCTACTTTCAGTATTTCTGGTACAGGGATGTTTTAGTGTAGCCTAACTACAAGTTACAACACCATAAATATTTAGACCTTCTTCTAATGTAGACTTGGATATAGCCTTATCACAGAGCACCTGCACTGGTACTGCCAATTCTGGCTGTGAAGGGAAGATACAGCTATTAGCAACATGGGAAAAAAAAAGTCTTCCTTAACTGATTCCTTAGTACCATCATAAAAGTTTTTACTTAAGATAAAGATAGATAAAAATAAGTCAAATAATAATAATTTCACGAGGTGGCTTGTGTTTTTTGGGGAGGACAGGGGTGGAAGGGGTATCAAAACAAGATCAGCTACATCAAGCTTTCTGATGCAACTTTTGCTAATAACAAAAAGCAAACAATCAAAACAAAAATAAATCTTTGACTAATTTTGGAAAAGCATAGGATGGAATCTGAATGTATTTCAGATCCCTCATCTGAGCACATTTGGGTATTCTGAAATACTTTTGCAATTAGTTGTTGTGCAATAACTTGGCAAAATAGGGAGGTGTTGAAGAGCATTAATTTTGCAAGCAATGAAAGAAAGGAGCTTTTGAAAGAAATAGCTTTGTTTTTTCCTGTTCTGCACGGACTACATCAAACATATATTATAAAATAGCATGATAAAATCATCTTGCTTCCTACTTGGATTATTCAACTTAGCATAAGAAAAATACTTTTTCAAAGGTAGCTTGAGAATATACTGGTCATAAGACCAAATTATTCTAAAATATGAACATAAGTATGTAATAGGCCTGCTGTAGATACTATTTAAATATTTTTTTTTATAATATCTAAGAACTAGGTCCTAAAGAGGAATGGAATGAGTAATTGTAATAAATTTGTACTGAATAGAGAAACATACAAATTTGCTTAAATTCAGAGATTAACTTATTTATAGAATAAGTATGAAAAATATGTTAACTGAGTTAACCTGAGCTTCATATCTATAAAACTAATAAATCAAAATAGCAGTTATCAACCATATTTGAAGCATCAATTTTTTCCACTTGTATAAAGGGAATTAACTCTGTTCTTGCTTTTTCTACTGAGTAAAAAGCAAGAGAATAAAGGAAAGAGAATAAAAGTGTAAAAGGGAGGAAGTGTGTCTGATCTCTCTACTGACCTCTTGAGAGAAGTCAGACTGAAGGGAAGAACACCTTTAGTCTCCATCACCTGGGATGCAACAGCAGAAGTGGGACTAGTTCTATCAACCTGAGATTTGTGCTGAAGGAACAAGCAAGAGGAGATAAATCATATTCTGGCCTCTGCCACCATCTAACGAGTACACTAGTGCTGCTACCACACCACCTCTTCATCACAGTGATGCTAAAAAGCAAGGAGCTCTACTGTGCAGAGAACAAACTATTTCACGTTACATACCAGGCAAAGAATGTATGAAGGCCCAGACTTCATCAACAGTCCACACAGACGGGTCGTTTTGCACCACTGGCAGCAGGTCAATACTCTCTGGCATTTTCCTAATTCTTAGTTCCCTAAGTTCACGTTCTCTCTCTCTTTCACTTTGCCTCCGCAGACGGGTGGTCATGGCAGTTGGAACAGGATCTTCATGAGAAGCCATATCTTCTTCTGCAGATGGATAAGTAATTGGAAGCTGGAAAACGTAGTACAAATACACTACAGTATTACACTTCATTTGTAATTCCCCAAAGAGTGCCATAGTTCTAAGCAAATATTGCACAGACCTGCCTAAGAAAGTGATCTCGTGAGGCCCCATCGGGGCCACTCGGTCGCCGCCCGCGCCGCCCGAGGCTTTGGCTATCTGATTTGCGATTCCAGCGACTGCTCTTGTCCGACGAGTACAGCGCGTACTTCTTAGTGCAACTAAGGCTGTGCCTAAGGAAGAAAGGGATATTCAACAGTGCATCAATACTTTTTTTTTTTTTCTGGACAAATTCCACAACTTAGCAATAAAATGACACTTGTCTATACTACTGTTGCCTAATTAAAGACAATGTCACAGGAATACAAAGTCATTTTTTCTAACCCTTTGCCTTGATGTAAGATCAAGAACATCTAGATTAACCCCTGAACATTTTTGTCTATCCTGTCTTAAAAGTGTCCTAGGATTGAAGCACCAGTTTATCACATATTCCAATCCTGCCTCTCTTAAAACCTCCTCTAAAAGCCTTAAGTCATATTACACCTTTTGCTTCCATTTTCCTCCAGCTGGTTGATACAGTCAAGAGGAGCCACTCTTAGGACTGTTTCACTAACAGTTTCCCAACAGGTACTAAAACACATACATTCCCACTAGTTAAAATTTGAATGTCTCACACCAGGGACCAAAAGAGGAGCAGACATAAGAAAGGCTGTTTCCAGACATGCTGGTGCAAAGAACTAAATAGTGATTAGAAAGGGGGAAACTATTCCCCATATAAGATAATTTATAAAACAGCTGGGATTAAATATCAGCTTTCCATAACAGTTATAATGATGGAAGATCTTACATCTAGATGTTGATTTTGATTTGTTCTTCTTTTAACTGACACAAATGAAAAGCATACTAAATCCCAAAAAAGAAACCAGAAACCATTTTCCTCTGTCAACCATATAGGAGCAAATAGCTTCTTTTTTTTTTTTTTTTTTTTTCAGGAAAAGAGCAGCTTTAAAAAACGCTAAATAATGCATACTTGTAAATATTTTTATTTTACTCCACGCAAATAATTAATTTTTATACTATGTTACTAAAAATAACTACAGACCATTTTAGCCAGGTCAAGTAACTCCGTGCTTTTTTCCAGCACAGCACAAAACCGTAGGAAAGCCCATCTAGCCTGTGCTTTTTCTCTGACAACGCTTAACATGAGCCGGAAGAGAACATGAATACGACAGATAAAGTGATTTGCGGGACACGTGAGCCAAAGATCATTTCCAAACACTGTGCAACTCCTTGGGGATTTCTGACCCCAATTGCATCAACAGCCCCTAGGTGAACTGCACCACAGCTTAACTACAATTCATAGGAAGTCAAACAAAAGGAATTAGTCCTTCCTGAAACCAACCCTATTCCACGATAGTCCCCTGTACCTATAGATTTAGGAAATTTGGGCACAAGGTGGTTTCATTTTTCACTGTTTACTTATTTTTAAATATTAGATACTATTTGGACACTATTCCATTAACCAGGCAGTGAGAAACAGTAACAGTGAAGCAATAGCAAGGCAGAGTACCTTTTGGCACAGGATGTGGAACAGAATCGTTTTGATCGTAAAAACTTATTAGGATATCCCATTTTTCCACAAAATTCACACTTTAGAAGCTCATTTTCAATTTCCTCCAGACCCTCTAAAGAAAGCAATGAAACAAAGTTAATCACAGCAACAAACAAAATGACATTCAATTCTCATCTCTTAAGGAAGCAGAAAATTTTGAAATAGCAAACATCTTTAATGAAAAGATGTGAGTAAAGAGAAACTTCTGCCAAATCAAGTCAGTTATATTATTCAACCAGTTTAGCCAGCTTTTTTGTTAAATTCCCATCCACTCAGAGCACGCATGCCCTCAAACCTGGTAAACAGCTTTTTAAATCTGTAATGTGATTTAGAAGCTAGTAAAATGTTTTCTTTGAATAAGCCACAGCTACACCAATAGGAGGATTTCTGGAATCAAATAAGACACTGAATGTCATCTATGGGTAAGAGAATCAGAGGCAAACTTTTAAAGTAAATATTTATTAAACCATATAAATTCTACTCAATGTAGTTCTTTAAAGTATAGGGCTGCAGTAAAATTTACTATGCCAAATTTTTACTTTTCACATTTATTCAAAGCAGCTGTAAGTTTGGCCTAACCAATTTTTTTGGCTTATTTGGTTACCTTTGCAATCTGACAGATGTTTGCAATAAGCAATAAATTCTTGTCTCAAAAGACAATTCTTCTTACTGTATACATCCCATCAGCAAAATGGATAGTGCAAATTAGCTGTATGCAACTCTACTGCTAGTTAAAATATTGCGATCAAGGTCCCTCAGGCTTAAGTTTTTTTCAGTACAACTTTTTAATCAGTCCATGTAACATTTTTCCCCATTTCACTCTTGCAAAGGCACTGTAATGGTTCTGCATTTGTGCTATCAATCTCTCCTTTCCACCCTTTCTCATTCCCTCTTCTCCTTTCCCACATTTTTCCTTCCCCCTTCCACCTTTTTTTTCCCCCCTTATAATCACAGGTGCCTAGGAAGCAATTAAATCTGCATCTTGCTGGGATCAAAAAAGACATGAATTCCTAATACTTATCCCAGAAAAGTAATTCCCTCTTCCTTATTAAAAAAAGCAACTCTGGCTGTGGTACCTTCACACCAGCTTCACTTGCAGGAAATATCCTACTCATTCGAAATAAACAGAATAGTCTGAGTCTATCCTGCATTTAGTTTGCATAGGCACCTTAAATTCAACCAGAAAACTGGAAAAAAGTGGATTTAAATTGACAGATGAGAGCCTTTTAAGTGAAAGAGGTTTTAATTCACTACTCCCTCATGCATGCAAGTAAGGATTATAGCATCTGATCAGCTTACAGTCTAGTGTTACAGATTGGTTTTACATTTGGGACATGAGGTGATACTTTTCCTACTCCCTGTGAAGAACTTAACACATCTGTTGACAGAGAAACACCATAAAAGAAAAAGTAGAAAAGCTCAGAATAATGTACTACAAGGCAACAACATAAGCATACAATGTTGTGCTGAATGTCTACACCTTCTTCAAGCATATAAGGTAGGCAGTACCTGACTTATATGTACAGAAGAGTATCACCATCTCTGCAAAAGAATTTAACTTTTGGCATGGAAAAAAAAATATTCCTATGTGCCATTTTCAAAATATATTATCTGGAGTGAAACTAGTTTACAAACTGATTAGTAAACAGGACTGTGAGCCACATGGTTGCTCAAAATACAGTCATTTAAAAATTCAGAGGAATAAAAAAAAAATTTCTCTACTTTGCCTCTTGCTATTCATCTTCTATATTCACATTTTATATCATATAATCAATTGCAAAAATCATAAACTATCCTCTTGTTTTAAACTCCATTAAGCTCTAAGTTTATCTAATGCAAATACAGGTGTCAAAGTTAAATTTGAAAAAGTACAACTATGAAATTGTAAAATACAGTTTCAGTGACAACACCTTGTTAAGCTGTTCATGAACACTAACTGTTGCACTGTTATGACGACAAATAAAAGAGCACTAACGGAGAATTATTAACTTGAAAATACAGGAAAGGTAATTGGAATAGCATCTCTAGTGTATCACGATCCATGGATATGAAGTCAACAAATCCTCTGGCAGTGTCCATGGGGCAAGTCTCCAGGCTTGTAATTTGGTTTCACACATGAAATAGAAACCAGGAATGGGAAACATATCACAACTTGTCAGTTTTGGAACTGAAGCTAAGCAAATACCAGAGATGCATCCTGCAAAGAAACCTGTGTTCTTATACCAACAAGTACTCATCTGATATTCGAACTAGGTTGTGCAACATGGAGAAAAATGGACAACATAAACAGTGAGGTAAAAACTGATGCTAAAGCCTTTTCTTGTGAATGAGGTGTTTCTATCTTATACATGGAATGTCTATCCTGTTTTATGATAAGAAAAAATGCTTTTTTTTGACTTCCTTGTAGATGCCTCAATGCTGGATGTCTCCTAGCTCATCTAATGTATATGTATCAAACATATATGAATCAAACATCCGCTGTCAGGCGCAATAGCAACAAACAAAAACATCCATGTTTGAATAATTCTGTAAAACAACAGATAAGGTGTTTGAGATCTACTGAGGAATGACAGTGCACTGCTAATGCTGAAAGGATCTTAAGGAATGCTATTAAAAAAAAAAAAGACACAAATAAATAAAAGCCAAAATAATTATTCCATCAGAGCTGCATATATTCATAAATGCACATGCATATATTCAAAAATATGCATCAGAAGGCAAAAAAAAAAAAAAGTAAAATAAGGTCTAGAAAAACCAAAAATATTAATAAAAAATAAGAAAGCTGTGATGTTCATCAAGAAATCAGGAAGTGTAGTTTACTATGCACAGTCATGAGCTAAGAGATCTACATCTTTTAGTTCACATGTGTAGAAAAGTAGTATAAAGTAGTATAAAAATGGAATTTTTTTAACAACGATGGAAAATAATTTAAAAAATCAAACAAGTAATACAATTCACCATACGGCTTTTCTTTTTTTTTTTAATCATTGGATGGTTATCTTGAAAATGCTCATGGGAAAAAATCAGAAAAAGAATATTTTGGAATATTTTAACTATTCACAATGCTTATAGTAGGACGACAAACAACATAAAAATGACAGACGCCCGCTACATAGTGACACCTCTTACTGCTCCGGACACTGTCCTAAATCAAGGCTTTTTTGCCGCCACTAGCCCAATGCAGACCTGCAGCCTCATTTTGGGTATGAGGGTCATTGTTACTGTCACTTTGCATCTTGCTACCCTGCTCATGACAGTTTTTAGGTGAAAGATGGAAAGGAATTAATTGTAAAAGAGATATAAAGTTAGAGAGTAAGAACTTTAAAATAAATGGAAACAAATCAAAAGCAGTTGCTGTGTGACCTTTCAAACTGAGAACATGAAAATCTCGAGGTGGCACAAAAATTCTGAATTTTAGAATCTTGACTGGACAAAGCCAAGCTTAATTTCCATCCACTCATGAGGGTCATTTGGACTTGAATAATGATAGTGGCCTAACATGTCCAAAATACACAGTTGCTTGGTTCTAACAAATCCATGTCAGATTCATTAGGAACTGTGAAGACATTTTTAGTTGTGCTAAAGAGTATTTTATACTGATAAAGACAAGTACATATTTTCTTGTTATTTGTGCGCATGTTATTAGTGTATTTAGCTACAAATATTTGAAAATAATTTCTAATTGAGACAGAGAACTGGAGATAGATTTCACTTGTACGGACAGGATGGGATTCTGTAATATATACAGAACTGAAGGAAAGAACAGATATTTAAACAAAAGCTACAAACCTTCTGCAATCATATCCTCTATCTCAGTGTCCGATGAGTTGTCTGCATGTTTTGTATTCTGCAAGTCTGATTCAACACACATAACACTCATGATTTGACCCTCCACTAGCAATCTTTTTTCTGCAGGCTGTTCTACCAGCAAAGATGAACGACTTACCTATTATAATAAAAGCAAAGCAACAATGATTAACCAAATAATTAATTATAGAAAATAGTACTTAATATTCACCAGCTGTAACCGAGCCAAACATCAGTTTCCATTCTTTATCAATAAATTATTAGCATATAATGCCAAAGGTGAATGAGTATTTTCTCAAATAAATACAAGGACATGTTCTTACTTTGAAAAGCTTGAAATCAAAATTTAACAAAGGATGAAACCACATTAAAAATAGAGAAGTGAAGGAACAGAAAACTGAGAGGTACGTTAAAATAGCAATTTAATGATAGCACAGGTTTTCAAATGGCCATTTGCAGATTTTAAGTTTTCAGCAGTGTAATTCTTCCAGAAAAAATACCTATCACAGCACTCTCAGCAAGGGGCTTCCCAGTGCTTTAAGTACAATGTTTTAACATGAAAGCACTACTAAAAGATTCATGACAGAGGTTTAAATTAAGCTATTGCTGAGGTACCTAGGAGACAGACAACACAAAACAATCTCAAATATTAAACTAAAATCAATTCTTTTTAGCTGTCTCTGGATGATCTATGTATTCAACTGTGTGTGTTTTCATTTAGGACCTTGTCATCTACTGACACTGACAAGTCAAACAGTAGCATGAATTCTAGATGAGAAGTTAATAATCTCAGCAAGTGTATGTACATAAGACAACACAAGAAGACACAAGCACCCAAAAGTGCTTCAACAACCTACCAGCCAGGGAGAAAAGTTCAACCACAAGATCTGAAATATTATTCAAGGTGTAAAGACCTAAATTGCTGGCAGCCACATCTCAAGAATTGCTAGTAAAAACAATTATAACTATTTTTAAACTTACAGGGAATGGCTCCAAGCCCTCCTGAATCACAAAGCCCTCGATAACATGGGTGAGGATCTGTGGTTTAACGATAGCCTGTGGAGGTTTGTTCTCAAGGCTAGGAATGCTATTGGGCATCGATGTGCTGTTGCTCCTCGTTGTTGCTGCTGGAAGCAAGAGAGGTGGCGGTGGAATTGAGGCATGCGAAGGGTCAGAAGGAGATTTAATTACTGAGGCACTGACTGACGATGTCCCTGAAGGTAGCCCTGCATGTTCTGAAAAAAATAACAAAATATTTTATTTTCTGATCACTTTTTTCCAACCATTTTTTCAGTATTCTACATGAAAAGTGATAAGCACCTCCAGCTCTGCATCTGTGATTCTCATAAAGAAGGATTTTCCTCTATTGCTTATAGGCTTTACCTTTGAAACAGGATGATTTGCCTTAGCAGACTATTCTGCAGACATCACTTTCCTTTACTCAGTACCAAACTGCAACCATTCTTGACCATAACAAATGTAAAACCAAGCCAAAACAAAAAACACTTGTATAGGCTTTAATTATCTATTCAGACCACAAAATCCACATGTCAAGAACAGAAATCAGTATTTTCAAATGTAGGATTCTCAGAACTAGATAGCTGAAACTTCTGAAGAGAGGATTTGGGGGATTTTTTGCAGGGATGCTTTGCGGCCTCAGTAAACTTTATAGTTGCAAACACGTAAGTCATCGAGCTACTAATCACCCAGCTGCCAGCAGAGAAGCCCAGTTTCAGGAGCCCAGATTTAGAAAGGCTGCTTCTCCAGGTATTCTGAAAGGCAGTGTGTGTGTATGTGTACGGACTTTTAAATTTCACACACATTTTATTTATATCAAGTATAAAGTTTTTGTGTATACATACATACCTATATAGAGATAGAGATATATTGTATTAATTTCTAATATACTTTATAGCTTTTTGAGTTAAAAATGATTCTACTAAACTATAGAAAAGAAAACCTTTTTTTTTTTTTCATTTTTTACTTTAACATATAAATGACTACTTGAAGTTTCTAAACAGAAATGCCATCTTAATTTTACATTTGTTCTCACCAGACAAGGGTTCTTCTGAATTAACTGTCTCTCCGTTCCCCAAGGTGATGGCTGGTGGCGACAGAGTCGGGGGTGTAGGTGTTCTCACCATACGGGCACATTCAGAGTCCTCAGGCATCTCTTCTTCACATACATTCTCCACTTGGTAAATCTGCATCCAACAAACTATTGCTTTAGAGAGATTTCCATTCTATCTTAATACCTTGAAAGAGTTGCATAAATATAATTTTTTAAGAAATTATCAGTTGAAGTGTTAAAATATACTAAGCTCATAATAAAATACAACATTTACCAAACTGCATACAAATCAATGAGCTCTGAGGACACCACAGTTACTATGAAAACAAAACTATTTTGTTGCAAATAGAAGAATTCTAGAATATAGGCATAACTCTTCTATTGAGCAGTCCAGAGAAATGAATTGACTTTTTCTGTGTCTGATCTTTATAGTTTATTTTTATTTGTAGACACACACACACATATTGTATAAAGACTTCAGCCAAACGCAAGCTCTATAACATAATGACAATTTTGGATTAAACTGACTAAGCGTTCCAGCTGAAATTGACCTAAATTCTTTAGCACCACATTATCAATTCATAATTCTGCCAGACATTAATCATATAATGTGAAAATTAAAATTAAATATATATATCAAAGCTGATACTGTGCTCCCATGCCTTGTAACAGAACTATTGCAACAGATCTGGAGAAAAGGGATGGAAGTCATCTTAGTGTAAGAGATATAGTATTTATCTTCTCCATTAAGATCCACCTAAAGCTGACAATTCCACAAATATTGCTTAATACTCATTTGCTAGTCAGTCTGACAAATTCTTGGAAAATTCATCCTAAAGAAAAATGCAGTTCTATTTTAGAACTGCAGGCCTTATGCAAGATTATGCTGGGGAAAATAGCAGTGGCAGACAAAGAAAAAAAGATAAACTTTCTGTATAGTATTATATATACAGGACTATCCCTCTTGTTGTTCTAGTTTCAGAGAGAAAAAAAAAAAAGGAAAGAAGGGGGATTTTCTGGATTACAGATGTGATAATGCTATGAAGGATTTGATATATCTGTGTTTGTATCAGAATACAATTTTGACAGTTCAGATCAGCATAAGTCTCAGCTAATATAACTTCATTTGTCATTAAGAGAAAGCATTTAAAATTAAATATTGAAGAATAAAGTTTCACATGAAGTTTGTGGCTCTCCAAATTAATCTCAAAATTGGAAGCAGGAAACAGATCAGTCCAGAGTCCTAATATCTCTTAATCACTGATATAGAAGTCTCTGTATTGTTTTTAATCTCAGATAAAAGTATAATTACAACAGGTGTTTTAGGAGATGACAAGACTATAAGATACTTGTGAGCAGGTTATAAGCTATTTTTCTCAAGCTACAAAAATAAATCATTGTGATTTACTGACAATCTGTTTAGCAGACTAGGGCGTAAAACATCACCTTGTCAAAAGCACACCTGGCTTCTTCTATTCTTTTGGCTAATTTCTGCATGAAATATCAGAGTTGGCATTATCATTACCTCCCAAATACCATCAAAAATAATTAGTACACAACTTTCCTTAATCTGTTTATATCCTGAAAACAAATATCTACAAGAACTGTTAATTCTTCAGCTCATGTCCATCACATTAGCCTGTTACTAATAAAGTCTAGCAATATCACTTTATGTGTTTTCATTAACTACGGATCATTTTATTTTATTTCACAGAAAATTGTTTTATCTTCCAGTGTAAGTAAGGCTAGAATTTTCCATCGAAAAAGAATTTTGCAGAACTCCTTGAGACTAATGTGGACTAAATGAAAGGGCAGTGATTGAAAAATCCCCCAAAACAGCACCCAAAGCACGACTTCTACACATCTAACTGCATTCACCTGTCCATGTCACGGTTTAATGCCAGCTTTCGCAACATTGAAGCTTTTAAAGTGGGCATTTTCACAGTTTCAGTTGACTCTTATCTCTGGCCACAGATGACACCAAAGCGAGGATTCTTATTCTCAGTTTAACAGTAAAATCAGTACTTACCACTGGAGTTTCAATTGGTACTGATGGCTGCACTTGAAGATTGACTGCAACAGTCTGCGGTGGAGGAAGAGTCTGAAATGGCAGCTGGACCAAAGCCTCCGCAGCAGGAAGTTCTTCCTCAGAAACCAAAGTGTTTTGAACCAAAACTTGGCCCTGGGATAGAATTTCAGGCTGCACTTGCAAAGACTGCACGGACTGCAACGGCAGTTGTTGCATCTGCGTTGAAGACGTTGACAGCTGAGGAGGGGCAGTCAGGGGGATAGGTGCGGACGGCAGGGCCGAGTACGGCTGGTGCGGTGTGGAGGGCACTACCTGTTGGCCTGGGGAAACTAAGCTGGGCTGCTCCAGTGGTGCTACGTGTACAGCTGGGGAAGGGGGGAGCGGGAGGTGCGACGGAAGGTTGAGCGGCTGTGCGACCGGCCGGCCGGGACTCGTAGTGCCTTGCTGGGAGGCGGTCTGCTCTGCCTGAAGAGCTGCTGGCACGAGGGAGCTCGCCTGCGACTGAATAAGCGCTTGAGGGTGAATGATTATTGTGGGCGACTGACTCGGGGAATGAGGAGGTGGAGGAGACACCACTACCGACTGCTGAGCTGACGGGGACGGAGTGGGAGACAGCGGCAGAGGTGGAGGATGGATGTGAACGGGTGAGCAGTGCTGAGACTGCGCACTGCTGGGAGCGGGAGGAAGCCCGTGGCTGGGGACGGGCAGGCAGTGCTGGGACAGAGGAGGGTCCTGACCAGAAGTCTGAAGTGCAATGGGCTGGACTTGCTGCTGCTGCTGCTGCAGGATCAGCTGGTGGTGGGAAATCTTTGAAGGCGGCGAATGCAGTGGGATCGGCTGATGTTTTACTAAAGAATGAGCTTGAATCGGAGAATATGAAGCTGTGAGGGAAAAGAAAATCAAAACTGACAGTTAGTATTTGCCTAAGTCCAGGAAACACTAAAAATAAAGAGAAATGAAGTTTTTAATCTAGTTAAATAAGCCAGGCCAGCAAAACTTTTTCAGCTCTTTGGATGTATGGTGAAAAATATCTACTTTGACAGGATATAGTTCACAAAAACAGTTTATTAAAGCAATACATCTATTTCCAAAGCAAATTTTAACAAATAAGTGAATAAAACTATGCTTTTTACATATATTTATGTACACTTATATAAAAAAAATTATCCACAATTACCTTTTTGTGTTAGTTCTAAGATGAATAAAAGGTAATGCTAAATCAGTAAAGAATTCTATTCAACCTTTGCTTTGAAAAAGAGTGGAGTGGAAATAATGGCTAAGTTAAAGTTTAGGTAATATGATTCTAAGAGACTCTTAAGAAAAATTCCAAAGACTTCACTATGAATCCAAATCTCTCCAGGTATTTGCCTGAACTTGAACATAAACTGAAAGTTATGCACCTAAAAATAGCGCAACTTCCAGAGATATCACATCATCTCCAAGGGAACCACTTGCAAGTAACTCCCCAGGGAGATTTGGGTGCATAAAAACAGACGTGTATTAGCACACACACGTTTGCTCCACATGCCTTCTCTTGCTTTGCCTTTTCCATGGGAGAAGTCATTTGTGTCTTTCTACTTATTCTCTTAGGAAAGACTGATATTTTTCTTTTTAGAAACAAGTACCAACAATGTGAGGATTTGACAACTGAAGCTTGTTTGCCTCTCATTCTTACTCCTTCTCTAAAAGCAGCTATTAAGCCAAGCTAGATTCTCAGAATTATCAGATCAATTGTCTAGAAAACACTCTTTGGAAACAAGGAAGCTAAAATGTTACACAAATGCATATGTAACTGCAGGATTATCTCGAATTTAAAAAGAGTAATAGTTCTAGAAAGTCAGGAAACATCTTTTTCCAGAGTTACTCTTGCACCTTCCCATAAGAGACAAAACATTTTAAAGCAACCTTTATCAGCTACACTTTCATCCTACCTGGTGTTATTAACTGATGTATGCTTGGTGTCCGCGTGACTGGCGTACTCCGACACTCTGGAGTTGGGCTCTCGCTTTTCCTGTTGCTTTCTGAGGAATCTGGCTGGCTGCCCTTGGTACTGGTCGCAGGTTTAGGAGGGCACAGAGACAACGCCTGAGTTTGACTGCTCTTTGGTGGGCCATTCTGTGAACCTGACAATACACCCAACTTCTGGCTGCGCAATGTCAAGTTCTGAACCTGGGAAATGAACCAAATATGCAAAGAGTACATACAGATGTCTAAGAAACATCCAGGCTAACAGAGCAAATAGTTAACATTATATAATGCTTCTCATCCCATGTTATTGAAATAACTGAGAAATTAAACAATTTGCTTATTTTTTAAGTCATAGAATTTAGAGAAAAACAATGACCTGAAATTCACATCAGTGATAAAGGAAATATAGCAGTCTGTTCTTAAAAGAAAGAAAATGAAATTGTTCATTACACTAGTAGAATTTATACGTATCTTTTTTCTTTAATATTACTGAGCTCTTATAGTGCATAACAAAGCATCTTGAACAAATACAAATTTCTATTTCATACAATACTGTGGGAGTGCAGTAGACTGCTGAGATTATTAACTTAAACCAGAGCACTAGGTAGTCACTGGGACCAGAATATGCTGTATGTTATCCATATATTACAGCTGAGATTCCTTAATCTCTACAGCAATATTAATTTGCCTCTTGTTATGATACCTCCAATGTCATATAAAACCAAAAGTAGGCTTCCTGAAAGGTACACCAGTTGGTGATTATTTTTAGTAATGGCCTTTATACCACAATCAGATTTTGTAGAGAACAGCCCCAACTTCCCAACCCTACATGCTCAGCTAGAATTTCAGTTCAAGGATAAAGACTGCCTTTGCTGCACTAATTTACTTCATACTTCACATTAAAAAGATGACTAATCATCATCGTCTGTTATTTTTACTACATAGTCCCCATCTCATTCAGTAAACAGTACTCATAATGAACAGGTAAGTGACTTAGTTTTTTTCCACTGTTCATTGTGTTACACATCCAAATCCTGTTCTAAAAACAATAGTATTTGTTTCCGCATTGGCTTACATGCAGCATTTACTGTAATCCTATCTTTGTGAGCACAAATCAAACTTCAGCAGACCTTATCGGTTAAATAAGCAACCTGAGATTTACCGGACATATAGGAAAAAGACACGAAAAGAAGAAACACATGAAAACAGGAGGAGAAAGCAGAAAAGTGTCAGTTCTGGGTGTGGTAGATGTTCTGTTGAGACACTGCTAATCACTGAAGAACTGAAGTTTCTTTTTGATGTTTTGCCATGGAAAAATACCACAAAACCACTATGATTTCACTTGGCAAATATCTGGGCTAAATGTAACATATATATGTATATACACATACAAATGCCTTTAAAAAAAATGCCTGGATTTGATTATTGACTCAGATTTACATGGTCAATAAAGGCCCTTCTCTTTCTCCAACCCCAGACAATTGAAACATATTTATGGACAAGGACATATTTATCGCAGGGTGACAAAAACATAAAACGGACCAAAGTTAACACGTTTCCAGTGCATCATGGACTAGGTGAAACTGGATCTTTGCAGTGTCACTGCTGCTATAGAAACTGCTACACAATCCAGGTTAACAGCATCTGGCAGTAGGACGTTACAGAACGTCGAGAGAGGGAGTAACATCTCGAGTTGAATGGGGTCACCCCAGCAGCTCAGCTTTCACAAAGCTCCGCAGTCTGGAGTAAGGTTGACTATCACTCTGCAGAAACGTCTCATGAAGTTGACTGGTTGCACAGATAGAAAAACTTGCACAAACTGAACCTTTATGCATCTTTCTGGAATTTATACTGCCAAAAAGGAAGCAAAAATGCAGGTGATATTAAATAAACCTCAACTCCTGAATTCACATAGAAGTTCTCAGAAAAACTGGAAGACTCCATCTATAAGCACAGGCACCAAGTAAGCCAAAAGCCAAAGCTCTTATAGATCAGTGGACACTTTTTTTTTGGTTCTCCTTGCAACAAAGTAATTACCATTGTAAAATGCACAACTTAACTCTTGCTTTGATCTCACAGAAATCAATTCTGTGTGTGGTGAGGGTTAGCAGAAGATGCTGAGGATGTAAATAAACAGCACCCATTACTTGTTTTTGTAAGCAGGTAAAGCTAATGCCTTATCTATTTCCTTACTTCTCAGTTTCGGTCCACTGTGCTGGACACATGTTTAACAAATTTACACAAGCTCACCTGAGTAGCTGCAGACTGACAGGAAGATGAGGAAGATGAGGCAACAGGAATGTCAGACTGTACAGCAGCCACAGTGGTAGCAGGAGTGAAAATAAGCTGTTAAGAAAATAAAGGAGGTAAAAGAGTGAAACTTTGAAATACGTGAAAGAAATTAAATACTTTTAAGGAAAGACACAAAAAATACATGTAGGGATGTAAAGCTTCTAATACTTCTTTTTGCTTTTAGATAAACTGCTTTTTGAGTTTATTGCAATAGTTTAAGTAACGCTAGAAAAATAACTAAGATTTTTGTTCTATGTGTACAGAAAAATCTCTCTCACATACATATATCACCTGTTACACTATTACTGCAAAAAGGCTTTCACTCCCATGCTACAAATGGGCAAAAAAAAAAGGGGAAAAGTCAAGACATCAGTCCAATATCTACAAATTAAATACATAAAATCTAGAAGATCTCTCAACTCTGTTAAGATAAGCATTTAATAAGCAGAGTTGATATAACTTCTTCAACCTTCCTAAATAATTTTCATTCAAAGAAAAGGTATCATGCAACAAACCTCAAGTTAGTAATCTCAAAATACCCGACTGCCATCAATTTCTTTATATGCAGTTCGATTTCTTTATGTGCAGTACAACAAAGATAAACTTTAGGAAAAGTTTTGAAAAGTGACTACCAGTTCATCTTCTAGATTTTTAAAAAGATCTCAACTGCAAGAGAGCACACGAGTATTTATCTGGAAGTAGATCAAGTTGGCAATGAAGGCTGATGTTATGAGCTAACTGGAGATGAGAGTTTGCCTTTTGACACAAAATGAAAGGCCTTGATACTAAAAAAACAAACAAACAAACCAAAAAAAAAAAAAAAAAAAAAAAGGGCTTTTATTAGCAAGAAACAGTAGAAGATTGAAAGAGGCCTGGTATGCTCAACCTAGCAAAATGATCCTGCAGTGCCATTCTACACAGAAACAAGCAGGGGAAGTTCCTCTCAAAGCTGAGGTGGGGGGAGACAGGTATTGAAATACACAAGGAATTCAACATTGAGAGTCTGGATGAAAATTTAGTGTAAGTGAATAGGAAAACTGTATAAGAAAAGCCATGTTGTCTAGACAGACTTTTACTAATAAGAAACCAACCCTGTAGCCATACTGCATCAATTACTAAGCTGCTCACACCTACAAAAGACAGTGACATGAAATAAATATACAACTTTCTGCTGCTTCATAATACTGGGTGTATTCAGCACCTAGATGTACTTAAAAATCAAAGACTCAAGAAAACTGTTTCCTAGTACATTGATAAGTAGTTGTTTGCAACATAGTGTTTGATAGTATGTGCTATAAATCCTTATCTTGAAGTTATACTGTTTTTTTGGTAAACGTAGGAAATCAAACAAAGCACTTCAGAGCCCAATACCATTACTGCACAAGCCTACAAAGAAGTCTCAGAGCAAAGATCGCTTTTCCCAATCCTACTTCCTAAGCGCCATTCCTGCTAGAACTCAGGCCTCACTTGGGACCTCTGACTTCTAATCTCAGTGTAACTTAGCAGGGATTTTTCCTTTCCTTTTAACTGTAGAACTTGGTCATACGCACACAATCAACATCATCTTTATTTTCCATCAAGTACTAATCACGACCTGGTTGCTTACGTACAACCTCAGTAATTTCTGTGAAATTTTCTATGAAAATGCACATTACAGGAATGGGCTTATACAAAGCTCACTGCAAAAAGGGTATTTATTTGAACTATGAAAAGTGTTAAAGTTTACACTAAATAAATAAAACCACAATACACTAAACAGATTTTCTAGAACCAGCACATCAGGAAAGAAATGTTTCTTCTAAAAGTAGAAGTGTCATTCAATAGGAAATTGCAAGAATCTAATGAGTTTCTTACTACTCTAAAGAGAATGAAAACTATAAATCTAACTCAAACCCTAGAGACAATTCAACACAGAATAATCTTACTTAAGTATAAGAATATTTTAATCAAAAGTCTGAACTCTGAATGTTAACAGTGCATTAGAAAAATCTACCCAGAATGAAAACAGACTCCAGTATGTCGTTTTCATAGTCAGGAAGAAAAGACAGATTCTTTCTTAGATTTTTTTCTGTGCTTAATCAAATAGCTGCAATATGAGCATGCCTTAAAAAACAAACAAATAAAACAAACACTCAAACTCCAGAGAATTAAGTTAGAACAGTACTTGAACTCTTTTGAAGTCTAAACTGTTCAAGGACATAGGTACTTACAAAATTAGAAATCATATTATCAATGCTACCTGTAACTAAAGAAGAAATATAAGAATAATTTAGAGAAACAAAAATAAAATATAACACCATAAAGATCAAAACTCACCATCTGAGCTCGGAGATACATTTGAGCCTGGCTGGCACTCAGGGTTGGAGAGGTGCTCCCCAGCAACATAGTCTGTTGGGTGATACTGCTGCTGGTGGTGTTGGAGGTCTGTGAACGGCTTATTATCTGTGCAGGTGTAGGAGAGGTGGAGAGGTTAATCTAAGGAAACAAAAATATTATTTCTGTCATGGACATTCATTCATCCTAGGGTCTAAAGCCAGAAAGCCTTTGATAAAATCAGCAGGGGCATCTGAAACTTCTAAACTGTAGAGATTAACAAAATTATTTTGATCCAATCATTATAAAACTGGATTCTGGCAAGACTGTACACTCCATTCTCAAGCTGCAAGGAACATTTTGCAGTACATAAACAACTATGAATATAAACAGTGATGTTATGAAGTCTGAAAAACATACTTCATATAAATACAAATGTACAGAATATGCTTCACAAAGTGGTAATATTTTAAGAAAAACACTTCACTTTTAATACTTAGGTGTCTTTAAACCTCCATATTATCTGACTGGACTGATAACATCTCCCAAGACGCTCACTATGAAGCTTAACACTTGTCTAGACTAGGACATTTTATTTATGCCTCAATATAGGTTTTGGTTCCTCATTCTATATATACGCATATTTAAAAATGACTGTAGACTCAAACTTTTTTTTACAATTGTTTATCAAATGCTCCTCAATTATTTCTCTTTAATCTCTTTTCACACAAAAGCTGGTTTTCTTCTAAGAAGTTTAACAGAGTTAAGTGCCCAGCTCTTTTTCATCACTCTACTCAAAGATTTCCTTGGAAATCCCAGCCCAATTATAGTTTGGGTTGGCTAACAGTTTAACATCAACAACCTTCTCTCCTAAATTTAATGAATGAATGATTTTACTTCTAAGAACTGAAAGCTGAAGCAATGCTCCAAAAACTTAAAAAAATACAAAGTTATGCACTGAAGTCACGAACAGCTGAGAGAGCATGACTGAAAAGCAGGATGTCTTTAGGACGAATGATGGGCTCCAAGTGGACTGTGGAACTGTGCATAAGAGACCAGGCAAATTATATCTATGAAGATGGTATATGAAGAAAAACAGCATGAGCTGAACAGATAGAGCTGCTAATAAATGAAATCTGAGTACATTCCTTGAATATGCGTATGTGAATGTGCATAAAAGATGTGTGTTATAAGATGATAATCAACAATAGACCGAATGCTATTTATGATATTAAATGTATACAAGTGAGCGATGATCTGGGTTACTTAGATTCAGCGCTATTTAATCATCTGTACACAGTGTTACTATTCCTAGCTACCAAAGTGCCCTGTACAAAGAAACTAATGTTAAAAATCCAGTAAGAAAGCATATTAGAAATTGAAGGTTAGGGAGCAAATGGCCTGGTAAAGTCACTGGTGTCTGCAAGTGGGTATCAGAGCACTAACAGTGCCCTGGGAGAGGGGAGCCTAGGTTTCCTGCCAGCAACAATATGGGCTGGTAGCACAGATCAGTTGTGGCAGACACTGGAAGTGCAGCCAGCACATCGCGCTCCTATTTCGTGTTGCTGAAACAGTAATTTAGATCACACAAACTTAAATCCTCAAATCGTTTTTGTTTTTCCAAGTAGGTACGGAATAACCAGCAGGGGTGAGAATGGGCGCGGGGCTTGTTCAGTTACGTACCGAGGTCTGCGACATGCTTGACTGCTGAGTGACACTCCCAGTGGGGGAAGTACATTGCCTCCCACCTGACAGGCTTGCCTAAATAGCAAGAATACGTGTCAAACACTGAAATCAGAAAGTACTGAAGTGATGTTCATATTATTGTATAAGTCATCAGAAACCTCTCTCTACTGCTGCCCTTCCTCTGAGTTAAGAGTAAAATACTCTAGTTGGCAGAATTAGTTTTCAAAGTGGACTCCACCCTACAGACAGATACCTACAGGGTATTAAATTCCTTCAACTACCACCAACTTTCTGGTATTCAGACACTCGCATATTAAGACTGGAACAAAAACTACCAAAAGTGAAATTTAGTGAAGAGTTAATGGTGCAGCCCACCAGCTAAGGTGCTGGAGACTTTGTGACATGACATCATTAAAAACTGTCACTATTAAAAAGCACATCAAGTCATTTTTGTTGTACTTAGAATTCTTTAAAAATAAAACAATCTTTACAAATGCTGTAAGGAACAACTTCATGCATTCTAGAATGATAATTTATGTCTGCATATCTAGTGTCTGATGTGACACTACAGCAATTCTGATCATTAAAATTTTTATATTAATAGACTGCATATCAAATTTCTCCCCCTTGTCCAATCTGTTTTTCTTCACTTCATCTCTGTAACTGCACATATATGCAAACGCAAATGCTTCATAAAAAAAAATGATAAATGAATAAATTACCTTGATCTAACAGAAAGCGTACAGAAGTAGAAGCCAGGAGCACATAAGAATCAATCCTAGTTCTGACAACTAACAGGTATAGCCCTGAAGTTTTTACACTCTGGTCTAACATCTCTGCTTGTGAAATTCTAACACCCACCTATCTTTGCAGGACCATATTTCCAAAACAAGGTCAACTGAGATCAAAGGGAGTGTTTTCACTGGCTTGAGTTTTCACAATGGGTCTGCTCCAGTGCTCATTAACATTAAAAGAATTTCCTCAGAAACAAAATGTCATTTGCACTGTCATTTACTTCCTACGTTTCCACATTTAGAGTTTAAACTGAAGTTTGCCGTTGCTTAGAATGCAGCCAGTTGTGTGGCGAAGCACACTAAAAATAATGATCATCTTACTTGATTTCACTGGTGTACATTTTTATTTATTGCTTTCTTATCAACTTCTAGTAAAAATAATGGGATGAAGATTGAGATAGTCTATTTTAACATCATTTATTATATTGTTTGATGATTTATATGATGCATTATAATGTATGCAATAAAGCATGGAATGGAGGCCTACTGGAACATCTGTAACACTGGTCAGATTCCTCCAAGTAGTTTCGTACAGTTACAAGTTAAAAGAACTAAGTCATTAAAATACAACAGTGAATTATTGTGAGGTATTATGCTCAGGCACTTAAGCTGTTATTATGTTTGGTAATGCTCTAGAATGAAGTAGTAAACCATTATTTTTCAGCAATCTTCACTCTCACCTGTGGTACAGTTGCCAGACTCTGAAATTGGGTACTGCTTAAGTGCTGCTGCTGCAAAGCAGCAGTCTGCAGCATTAGATGCTGCTGTTGGGCTGCATACATCTGCTGAAGGTACTGAGCAGCTGAGCTAGGAGGACGATGCAAGGCCTGCTGAATAACCTGTGATGAATCAGTAGGTAATTACAATTACAAAACACACACCTTGCTGATATACTGAAGTTTACCTTTACAAGGAAATTAAACTAAACAAACCCTCTGCACACCAATTACATAATACTGAACTTCCTCCATCGCCACTGCTCTCAATAAAGTTACAGAACATACGCAACACAAATAAACAATATATTCAGGCTTACAGGGACAGCCTGTCAAATCATTACACAGCAGGATTCAACAACACTACATCCAAGACTCTCAGGTCCTAGTCAACAAGTCCTAGAAGCTGGCCTGCTTTTTGAAAGGTCAGGATAGCATGTGTGAGAATCGGTTATCAAACCAAACAGAACGGGCTCTATAAAATCCCGATTCAAAGCATGGCAAGGGGGAATGGATCCAGTGAAGCAAAGAGTTACACAAAATTAAAATACTTCTGGATCTCTCTAACCTATGCTGGTCAATGGAGTGGATTTATCATATATTAATTCATACCTTCTATCTATAGCACCATTTTGAAATGGTCCAATACGCTTGGGTAAACAATATTTTAAGAGAACTGGTAAGTCAGACATTAAGAAACAAAGCAGCATTTAGGAAGAGAAAGTTAATCTGGTGTAAAGTATCGTGCAATGCCTGTACTGGAGCTTGCTGCAGAGCAGGGTAGGAAGGAACACGTCCTAGCCCAGTACCTGGACAGCATGCCGATCCGAGCCGCTGTACACGGATATCTGTGGGAGCTGCGTCCGGGAGCTGGAGGTGGTGGTGATAGTAGTTGTAGATGCAGAACACGTCGTTGTGCTTGGTTCATTCTCCATAGTGGTGCAGTATTTGCCCAGCCTGGCAGAATTAAGGACAAATAGTTCACAAACAGAAGAACAGTATGCACTGATTTCAAAGAAAAACAATCTAAGCTTTACCGAAATAACTGATAACATGTATAAATTCATTAAGTTTTTCTATCACCATAAGGAATTTGGGCAGATGCAGATTTGAACTTTTTATAACCCTAAAATACATCAAAAGTAGTATCAGGTGGCCAATTTAGGACCACATGCAAGAGTAACACCACGCTCCCCATAGTATAGCACAAATGTTACCTGCTGAGCATTCAATACTTTTGGAAAAATATTATCTTGGTAAAAATGACCGAGGGGCTTGCTTTATTCAGAAAAAAAAAGTCAAAAGGCAGTAGGTAAAAATGCTTTCACTTTTTACAGTGCTGCCTCCCAATACAGCAGCTATCTGTTTAAGCATCTCTGATGATTTTCCCCCAACCTAACCAGCCTTGCTTTTTCTGTTGCAGAGTACAATCCTGACACACCTTCTTTAAAAATGACATGAATCCAGCACACAAATCTGACTAGTTCCTTTTTCACTTTTAGTTTCGTGATTAGTCATCAAGGGCATAGTTGCTGTTTATTGCTTTCTATGGCAGGTTAAAAAGGATGGGAGGAAAGATGTACTTCCTTCCTGCAAAAGAGGACTCAGAAAATAGCAGCTGCACCGTACTGAGGCAAAAAAGCAGCTTGCCAGATTCCTACCAAACATTCATTGTATCCTGTAACAAACATGAAGATAATTGGGGGTTCCAGCTCGCTCAGCTGGAGGCAGAATACAGTGCTGCATGCCTCAACCTGTGACTGCTGCACAAGCAGGGAACTTACATTACAATGCCCACTCCCTAAGGAAACTGTCCACACTCACTCGCATTACACACACAGCGCAACAGCTCCTGGTGACTTGGAATAGTTAAACCTTAATGGATATATGAACAACTCAGACCTCAAATTGTTTATCACCTGCCATAATGTATATCACACATGTGCACCACATGCTGCTGCATATTCCTCACCATGAAAAAAAACTCATGGCAGTAAAATATGCTGAAAAAGCACAAATCTCTACTAATTGAACCAAAGAAAAGTATGTCTTTGCTGTTTAAAAATCAAGGTCCATTGTGTATTATAGATGCCATCTATTTATAGCAGAGCAAAAGTCAACATATACAGGTCAAGCACTTTACATCAAGAGCAATAAAAACAGGACTACTTCAGAAACTGCTTTACATTAATTACACATAATGCCAGCAAAACATACCTTGGGAAAAAAAAAAGGAAAAAAAAAAGGAGTTATGTCTCTCTGAGAAGACATTAAACACACATCAGAATATTTAAACCGAAAACTTGTCCTGCTAGTTGTAGTATTACACTATCAGCTCAATTATACTAGTAAAACAACTCTGTGTTTTATTTTCATGACTCTTGCACACATAGTAGTAAAACCTACTGTTTGTGAGGTGTGCAATGCATCCCATGCTACCAGCGAACCCACCAAAGTTCAGTATTATCCCATGCTAGCAGTCAATCCCTTAAGTTAAGCTCTCTTGTGTTGTCAAAAACTATTTTATTATTAAGTTCTTCATGCAATGGCTAGGTGAAGAAAACCCAGCAGAAGTGAGGCCCTAAACTCCGGCTGAGCCCAGCCTGGCACTGAGCTGCAGCTCCAGCCTGCTCCAACATCACGTGTGACCCAGAATCGGTGAGCGCTGACACCGGATCCTCCCTCGGCCACCCCGAGCTCTAGCAGCCACACACAGAAATACCAGCTCCTCTGCGGGCTGTAGCTCATTTGAAACCTCTCTTTGCTTTCGGTGGTTTTAGGATTGGTTTAGGGACAATAGCTAATAAAGAAAATTGGGATTTTTTTTAAGAAAGAAAACCAAGAATTCAATTAACAACTTTGCAAATACATCTTTCATGAAAAGGGTGTTAAAAACAAGAATTAAACTCAGACTGCTTTTACAGCCTGACTTTGATCTACCTTACTGCTCTGCATATATACACTCTGCATATATACCACTCTAATTCCTAACTCTAAAGGAAACAGATACAACATTCAGACACAAACAAGGTTATGAAATTGCTCAAGGACGCTACAAAACTAAAGAGGTCAAATTCCTAAACTGTAGTAAAATTTAACTTGAAAAATGCATGATTGGAGTTAGGAGGACATTGCCAGCAATGAGGTTCCTTTAACAAAAAAGATCCCCTCTAGTGGGGATCATTTTCCCCTCAGAAAACGCAGTTATTAGCTCTGACTTTAGACAACCCCTATGTTTTAAAAATACCATTAAAATACAAAACACAACAACAAAACTCTGAAAAGTAGTATTTATTCAAAAGAGTGACAGCATGGGACCTGGCTTCATCTCACATTACAGCATGTGCAACTAACATTCTCCGAAGTTTCAATCTATTTCTATACTGAGAAATAAAGAACAGCTTCGGGTTAAAACGTATCCAAAGGAAGGTCAGAAAATGCCTGCTAGCCTATGCCATTAGCCTTCAGTTACAACCAGGACACATGCTGATGTCATTAGCCATTTTTGTATTTTGTATTTCTTTTTTTAGGTAAACGACATAGTAAGGAGTCGCACTGTTGCCAACGGGACACGTGCACACAGTCACTCCCATCCACTGCCGCTTCTCACGGTTTCAAAATAAATTAAGAGCAGAAGAGAGGGGAGGAAGAAAAAAAAAGAAAAAAAAAGAAAAGAAAAAGAAAAGAAAAAAAAGTCTTTTCTTCCCCAAATTGAGCCCTAGGAGGCTTTTCTGAGTACGAGTGAGAGGCACCACGGCAAATCGCGCCCCTCTCCTCGCGGGTGGCTCCAGGACGCGCTCATACAGCCCAGGGCTTCTTTCCCCGCATTTTTGGGGTCAGAACGGGGGGTTTAAGGCCGCGCTGGGCGCCAGGCGGCTGCTCGCCCCGGCGCTGCCGCTGGCTCCGCGGGGCCCCCGGGCGC
>JAWLRI010000640.1:6126252-6155543 GCA_034781795.1 Crypturellus tataupa
CCGGCGGCGGGGGCGGCCTCGGCGGCGACGGCGCGCACCAGGTCCGCGTGAAGGCCTACTACAAGGGGTGAGTGGCGGCGGCTCCCGGCCCGGCGGGCGGCACCGCGCAGCCCTCTCCAGAGCCCCGCGGCCTGGGGGCCCTACTGGGCCCGGCGCTTGGAGGAAACTCTTATCTCGGGGCTAAGCAGAGCGATAGCGCTGGTATGCTGGGTCCTGGCTGCACGGCGGGGGCTGCGCTGCGGCCCCGGCTTGGGGATGTTGCTGCTGTTCGTGGAGTTACTGCGATACTGGAGTGGCTTGCTTAGCTTGAGGTTTCTGGCCGTGGCGGTGCTGATAATGTGATATTTTAATTATCGTGTTCTCACTGGTAATGCTAAAATCTCAACTCGTGAAGGGAGTTCTTGGAGGGGAAAGGGGTTAAAAAAGAAACAGGAAAATCTGCTGCTGAACAACTCTGTTAAAGTGGCTTTCAATTGTTGTTCTGAGCCAAGCTGAATCTGATAGGTCTCATACTCAGAGGAGGCTCTGCTCCAGGTGTTAGATGTGGGTTCAGTCCATCACTTCCCCCTGCCCCAACAGTCTTATATGGACTGAGCTGTTTTAAAATACCTATCCTCCTGCAATAAACAGGGAAGTATCCAGAAAGTGTTCCCTTCTCTACTTCTGCTCACCTTGCCTTCCCACACGTCCCCATTCCACCTTTTTGTTTACCTGTTGTTAGAAATAAGAACATATTACTTGATCACTTTTTTTTTTTTCGTGAGGGTAAAATTAGCAAACTTAAATAGGCCCTGAGTCAAGATCGAAAGGAAGAGGCTGAAAACCCAGGTCACTGCTTTTCAGGCTTTAGTGTTTCTAAGGGGCTAGACAACAGACACATCTGCTGCAGTTGTGCTTCCCCTGTGAGTAATGGTGGGGTCTGCACAGTGTAGGGCTGAACCCTGCTCACAGTGCGTGTCATGCCCGAGGAAGCAGCAGCAGCATGGTACAAACTCACGCTCAACAGTTGACAGGACCTAATTGTAAAAGTTTGTCAGAAAGCTTTGATGGTGGTTCTTTAGGCCATGAAGTTTGGTAACAAGTAATATAAACAAAAAAAAAAGGTTTGTTTTTGATTAAGATTTTGAGACACATTCACAGATGCCTAGAAGGAAGTCATTGTTTGCAGTAAAAAAATCATTACATCTGTAGTATTTACTTTATAGTAATGTGGATATCTGATGTTCGTTACCTTGTAATTTTAAGGAGAGATGTAAGCACTATGCCAAGCATACAGTATTTGCAAATACATTGAGCTCTGGTGTATTTCTGGTCCGGGGCATATCTTGACGTAAGTCTACAGAAGTGCCATAGAGACTAGCAAAATCTGTGGCTTGAAAGTGTCTGTAAAACATTTCCAGTGTAATAAAATGGGAAAATCTTAGCTGTTTTACTTTCACTGTAATTCACCATGTTAAAGAATTGATGCTTCCAGCAATAAACTGGCAGAAATGTTCATTTGGTTTGACAGTGACCCATACTGGGTCTGGGTTAACTCTTTCATCTGCTGGGTCAGTTTTCCTCTTGATCACTTCCCTATGCAACCAGGAATATTTGCAAAAGAGCAGCTAGGCTGTGGTGTGGGAGTAGAGAAAGTTCAGGGTGGTGGAAGTGAGGAATAAAACTACATTGGACATGAGTGCTGGCTGATGACACTAAATGTTTGATCATAATTTCACAGATGCTGAAATGTTTCTTTTAGATCATTTACTGACTTTTTATCTACTAATATAATTGTCAATTCACAGGTAATAATGAAGCTGAGTCACACAGGGAGTTGGTTAACTATTGTTAGTACAAACAAACAAACTGGAATGCCTTAGTCATCGTTCTTGCAAGATCTAAGCAAATCAATCTCTCCACATTCCTGCAACAAAAGGTCTTATGTCTACTTCTCGGAACAGTGCTATCGAGAAATGGGTATTGGAGAAAAACATTTTACTTGCAATTAGTTGGGGCTCGTTTGGGAGCAAAAGACATGAATCCTATCAAAAGCAGCATTTTTACTTTTATGAGTTAAACTGTCTTAAGATTAGAGTGGGATAGAAGATTTTACAGAAAATTGTGTTAGTCAGGAAACACTAGTCTTTGTTTTAATAGAAACATTTAAATAGGACGTAAAAATGTGAAAGCCTCACTATGAAGATCTTTTCACCTTCTAGAAGGAATTTCTGGTCAAAGTTTAAAAAAAATTATCAACTCAGGAGCACAGATGCTCTCTTGAATGCACAGTCCATAACCTGGCAGTCAGACTCCTCACAGCTCTTACCAACTCAGACCAAAGGGCTGGCTCTGAATCCTCATAACATAGATTAGTCTGGTTAAGAGCCTAATTGCTTTTCTCAGCTGAGACAAAAACTTTCATGAAGAACTCTTTGAACGGTCTTTGTTTCCTTCAGCATTCAGTGGAAATTCTTTATCTTAATTCATGAACTATGTAAAACCAGGAAGGAAAATTTTCCTAAAATGAAGGAAGATCATGGGAATAAGGGTATGGGAATTCTCAGACTTGGGAATTAGGGCATAAATTAAATTTACCTGTTATTTCCTTCTCTCGAGTAAGCTGTGCTTACCTTCCAAATAGGGCTAGTAGTTTAATATGCAGAAAGTAAACTCTTTTAAGGAATTAGCATATTCTGTGTAATACAAGTAATAGAGATTCCTGAGGGAGTTCTTAGGAGTTTGTTATTACACCAAATGTTTATATATACTTCAAATTTTTGTTGATACTGTAACAAAGCTTAGCAATTTCAAATACTGTACTTGAACAGCACCTGTAGTTACAAGCATTTTAGCTCTCTAATTTTTATCCAGAGTTTACTTTTGGCTTGTCTAGTTTGTTTATTTGTAGAAAATTTTGGTCAGTTGTGTACAAGAAAGGTATTTTATCAATACTGTGTATAAAGAGGAGTGCATTGCTGTGGTTGAGATCATCTGAAAGTAGAAGAATACTGCTTGTGCATCCTGTAGAATTAGTGGTGCTAATTACAAATATTGAAGAACTGTCATGGTTAAAACTGCTACGTTTCTGTCAGTCACTGATACAGGTTTTCAACTGTCTGAGCTATGTAGGCTGCAATTCAGGGTAGACCTTTCATACAGTTAAAGGCATCGGTTGCCCATGTGTTTCCCCACCTTCGGTTTGTTTTATTGCAAATGAGAAATACCACTGTCAGAAATCTCTGTCAGGAAACATGTAAATTTGGCTACTTTTTTTTTTTTTTTTTTTTAATATATATTTAATAAGTGGGGAAAGGTGTGGGGAGAACAGATCCGTGATAGCTATAAGATAAATAGAAACACAATAGGTACTTCCAGGGAACTAATTTAAGAATGTTCAAGTTTTTACATCTTTTTTCCCATACTATTTATGTTGAATGTTGTGTAGCAAAAGTAACTCTTTAGCCTAATATTTTTTATTTTCTGTTGGGTGTAGCATTGCACAAGAGAGTGCTCTTTTTATTTTTTTAATAAGCCCATAAATACATTTTCAGTCCTTTTTTTTGCATTGGAATGGATTTAATTTTGCTAATGAATATTTTTCTATGATACAGTTACAAGATAATCAAATTGTACAGGAGCAGGCAGTTGCCAGACCTCCTACATATGCTGTGGAAAGAGACACTTCAAACTGTACCGAATGTTGGTGTCTGGGCCTTATGGAACACATGCATAGTGAAACACCAGAATTCCTGTATAAGTTTTGTATGGGTTAGTTTCGGGGACCTATAGTTAGACATCCCTATAGCCCATATATGACTGACCTGGAAGCGTGATAAATGTGCTGTGAGATTTTTCTTTTTTTTTTTTGTTTGGTTTTATTTATTTTTAAGGTGGAAAAATGTAAAACAATTGTTCCTGTTATTCTGGTGTTTTTTCTTCCAACAGACGCTTAGAAGGAAAAATGATACATGTTTTGAATTGCATTTATCTGTTGGTGTTATGTTTTTTGTGTTTGTTAAATGATATTATGAATATTGGATGTTCTGTAAAAGAAAAGATGAGAGAAATAAGTTGTTTTATCTCAGGAAAGGTGGGGAAGAGAGCAGTGAGAATCATGATTTTCTAAAATTGTTTAGAACCTGTTCTATAGCACTCATATTTACATTTACTGCTTGCATTTTCTCAGACTTGCTGTAGCTTATCTTTTACACATGTTTGCAGTATGTTGATTCAGTCAGGCCTTTTGTTATTGATGTGGATATAATAATCCTTTAGTATTTATGGAAAACATAAATGTCAACATTGTATTTGAAAGGAATTCAGGACAAGGAATGTTTCATCTTTATGTGCATTGTTTCTACTCTGTAGGCTGCTTAGTTAAGACGTATTGTAATACTATTAAAAATGAAGTGGTGTTTTTATTGTAAGAATCAATTAACATATCCAGATAGGGTGATGCAAATGGTCTGCTTTAATCAGAAATGGTTTCTGATTCCTTCTGTGTTTCATCAGGAGACAAGGATAACTTTTCAACAAACTTATGCTTCTTTAAAGCAGTATGTCAGTTTGTCTTCGTTGGGAAGAAACTCTTACTTTGAAGATTTCTGCCCCTTCTCATCTTAGTGAAAACGAGCTCTTTTTTATGCAAAGCAGCAGGACACAGTACTTTTTCATTTTACTTTGACTCAACATATTTTACTCATCATACTTCAACTCATTATATTACTTTGTTTCTAAAATGCTGAATTTCTTCTCACTGGAGTTTAACTTCATATCTTGGCTTGAGTTAATACAGCTTTTTACTAATGAAGAAATTATCAGTACAGCATTAGGTGGAAGAAGTGTGGAAAATACCATATAATGCAAAGGTGTGATAACAGGACTACTCTAGAAGTGAGATGTATCTCAGTAGAGAATGTCAGTGTCATCAATATAATTAAAATTGCAAAATAAACTTGTAAAAAGACTTTTGATCTTTTGGTACTTACACTTACGTACTTATACACCTTTTTATATTGTTATTGACTACAGTTCTGCAAAATAGAGAGAAATTAATATTTGTAATAACACATACCAAGATCTTTAAAATGAAAATCATGCGTGCCTGATATACATCCTAGTGAAAGTATTAGAGTAGTAATTTCATGACTTGTTTAAATCATAAAATAATGAAACTGTCGTTATTTGAAGGGCAGCTATTTTGCCAAAGATAACAAATAAGTTTTTCACTTCATATCAGCTTTAATTTTGGATAGATAACAGAACTCTCAAGGCTGTTCAGTACATTTAATTTTGTAGATGTCTTTTCTGATGATTTTTGAGATACAAATTTCTGTTTGAAGTGGACATCTAATCAAACATAATAAGCTGTTAAACTTACTACTCTTCCTACTTATTTAATCTTCAATTTTTGCTAGAGAATTGAGGACTAGTGTCTCAGGATTAGGATCTGTTATTTAACTCTTCCTCTATGACAGCGAGAGAGCTTTTTAGTCATAATTAATACTTACTTTGACATATTTGTTCCCATTATTTATTAGATTAATTGCAAAAATACTTCTAACTGTTGAAATATATAAGTCTTCTTACTGCTCTTTAGAGCTTAACATTAAAAAGATATACTTCAAAGTGAATGTATCTGCACTAAAATGTGAATAAATTAAGGGGTGGTAAACTTTAGCACAGAATCTATAAGGTTGCTAAGCAATACCTTATCTCCTTCCAAAAATATAAGTCCCTGAAAAACAGGAAATACAGGTTAAGACTTTGCTTATGTTTTCTTTGGGTGATGCCTGCATATCAGTAAGGCAGTATTAAATTTGCCTTCAGCAGCGTAGCAAATATTGGCTTTGGGTTTACAGTTTATGCATTTGGGGAGAGAATGCAAATAATAACTTCATACTGGAGAGAATGTCGTTCTTGTGGGTAGACACAATAGTGTAGTTCAAATGAAACCCCCTTTTCCCAGAGGTTTTGCACTGCTGCACTGGGTTGATTGGTCTCGTGGTAGCAGCTTTTCCCTTTGGCAGCCAGCTGGAAACGTTCTGGCCTTGCAAGAAGACAGGGATGAATGGAAGGATCCCCGGACCTGCGGCTGCAGCCTGCCAAGGCACTTTTTTATTCATATGAAAGATGAAGGCAGAACACAAACAGTGGCCTCTCTTCCATTTCTGTTTATACTTCTGCATATTTCTCTTGTTTTCTTATTTTGGTCTATTTCTCTTATTTTGCTGGCAGCGTTCTGAAACTGCAGATGTTACTTGCACTTAGGAGTTCCTTCTTTCCTTTTGTATTTTGAAGTATTAGGACTTCTATATGGTATTGTTCTAAACGCAAGTGTAACAGAGTTACCATCTTGCTCTTTCAACTCTCATTCAATCCTGAAGTGAATTCTCTCAGTGGGGAGAGAAGATTGGGGTTCAGAGTGTCCAAATATACCATCTTTAGTGTGAGCAGTTCTAAATAATATAGTTTTTTTTGAATGCTTTATTCTTGCCAGTGAAGAAGTTTGATTTTGGTATCCATTTAGCATTTTTCGTGTAACTAAATCAAAAATCCAGAAGCAGCCTAACTGCTCTTTTTAATGTGCTCAAAAATTGCTAGTTTATTTTATTTATGCTGGTGGACTTAAAGAAGCAGAGCCTCTGCAGTGTTCAGGTGAACATGTTTGGACATGGTTTCTCTGCCACTCATGGAAGTTGTTCACACTCAGTGATCCCAGTATGTTACATTAAACCACACAATAACTGATACAACTTTGTCCATGTATCGGGTAATTCAAGGGCATTTAGCTTCCTGTTCTTCAAAAGTTTTGTGACACTTTCTTCCTTCAGTTTCCACTGGTATAATCTCTCTTTTCTGTGTAGTTCAAATCTGTTACAACTCACTTTGAATTTACTTGGGCATTTAAGTTTTTCAAAAGTAGGTAACTGGAAGAACAATCATCAAATAACTGCTTCTAAAAGTCCCTTTGGGCCTGAGTTGTTGTAGAAAGCTAATTTCTTGAATATCTTTAAAAGCACAGTTTATTTCTCCAAGACCCATGTGGCAGTCCAAAGATGAAAATGTACAGTGTACTTTGCATAATCATGATTTTGAGGACTGTGATAAAAGATGGGTTTTATGTAAATGGTATATGGAAGGCATTAGGAGATCAGGATCAAGTGCTATATATTGTGGTAGAGTTTCTCAAGTTTATTTTTCTGTTTCTCAGGGACATCATGATAACATACTTTGAACCTTCCATCTCCTTTGAGGGACTGTGCAATGAAGTTCGAGACATGTGCTCCTTTGACAACGAACAGCTTTTCACCATGAAGTGGATTGATGAAGAAGGTAAAGGCATACTTGATACCCGGCCTTTTGGCAGCTCTTTAAATACATTGCTTAGCTTTCTAGCTCTCTTCATCTCTTCCTCCCCTCCTCCCTTCACCTACATTAGATAAACTGTATGTTTTTAATGAGTCTGAGTACCAAAACAATGCCCTTGCAAATATATGTTAATAAAAAGATAGTTATTTCAAACCACTTAGTGTGGTATTTTTAAAACAAATAAAAGCTAAGTGAATGCTAGTATTAAAATTCATATTGGAAAGGCTTAGGAAGTGTTTCTTTATGTTGCTGAAGCAGTCAGTGATTCACTTGCATTTTGAATATTCTGCACATTCTTGGTTCCTCCCATGCTTAAAAGAAGACTGTGCACTGTCTTCATCTATTTTTTTTTTCTTTAACTGTTGTTTTAACCTCAGGGTTAAATTCCTGAAAATATTGGAGAAGCTCTGAAAATAGAGTGGACTCAGTTTCAAGTAACATGTTAAGGTTTCCTTTTATTATTTTTTTCTCAAAATAATCATGCATCTTGTGCTGAAATAATATGTATTTATGCTTATAGAAAAACAAATCAGTGACACTATGATCTGCTTGCCTCTTGGAAATACCTCATTATTATTTCCATTTGAAAACATTTGATATAACTATTTTCAGATGTAGTCTCTGAAAATATAAATATTATCAGAGATTAAAATATAGCTTTGTTTTTCTAGAATGTTACACTGAACACCTGTGAGGGAGCAATATTGAATGGCACACCACTTAGGCTGAGTTTTGTATTCTCTTTTCTCTCTCCAGGAGATCCATGTACAGTTTCTTCTCAGCTGGAGCTAGAAGAAGCCTTTCGGTTGTATGAACTAAACAAGGATTCAGAGCTTCTGATTCATGGTATAGTGAAATTAAATTGTTGCTTCTGATCTTTGTACCTACAAAAAGTGGATATTTTAACCCTGTGTTATCTATGCCTTTTGTTCTAATTCAACCTCCTCAGTGAAAGCCTACTTTGGCCTCCTGTCAGGAGGATGCTGAAGACCACACACCAAATCTTAGCTGCTAGTACTTTATGAAAGGAGAAAAAACTTATTTTGCTATTGGTTTATATATTAAAAAATATGTAAATGAAATGAAGATTCTGCTTACTGAGTGCTTTCTTATACTTGCTGGTGATGAATGGTAGAATATATATTGTGCAGTGTCCTAACACTCTGTGCTTGCTCAGTGCTGTTGGTGGACAGCATCTGTGTAAGAAAAAGGAATTGGTGATAAATTTGCAGTTTGTCATCTTCCTCTTTAAGGAAGAGAACATTTTTCTGCTTTCAAATCCAGTTGGAATTTAACACTTACGTTATTTAGGCTTGGGTATCTTATGGTGTTGTAATTACTGATTTCATTATTCCTCCCCACTCCCAGTCTTCTAAGAAGTAGAAGAGAATTTCATCTGTTTCAATATATATTATTTCAATATGCTTTTCAATTGCCCCCTCTCCATTTGTTTGGGTTTGATAGGCTTCTGATTAAGTCAACCCAAGAGTTAATTCTCTCCATAGGCTACAAAAGTGGTTTCACTTCTGAGTGTTGTGAAGGCTGAATAAGCTGAATAAAGGATGTATGTGGACAACATCCGATCTACCATTTAGTACACTGTAATATAATAGATTTACAGCCAAGCTTTCCAAAGACTTGGAACAGTTTTTGACCGCATGAGAAACCTGCATCATTTCTGGTTGTTAGTTACCTTCCTTAGGAAATAACTTAGTGTATTCTATTCTGTGGTACTATTTTTCATGTGATCACTGCTATGAGCAGCATAGGGATTTTGTGGCAGCTTTTTGCCTCACTTGCTGTTGCACTAAGTTTTGTTCAAATGAATCCTGTGTTATCTTCCTAAACGGTTGGATGCCTTTCAGAATCATTAGGTTCCATCCAAAGGTTTATTTCCTGTCTAAAATGAAGATTAATCTGAAGCTAATGTTTTTCTTGCAGTATTTCCTTGTGTACCAGAAAGACCTGGCATGCCTTGTCCTGGAGAAGATAGTAAGTAGACATTTTAGTGGAGAAGTACAGAAAATCAGGAATTCAAATTTCCTTTTCTAGAATATTCTGATATTTTATAATTTTGTCTTCTGTGGTGAATAAGTATGTCTTTATGAAAACAAGTATTTCAAATGTCTACAATTTCATATTTAAAAAGGAGTAAAAAGTCTAACTAAACCTAAATGTTGTTTGTCGTTCTGAGTCATTGTTAATAAAGCATTTCACATTCCTGTTAAATATACATGTGTCTCTCTGCCATCCTTGCTTTTGGCTCTTCTGACAACTTTTTTTATTCTACTCGTGTTTCTTTATTATTTGACAGTTTTCTGGATAACTAATGTGAGCGAAGATTTATAACCAATGGTAGTGAAATGTCATATTGCCACTGAGACATCTGCAGCTAATTCATTTTGAACTGATGTTGAGCTACTATCAAGAGTATTCTCCAAAAACTTCTAAATCGTATTAGATAATTTTTTTTTTCTGCTATTATAATATAGGCTTCTATGCTCTTGATACTCATTTTATAAAAGAGCATATATGTGTACACATGAATATGTCAGCTTGATATCAGTCGCTGACAAATATAAAATGCGTACTTAAAAATTAGCTGCATATTGGCAGTATTGGTGATGCTGATTTTTGGAAGGAAAAAAAAAAAAAGAGCTTGTAGGCTAAATCTGAAATAAATTTGCAATTAAAAGTGTAAGTCTGTGTTCCTGTTGTGCTTGTAATGGCAGGAGTAATGGTGGCAACTGTGAATACTCCAAAACATTGGGGGATTCCTGCAAGCAGACTTAAAGAATCAGGGCATGCTCTTCAAATTCGCCTTCTTTCCTTCTTTCCTTTTCCTCACGTCTCCTTCCCAGGTTTAGATACGATAGTTGCACATTTTGCATGCCAGTACTTGTATTGTTTGGACAGTTTTCCTTTCCTTGAGTCACTGCTTCTTTTAATTTTGGAAAAACTGAATAAATTTTCAGTTGATCAGGAAATTGCTAAAATTTTAAAGAAAAAAATTGAAAAATTGAAAAAGAATTTACTTGGAACCTTACTGTGTGTTTACGTAAGCTTGCAGGAGTGAAAAATTACTCTGCAAATGGCTTCATATAGAGGTGTTCATGGGAAGAATGCCATAGTTCTGTATCTATATTTTTATGGATATAATCGTATGTTTTTCCTCTTAGAATCCATTTATCGCCGAGGCGCCCGCCGGTGGCGAAAGCTGTATTGTGCAAATGGTCACACTTTCCAAGCCAAACGATTTAACAGGGTGAGAATCTTGAGTACTTACAGCAGTGTAACAGAGATGTCTTTCTTGTGTACTCATAGTGTTACTGCCTTGAAAGATTAGAAGGTAGATTTATTCTCAAGAAAATGGATTTTGCCTGGTGTAATATCACATAACTATTCCTACTAATCATTTTTTTCATTCAAAAAAGTATCATGAAATCACTGAAGCACTTTGCTTTGGTTGTTTGCCTATAGAGGTTTCTAATCTGCAGTATTGAGACTTCTGGAAACCCTGTAGTTGCAGAAAACTTTGTTGCTAATAAACTATTAGGCACTTATATATTAAAAAAAAAAAAAGCTTTCAAATTACTTTACCACATACTCTGAAACTGTGATACTAACTTTATAAATGCACCTTTGTACCCTGAAAATCTTTTTAGAGGGCAAACTTCAATGCTGGCATTAGATGACCATGGACTTGAAATGCATATGCAATTCCTAAGTTCCGGGAGTGAAAAAGTCTGAAAGGTGCTTAAGACAGATGGTCTTTTCTTTCAAACAAACTGAGATGTTTCTGTAAACAATCTGCTTACACTGGCATGTAGTCAGTTGAAAATAACAGATCACTTGTGAAGATTATACGGAAGCAACAATCAAAACTATTTAAATAAGGATTGGCAAGAGCTTCTACTCTATTCAAACAAAATAAAACAAAATGTGAATAGCTCAGGTTCCTTCTCAGCTTCTATAATCTCTCATTCTCTCTAAGCTCATTAAATGTATTGTGTGCTAAGTAATGCTTGAGGTGTGTGTACCAGACCTCCTCTTAAGCCTCCTTCATACCTAACTTCCAGTCTTAAACAATGCTCTGTGAAGCGCTTGTTGACCTCTTTTTGGTCAAAGGCCGTCAAGGCACCATTATTTATTCATTTTCCACTCTTGCTTTGTAGGCAATGTGTTTCCATGATTCTTTCAAGTTGTTTTGTGAGTGTTATTTATTGAGTGGCCATTTCCCCATTTCCTGTTACCCAAAGCCTTTGCTGTCCCGCTTTTCTCCCAACAAATCTAAGGGTTTATCTCTGTGGAGAGGCTCTGAGACATGTTACAAATCAGCATGGTCATGCCGTAGCCCACTGATTTGACTGCACTGCTTTTGAATTGACCAGTGTTTGGCTGGGTCCATGAGCAGCAGAAGCAACTGGCTGTGCTTGCCCTCTGTCCATGTGGTTGTACCTTTCCTGCACAGCGGTTGCTGCTTATTGTTCAGCTCTAACTTGGGAGCTCTTCTGTGTTGCACCTGCCTTTTCTTAAGTTACCAAGTCTCTGAAGTAGAAACATTTTAATAGCAAATTATAGGAATTTCTTTGTGCTATCCTATATTGTTCGGTAATGAAAATATGGTTGAAAAGTTCTTACTGTTTAGCTTTGTTTTTTAATTTTTTTTTTAATCCAATTTTGTTGATTTGTCATTCTAGCGAGCTCATTGTGCCATCTGCACTGACAGAATTTGGGGTCTGGGTCGCCAAGGATATAAATGCATCAATTGTAAGCTCCTTGTTCACAAGAAGTGTCACAAGCTTGTCAGTATTGAATGTGGCCGCCATACACTACAACCGGTAAGTAAAATTTATCTGAAAAGTTTTCTTTAAAAAAGCTCATTTTATACTAATGGTTTTCAAACTATCTGCAAGTAATTACTGTACATGAAACTTAAAGGCTTATCATTTTGCATGATGATTATGACTCTTTACAAGAAAGTTTGGGAGTCACTATTCAGAATGACAAATACAGTGGCAAGATGGGAATGTAATTCTGATACTTTTTTGGTCAGAAGTAAACATAACTGATATTTCCATAATCCTTCTCTTATGTAGTGAATATCTGCTATTTTATATCATCATAGTGAAGTACAAATAAAATTAATAACTTATATTGGCTTATTAGACTATTACCCATCTTACAGAAATGGAAAATGAGGCAAAGAAGTTGAAACTTTCTTCTTCCATGAGATTCAATTATCCCTAGAAAAAAATCAGATGAATGCCACTTCTGAATTAATATTATTGAATATCAGGCAGTTGGAAAGCTATATTTTGTGAATTCTTTTGACTGGCACATGCACTGCTAAACTATATAGCAGGCGTTGCTGCCACTTGAATTTTTCTGTGTCTCATTTTTCTGTCTGCTATATTTCCCTCTCTTGTACTAAGCTGTCATTTCACCAGCTTCTGGAAACTTGTCCAAACTTTGAGGAAAAAATGATAAAATAAGGACTGGAATTGTTCCTTTTAATGTGTATCAATTTTAACAGCATCCATATTGATTGACCAACTTTAAAATTAATGAGGACTATATTCCTCAGGGATCATTTGTCTCTAACAATTTTGTCTTTGTCACTTGGACAGTCTGTTACAGAAAGATTCAATTATTAACTAATCTCTTTTGTATTATTGTTGTGCATATTTTCAGGAGCCAATAATGCCTATGGATCCATCATCAGTGCATCCAGATAATGTAGAATCAGGTAAGAGGTTTAGGGTTTTTTTTTTTTTTTTTTTTTTTTTTTTTTCTTTCAGTTATTGTAAGTAGTTGAAACATGAATTTGGGGATCTAAAACAAAACAATAATCTTAAACCAAATACTTAGAAAATGCTTACTTTTGCTCAGAGAAGATGAAGAAAGTCTGCTCCTGTATTAAGGGCAATGTAAGCATAAATCTTTCAGTTGTCCATAATTTCCAATTCAAGAAACTACACTAAAATTTAGGAATTTTGGTGCCAAGTTGCACTTTTTTTTTATCAGTTAGCTATGTGTTTTGAATGTCCCAATTAAACACATTGATTTACTGTGGGGGGGAAAAAATAGCGGAGTCTCTACTGATGAGTATCCAAGCAGTTTAATTCCTGTTGCAATCAGAGTGGTATCCAGACGTTTGAACTATTTCTAGTAACTCAGGAGGAAGGTTTGACACAAGATACTTTCTGTGTGCAGAATTAAAATGAATTTGAATAGATCTTCAGGCCCAGTACTAAGCTTTTACATGAGCAATAACTGATAGTTTTGAGACAAAAGGGCACCAATGTTTTATTTACAATTGATGCATTTTAATTGCTGCTGTCTTTGATGCAGATCTTGTGTGGGAAAATTTTAGGGCAATAAAAAAAATACCCTTATGTCCGATAGGTCTGATTTTTTTCTTTTTTTTGCTCCTCTAGTGATTCCATATAATCCCTCAAGTCATGAGAGCTTGGATCATGTTGGTGAGGAAAAAGAGGTAAAATGCTATATAACAAACTGTAGTCAATATCAAGTCTGTATCTATCCTAATTTTCGGAATTAAAAAAATAATAAATGGTCAAAAACTGAAAGCTTGTATGTAAAACATGTTCAGGTCACTACCTTAGGTATTTGCACATATGTTTTGCAAGCTGATCTCTTTTTGATCTTAAGCTGAGATGTGCTTTTGATTCAGAAAATACTGCAATTTTTTCTCTTCTCCTTCCTTTCTCCTCGTATACATTTTTAGGACAGTGCAGTTTTAATAAGTAAAGAAGTGCTAATTTAAGCCCTTGCTTGTCTTAATTTTGCTGCTTTATTTGAAATGCCAACTTAACAATTTTAATAACTGTGTAGGATTTTTTTTTTTTAAGTCTGCACACTAATTTCAAAATATCTTTATCAACAGGCGATGAGCATTAGAGAAAGTGGCAAAGCTTCTTCCAGTCTGGGTCTTCAGGATTTTGATTTGCTTCGAGTTATAGGAAGAGGCAGTTATGCTAAAGTACTGCTTGTTCGATTAAAGAAAACTGAACGCATTTATGCCATGAAAGTGGTGAAAAAAGAACTTGTCAACGATGATGAGGTAGGCAAGGTTTTTAATCTATAAATTGGGCAGCTCTTTAAAAATGTTTCTGTGCATACCACAATTGGGTAACCAGAGGCTTCTGAGTTTGCAGTTTCATGGAGATATATGCATTATACATTCACTTTCTTACAAATGATTGCCCTAAAAGTATTGTGGAAGGTTCACAAGGCTCAGTGAATATCTCAGGTTTGGTAGTCTGGTAGCTCAGGAGAGTCCTCCAGTGGTTTCTATCATGAGCCTCATTGCCTCAACCTCTCCTGTCACTCACCTCTCGTTGTCGGCACTATGTGCAGAAGTGCTCATGCAGAATTCAAGTGAGTAAGCCTGGCTTACCTCGTTATATTGGGGCAGTAGTCCTTTTCCCCCTATTATTTCTGGGTTAGAAAAAATACAGATAAGGACCTTCTATCACACATTGAAGTTTGGCTTTTCATCACAGAGGAGAATCTTGTGATGTTATTTTAATTGTTCTTTAAACTGGACCTTCATTTTTAACAATTTGTGGTTTACAGAGTGTTAAGGTGTTAGTGGAAACTTGTCAAAAATTGCAACATTTGAAAGCTAGATGTCATTTTGCAAAATTTATCGTATGTTTCTTTAGGCCATTCTGAAAGGATTGAATAACTGTGGTTTATTGTCTCAGAGCTTTCCCATCCATGCCTGGTTTTATCGTGGATTCTTCTGGCATTTCTTGCTGTTACTTTATATTTATCTGCACTGTTTATCATTTGTTATAGGTAAAAAGGTTAATTACCAAGAATAGTTATGCAATTAGGCTAAAAGTTCAGAACATCAATGTTAGGAAGGTAAAAAAATACTAGATTGTCTCTTATTTGGTGTTGGTGAACCAACATTGAATATTTTATAAATAAAATGAGAAAGGGAAAATACTTGAAAATATTTCTGCTGTCATTAATATTTGACCTAAGTACAATATACCTTTTCTGATTATAACTTTTCTTAAATAGGATATTGATTGGGTTCAGACAGAGAAACACGTCTTTGAACAGGCTTCAAACCATCCTTTTCTTGTTGGACTACACTCTTGCTTCCAGACAGAAAGCAGGTAAAGGTCAGAAGATAAGAAGAAAGTACTCTTTTATTCAAAAAACAGTTGATACTACTAAGCACCTCAAAAACCTGTTTAAATCCTTTTAAGTACTGCCTAGGTATTAAAAGTAAATGTACTATCAATCACTAGCAGACTTTGAGCAAAAGACCTTGTTCATCATGTGCATGTTCCAGATTAGGGAAGTAAAAGACAGTGTGAAGTACTGGTAGTTGTGAAGAGAAGGATCCTCTAAAGAAGGAGAGTTGCAGCTAGCAAAGGAAAAGAGGCTTGAGAGAGACAGAAAACCTAGAATGGGAGAAGATACTATTAGGGTATGGGGGGGGCAGTATTTGTTTGTTTTTTCATTAAAAAAAAAAAATGGGAATCTGATCTGGAAGTTGCATAGATTCTCTGCAGGTGAGGAAGCATCAGAAAAGCATCAGAAGCACACAGAAAGCATCAGAAAATGGTGCTTGAATTTTAAAATGAAAAACAGTGTAATAGATTTGGAAGTATTTTTTTTTTTTGTATATTTATCCAGAGAGATTGTTATAGATGAAAAATGTACTATTCTATACAGTGATAGTCCTCAGTATAAAGAAAATATAATTATCCTATATTCAAACGATTTAAACAGTTGTCCTTGCTGTTTAAAAGGTGATAAGCTGATGTTGGGAAGTGAGGGGAGAGGATGTCTGTAAGATATTAATAGTAATAGTCATGAACAAAGCAGACAGAGGGGACCATGAAAAAAGGAGAATGGGGGGTTATTGTGTTTTGATGTGCACCTACATAAATGATGTGAATGCCTTTGTATATTTATGTGCAGTAGAATGACAAACATTATTTACAATGAATTAGAAATGTGGGAAGGATAACTTGCAATTTCTTTTGCAGTAAAGGAATTATCTAGAGAAACTTGGTGCATTTGATTCTTAACTTTTGGTATTTATTGAAGGGAAGGGGGAAATGGAAAAGCCGGAGAAATGGGAGGAGTAAGAGTGACATTGTTCCATAGTAGACAAGTATGGTGTCAAACCTCGGGTGAATAAGGAAGCCTTTCAGCTCTGTATACAGCCATTTGGAACAAGCTTTTGTGTGTTTCAGGCTGTTCTTTGTTATAGAGTATGTAAATGGAGGAGATCTAATGTTTCACATGCAGAGGCAGAGAAAACTACCCGAGGAGCATGCCAGGTATGTTTTATTTCAGTTTCTTGCATCAAAATGGTTGATTTTTTTTTTTTCTGACACAATGCAGTAATGCAGAGATTATGGTAACGAGCTAGCAAATCCTGTCCAGATGTTGCGGATTTAAGAAATGTGAAACTGCATCCTCATTTTGATGATGCAAGCTACAGTGCTTTTGTTTCGAGAAATAATGTTAATAGGAAGCACTTCAGAACTGTTTGTATTAGCATTACCCTAGATGGCTTCAGCCTGGTACAGAATATTTTTCTTAGAAAAGTGTTTATGTTGTTAAAAGATACCATTAAACTTGTTTCTTTGCAACAACCAGTACCAGCTGTCTAGACAAATGCTGAGTTCTTGGTGCATATGCTTCATCTCAGATAGTGAGATGAAAGGGGTGATTTCAGTAGAAATTAAGATTAATTTAAAAAAAATTGAAATGACTATGCGTAGACACTTCTGCATGAATATGGGCAAATTATCCATTTTCTTGGTGAAAAATAATGATTCAACACATGAAGTCCTATTTAGAGAACTATCACACTACTAAGACTTTATTTGGTTTGTTGCTGTTTTTTGTTTTGTTTTTTCGTTTTGTTTTCTTGAATGACTGGGGTGTTTGAGTAATTAATATCTTTATTCTAGGTTTTATTCTGCTGAAATCAGTCTAGCATTGAACTATTTACATGAACGAGGGATAATCTACAGAGATTTAAAACTGGATAATGTGCTACTAGATTCTGAAGGACATATTAAACTCACAGATTATGGCATGTGCAAGGTAAGATGTGGTTCCTTCCCAACCTAAAATCAACAATTAAGAAATTGTCATAAATTATAGCATGCGGAGACTTAAAGTGAAATTTCAAGTTGTCTATTTTTATGTAGTCCAGATAAGTCCTATACTCGTTTCAATGCTACAAATGACAGGAAAGGAAGAAAAATGAGAGAATAACATCAGACTGTATATAAATACTGTTTATGGTTATGCAAAACATCTGTGTTACCACAACTTGACCAGAAAGGGTTGACTGAAATAATCAAGAAAGAGGTTTAGTTTAAAAATTAGCAAGAGGTTGAATTATGTCAGTCTCTCTTTAGACTATGACTGTGACCTACTTCTGTGTAATCTCCGAGAGCAACTCGCATGGCCTAGCCTGGAATTTGGAATATTTTTGCTGTGTGGTTACCCTGACAGAAAGGGGAGGCAAATTTAAACTATAAAGAGGGAAGACTAAGAGTGTTTGTGTAACTGAATTTTCCCCTCCTTTGGAAAACTGTAATTGTGGTTTCTTTTTCATCTAAAGACCACAGTAGATTGCAGTAGATTTATACACAGCTCATTGTATTGAATTGTTTTCCTTGGGTATTTATTTGAGCTCATTGGCTATTCTTTTATTAAAGTGTTTTGAGGTTTTAGTGGTTTAAATTCATTAAGAGATTGAACAAGTTCTCATCTGAAGAGATGCAGGACAAACGTGGACAGGATAATGATGTTCTGTGCATGTATTTCTTCTGAAAGCAGTAGTGTTTAATATTCAGTTACAGATTTATGCATAAATTAACTGAATCAAAAGCAGGACATTTAAATTGATACAAAATGCATCTCTTAGCAGAGGAGGAGAATGGAATTTCTCACTAACTGTAAAGCATTTATTTTCTCTTTATCCTTTTTTTAAAGGAGGGATTGAGGCCTGGAGACACAACCAGCACATTCTGTGGGACTCCAAACTATATTGCTCCTGAAATTCTCCGGGGAGAGGATTATGGTAATTAGAATTTCTCAGTGCTGTTGTATGACCTCCTGTCTGTCTTGTAAATTCTTACTTCAATTGCTTAATAGTATTAGAGACTATAATTCTCCATTACATAGGTAATCTATGTAATTCAACATCCTTTCTCAAAAAGTAAATAAACACTTCAAAGGCAGGGCAGGAAACAACATCTTGCCAAGCAAATGAGATAATCTGCCTTTCATGTTTTAACTTGCTTTTATCAGTCTTGCAGAAAAGCATGACTCTTCCAAAATTTATTATTTATTATATCATCATTATTTTAGATCTTAACTTAAGATAGCAAGTATATCATTATGATTGCCTTTGGACTTTAATATTTGACTGCTCTGATGATAAAAGTAGATATAAGCCTTGCGGAGAAATGAAATAGTGGACATTCCTTGTACAAACCTCAGTGTTAAAAGTGTAATTTTCTATGTAGTTTCTGGTTTAAATCGGATGTCTGACTGACTTAACATCATCTTCCTTTGTTATCACAATCTTCCCAGGCCGAGCACACTGCATCACTAGCTACAGGATCATTTTCTTTGGTCATGAATAGTAAAATAGCCAGACATAGCTGTATAAATGTCTGTCTATCTACTTAATATCAAGAATTACCTTCTTCCCTGTTGTCCTCTGCCTCAGATAATGTAGTGTTAGGATTGATTTGGCTTAATTACATTATCTAAACCTCTGTTAAGACTGCAACACCAATCTTTCAGCTGTGCATTTCCTTCTTTTGTGCAACATACCCTCCCATCCTGTGGGCAGCACGATAATAGGTGTTATAATTGTTACCCTTGCTTTATTCAGCAGTCAGTAGTGAAACAACTATTCTTGAAATATGTCTTGCTTTAATTTGCTCTAAGTGTTTTCCCCTAAAAATGTTTTGCCCTAAAATGTTTTCAGCAGTGTTTTGTCTTTTGATTTTTAGGCTTCAGTGTAGACTGGTGGGCACTGGGTGTACTCATGTTTGAAATGATGGCAGGCAGGTCACCATTTGATATTGTTGGAAGCTCTGACAATCCTGATCAGAACACAGAAGACTATCTTTTTCAAGGTAAGAAGCAGTGAGTGATTATACTGGTTTAGTGCTTTGTTTCTACTGGTCATGATCTAAATTCATCTGTGCAAAGTCTGATATGAAGCTTGTTTCCTTTCAGTCATCTTGGAAAAACAGATACGAATTCCCCGATCTCTTTCTGTTAAAGCAGCAGGTGTTCTAAAGAGTTTCCTGAATAAGGTAAGGACTAATGCAGACTGTTTAAGAGATCTCAAATATTTTTAAACCTGTTATTTAAGTTTAATATACTTTATTTGCTGTCCACAGAAGCTGTAGGAAAGGTGTGAGTCTAAAATAGAATTTTATGGCAAGCAGGAGGAGGGCCTGTTATAGATATCTGTCTTAAAACCTGAGAAAATAGACTTAGTCTGGGGTAAGGTGAAATTAAATGGCTTAGAAATGTTCCCTTGTCCTGAACAGTTTGTCCAGTTCCCCAGGTAAAGTTTATCAGTTTTTCTGAACTACAGACATCGTAGAGGTACTTATGTGAAATCAAAATGAAATCATTTTAAACAACAGATAAGCTATGTAGTTTTTTTTCTTTGTTTTTTGTTCTTTTTAAAACGTTTTTTTCTGGGATGTTAGCATTGTTTGTAAATTATTCTTAGTGGTGTGCTGCTTATTTATTGCCTTAAACAACTAAGAAAGCTCCGTTTCACTTGCATAAGGGGCTTGCCATTGTTGCCTTCTTGAAGTTGATTGTTTTCCATCTTTTCTCTGATACTGATGGCTGTTGTGTTCGTCTCCTAGGAAAGAAGTCTTGCTTAAAATAATCTTCTCTAAACTGTATGTTCCAGTAGCCTGCAGTTACTATTCTGAGATTGCTGGTATAGTCAGACAGCCTGTTTAGGAGGGTAAAGAAAGAGACAGATCTAAGCAAGATTCCTCTGAAACTTATAGGATGTTTAAGCAGATCTGAAAAAGGATGAGGTGATTTCTTAGATACAATCCAATTACTACCTTCCATATTTTCCTGCCTGTTTCTTAAGACAAAGTGAGACAGTTTCCAAAATAATCGTAACTTGCTTACAAGGTACACCGAAGAATTCTTGTCTTCCATTTCCCATGGAATTTGAAACATTTATGTTTTATTATTGTGTAGACCTTGGTACCCATTTAGATATATTTTTCTTTGCGCAGGATCCAAAGGAGCGTTTAGGCTGCCATCCTCAAACGGGATTTGCAGATATTCAGGGACATCCATTTTTTCGCAATGTTGATTGGGATTTGGTATGTGAATTCTTACTGATTTATTTTTTCATATACTGTGACGGTTTGCCAATTTGTAAGCTAAGGAATGACAGAAAAAAAACCACAACCCCTAAGCTTCTAACTAGTTTATTACAGTGATAATGCAGAATATTTTAACCCTTTTACATTAAGTAAATTGGGTAAATGTAATGTTTGTAAAAAGTACACAAAAAATGAACAGTTAATTCCTGCCTTGTTTGAAAATAATTAATAAATTGTAACCCAGGCATGGTGTCACTAAATGTCTTTTTAGATGGAGCAAAAGCAAGTGGTTCCTCCATTTAAACCAAATATATCTGGAGAATTTGGTCTGGATAACTTTGATTCCCAATTCACCAATGAACCTGTGCAGCTCACTCCAGATGATGAGTAAGTAATGCAGAATTGTTAGTTGTGATTTCAAGATTGACTTAGTATAGACTGCTGAAATGTACTGTGGCATGATATAAAAATCAGCTAACAGTGGGGAAGCTGCTATAAAGAATTTGAGTTCAAGGAAGGATGAATAAGTGCTATTTTACAAGTTTTATTGATATCATCTTCAAGTAACAGATGTGTGAAAGAAAAGACCTGTTTTGCCATGTCGCTTTCTTCTGCACTACTTAAGTCATGACATTTCTAGAATGTGGAGTTCACATTGAATTTTTTTTGGGTGTTTTGTGCAAGAAAACATGCTTTTTGGAGGTGCGTAGGAGGGCCTTGCCCAGGTATTTTAGTTAGTACTAATTAAAGTAAGGTTGTCCTGATTTAAAAAGGTTGATAGGATGCAAGATAATGTATGTGACTCTGGCAGTGGAGTTGGGGCTCCCCTCGCCGTGATTTGGGATAGGTGCAAAACGGATTCTCTAGCTTGACTGAACCCCTCTTGTGTACGTTTAGGAATTCTTGCAGGTTCTGTATAATGTATGCTTAATACAGAAAGAGGAACAGTGAATAGTAAATGTTCATTGTGAACTTTATTTAGGCCTGAGATCTGATCTCCTCCTTCATCCATTTGTAAATGTATAATATTTCAGCAGAGGCCAAAGAAATGCTAATCGAAGAGTAGTATCACCTCCTATTTTAATCTTTTGCAAAAATGAAATGTTCTACAAACATTAGGGTGCTTTTTGCAGAAAATGCAGACATGGGAGTAACCAAGTCATTGCTTGTGAGTGGTTTCGTGTTTTGTTACCTGTAGACTAGAAAAAAATAGCAATATTTGAAAGGAAGCAGAGAGACAGACAGGCATAACGGGAAATTTTTGAATTGCAATTGACTTTAGAGGTCTAAATTTTAAGACAAACTATCAGTTAATAGTGCTACATTTTAATATTGATGAGCTAACAATTTTTTTTTTAATCTTAATAGTGATATTGTGAAGAAGATTGACCAGTCTGAATTTGAAGGCTTTGAATATATAAATCCTCTTTTGATGTCAGCTGAGGAATGTGTCTGAATTATCCGTTTTTGGACTGTGCCAATTGCTACTGTTTGTTTCTGCATGGATAAATATCTCTTCATTTGATGCAGTTGCATAAAACAAATAACTAAATATCTTACTCTTGCCACCTAATGTGGATTATTCACTACTTTCTTTTGGTATTTGTCATCCTGAACAGTTGTTATGTTGAACTTTGGGCTGCCAGAAGGTGAAATCTGTCAATTTCCCAATAGTCTTGCCAAACTTGAATTTTAATAGAGAAGTTGATCTGTAGAATTCCTGACTGAGCAAGGAGATCTGGCTGTGTAATTAGCCAGTGCAGCATTCTGTTGAAGTCAACTTTTGTTACTGTTTTAAGAATACAAATAGCATTAGGGAACATTCTAAATATTCTTAAAGGGCTTCTATTTTTGCAGCAAGACAAATAAGACCTCATGACTTTGTAGTGCTAAATCTGTCCTATCTGAACACCTGATTTCTGTGTTCTCCTTTGACTCCAGATGTTCCAGGTAAATTATTGCCCTTTAGATTTAAATGACAGTGAGGAGAACAGTTTTTTAAACTCCATAGGTCAAGAATGACTGTCTTCATAGTGTGTATTGATTCTATCTGAAAGGGAGATTATTAACTCAATGACTGAATGAGTAGGTTTTGCTACTGAATTACACACTATGAATTGTACGTAGCTTTTGACATTTGAACAGCGAGTGCCTTTCTGAGCCTGTCCCTTTCAGCAAGGGTTGTACGTGGTGTAAAGTGTCAGTTTAAATGGAATTCAATTAATACTTTTTAAAATTAAAATCTGTAGAGTGTAAATTAGCAGAAATTGGCAGCTAATTTTGAAGAATGTAGGACCTCACGCTATTATTTATTGCTTTTACATTTTCTGTCTTACTGTATGGGTATGTTACAGCTATGGTCTAGATAAGGGCATTGTTTCCCATTATCTTATTGCCATACTGCTGGCAAGGCATTCTACTTTGCCAGTGGGAAAAGCACATATGGAAAAAAATAGGTGCTGTCCACAATGACTCCCTTAACTTTTTCCTTTATATATAGTAATTTGTAATCACAATCAAACCTTAAGTATTGGTAGTAAACGCAAAAGTTAGTAATAAAGCAATTGGTTGGAGTAAATAGAACAATTCAAAATAGGAGATAATGGTGGAGTGATTCTTACATTTCATATTGGTGAACAGTGTAATATACAAGCACAGCTAATTCTTATTTTTAATGTTTGAGGAATACTCTTGAATGTCTTAGACTGGAGAAATGCCAAATGTACCACTTTTCTGCGGGAAGGGGAGGGAAGGATTTAAAAGACACTGAAGAAAATCTGTATTACATACTGAAAAGTTGTAAGGTAAGGTACCTATTGGTGAAAGTGATTTTAACTATATGTAAACACTAGTTAGAAAACTTTAGATAAAGCTTTTAATAAGATTTTTGCTTGGTCAGTGTCTTTCCTTGAAAATATGTGGTGAACCTATATTTATAGCACATCTTCCTTTTTTTTTTTTTTTTCTTTTGATTTATATATTGGTGATACTTTGCAATGAGTAGCAAATTCTTCTAAAAGTCTTGGGCCAAATTTTCAAAACAAGGGAGTGAGCCTCCATTCTAGGAGAGCTTTGATCCTCCACATTGTTGACAATCAGATTCCCATAGACACCTCAAATTATGTATTTTCAGACACAAAGTAGTGGAGTAAAACCTACATTTAAAGAGTGGCTAATGACTAACACTTAGTTCCTGTGAAATGAACTTGGTGCAGTTTTTAAACTGTGGTTAACACTCAAGTGCTTAGCCTTTGACTTCCGCCCACATGGTTTAGGCTTCAGGATTTCACTGAAATTAAACTTTGAAGTTACTTTAAAAATCCCTCTCTACAGTGGTTTAATTTCATATGGATTATTAGATAGACTTTATAGAGGGAAGTGCATTTTTGTTGTTCATCAGAAAAGTATAATACACTGTCTTCTCTGTTTAAAGCAAAAATTATTTTTTATAAATACTGTTTCAAAAAAACCTTTTTTATTTATGTTTCTAACCATTAAGAATGTCACTGAGTTAGCAATGATAGGCATGTTAAGTGACTTAATCCACTTAAAAACGGTTGTTTTCACTTTCTCCAAAGTGCCATGATGTTAACATGTATATTTCAGTGTTGAACATACAGCAGCTGTTATAAATACTCAGAAGGGAAACTGGGTGTAAACCATCAAGTGTGGTAGGTTTTGTCTTTGCAGAAAGTGTCTGCATCAGAAGCCTGATGTGTCTGTGTGGAATAACCTCCTTTTTTATATATGAACTTGGTTCTTATGGGTGCTCTGCTAGTAAATAGTGTTGCTACTATTTTCCCATTTCACATGGAACGTGGTCTTCAACATTATTGTGTAATCACTCCTTTTATTTGTGCACACTTTTTACTTTAAATAAAACATTTATATTAGGCCTCTGTGTATTAACCTCAGAAAAAAAAAAGTGCTGTGAAATGCTTGGATTTGCTTGGGATTACTTGGGTGGCCTTTATATCTCCAGCTCCCACAGAAGGAGTGTTGTTTAACCAGTAGCTCTCAGGGTGTGGTTTTACTTTCCTTTGTTTTTTGTTCTCTTTTCCTAGAAGAGACAGTGCTGCTTGTCCCCAGCAACCCAAGCAAGGCAGCCTCCTACCCGGGGTTCCCACACAGGTCTTACAGTGCTAACATACTCGGGCCAGCCACATTTCATCTTTCTACACTACGAGGCAATGTAATTCCAGGTTTTCGATTGATTCAACTTTCCTTTCAACACCAGTGTTGAAACAGAGCCAACGTAGTGAGGCTTTCAGGAGCTGTGCGGATGCAAACAGCTCCCAGTAGAATATGAAATGAAACTCTGGCTTCTTTGTCCAAAGATGTTTTAGGTGGAACTTCTAAGATGTCATTTCACCTGTGAGAGCTGAGACTTGGGAGTTTACAGCCCCATTGCAGCTGCTGTATTTATTTCTGTGTGATTTCCCTTTGTTTCTCTAATTCCTCCTCCATATTCTTCCAGATTTGTGACACAGAGGGCAAGGGCACTTGCCCAATACCGTTTACACATACAGTATTTTAATATCCGTATCTCTATATTTTAAAAGAGACTTCTTTTGAAAGCTGGCTTGTTATTAGAAGTATATACCAGCATTCTTAGACAAATGCTACAGATGGTCGCACGTTTTAATTACCTAACCTCTGAACACACATTTCTTGTTCTTGTTTGGTTTGGTGACTGTCTTTGTTCAGTCTGAACAGTTGTTTATATTAAGACTCTTTAATGAAAAAAGTGTATATACATGGTAACTTAATTACTAATCTTTTATTTTCCTTTTATGATTGTCTTCATGATGTCTAGGCAAGAGGCAGATATCTGAAATTACCTACAAATAAATTATGCTTTCTGGAGAAGAGTGAGTGAAGGATTGGATTCCCTTTCAGAAGAGGGGAATTGTACTGAATCTTGTATTTTCTTGACAAGACTTCAAACATTTTTAAGGCTTTTTTTTTCTCCTGCTTATGTTTGAGTGCTCCAAACTGCACACTTGAGATGTGTGGTCTTGTCAATATGCATTTAAGCACCAAAGATGGAAGACAGAGAAGGCCCATCTGCGGCTTTTGTGGGAAGGGGGCTTTTTCAGATGTAAATAGAACCAGAAGTCTGAGTATCTGTATTTCACTGTTAAGCTTGCAGAAGGTGTCTGAACTTATATCACTTTTTAAATTGATTCTCCAAACATCTAGACATGTGAATTCTGATCAAAATTTTAGATGTAAAAACTAAGTCACATTCTTCATTGGATGCAGTGTTTTGTGTGTAACTATTACATAACTTGTCCTGTAAGTTCAACTTTTTGCAGCAAGTTCTTTAATAAGGTATCTATAATACATCATATCTACATTACTTAAGTTTGTCATAGGATGTTTCACAAATATATCAAGACTGATCTTCAGTATTGTAGCCTAAAATTAATGATTGTTGCTAAAATGACTTATTTTTGCATAAAATATGTATGCTAGTGTCTTTCAGGAAGAAAACACAATTTTTGTCCTTTGGACAGTGTTAAATTGCATTATATCAATTTTAGGGTGGCATGTATGGAAAGAAACATTAAAACCCTTTTTTCCCCTTTCTGCAAAAAAAACCCATAAATGTGCAACTTAAATCTTATTCATAAAAGTGTGACAAAATTCTTTACACATTTAGCAGTTTGACAACAAGTTAGTATCTGTGTTAACCAGCACAACTAAAAGATCATTTTATTTTAAGTCTTAATATGTTTTTTGGCACTTCATTTTTTATGCAGTAGTTGAAGGGATTTTTTTAATTTGCACTTAGAAATGCAAATTTGTCTCACTTGCTTTTCTTCCTAGTGTGCGAGTAGAAGAGGTATCACCCCCAGAGACTGTCAAGGGTGGCCTGCAAGGAATTCGGGGAGTTTGTCAGGGAAGAGCAGCACTCTAACACCTTTGCTGTAGGATATTTTGAAGGCATGGATTTTCCAATATGTTCGGCGTACTATTATTTTAGAAATATATGAAATTATACATTTCCTGGGGAATCAATTGGTTTATTTCTTTCATTATTACTATATTTCTCTTTTTGATTTTCACTATAAATAAAACTTTTGTGGTCATTTCTTAAGTTAAAATAGGATTTTTTTATCTTTTAAAATAATAATCTTCTCTTCCTTGGGAGTAGACCTGAAAAGAGTAGAGAGAAATTCTGTATGCATTGCTTTGCTTTTAAAGCTAAGCTGTTTAAATAAAACCACTAAATGTGCTAAATGTGAGTTATGCAGTAAGACAACCTTAAATGTTAGTTTAATCAGATTCCAAAAAAACTTGAGCACTTTTTGAAACTCCAGAAAGGTTAGTAATAAAAGTAAAATCCTCCCCCAGGCTCTGTTAGTGCAATTTATTAAGTACTGAAAAAATCTGTAGTGAAGGTTTGAGTTTAGTTACATTGTACCTGAGGTACCAAATGTTTTTCACAGTCAACCCTCAAGGTTCTAGGTAGAGTTTGCATGTTTTATCCTCTGCTTACTGTCTTAGGCTGCATGATTGCTGTAACCCTTTATCAGCACCTTGAAGCTACCAAAATAGGCGTCTTGAAACGAAAAATGGAGATTTTTTTTTTTTTTTTTAACTCAAAGAATGTCTTTAAATTCCTAGCTTTATGTGCCATGGTTATGTGTAATACCCACCTACAAATATTGTCTGAGTTATGTCCTTAGATTATTGCAGCTGTGATGTTACGTATCTTGCAAGTTATTGAGTTATTCACAATTGAAATATAATGCAGTGCATTTCAATGGTTGGCTATTGGGGAAGAAATATTTCATTAAACTCTAAATTCTTAAAGGGTAGAAAAGAGACAGGAATGTCCAGATCGATTAGATAATAGAAGCACTGGTCAGTGTTTTTCAAGATAAACATCCCAAACTAGTGGAATAAAAAGCTTAGTGAATCTACTATAATTCTGTGGCTATTAATTCTGAATATATACTTAATAAGTACAGAGTCTTTTGTATTCTTCCAGAATAGGTACATATTTCCACAACATTATCTGCTGGCCTAGCTTCATATGTTTTATTGTGAATGAATAAAGTTAAATAGAATTAAGTTAAACACAGGCAACTGAGGTAGAACATAAATGCACTCTGGCATTTCCTCCACCACTTTCCCTGTCTCATGCACATCCTTCTTGTGTTGTGTGAAAGGAGTTTGTGTTTTCATGCAAGGCTGGCAACTGTTCTCCTGCACTGTGCTGCTTTGCAGCTTGCACTGCTTAACTGTAAATGGAGAAAAATATCAGTCTCTTAAAATTATTACAGGAAAGTCTCCTCTTTTAACAGCTGCAGAAGCTCGTGTGTGATATAGCAGCTAAAAGACGAGATGATGCTTGCACAGTTCTATGAAATTCTGTTTTGCTGCAGGCTAGAGAACAGCATTTAAAATGTATGAGGGTAGTACTGCACATTACTGCACACTTAGAATTCACTTAAATCCGGTTATAACACTTCCCTACTATGAAAAGTAAAAAAAGATGAGATAAAAGCTGCACGTTGAGGTGGCATGACCTGTGTTTATGAACTACAGGGTGCTGCTAGATCAGATGAACCTCACTCAGATGCAAAGATGAACCAAGGCTTATGGTCCTGCATCCATGGAACTGGGACTTAAATGCACAGGTTCTGTTCAGAGTGAATCTCGAGTGTCTGGACAGTACTGAGGTACCAATCTTGGTCATCTTCTGGCTCATAAAATGCAATTGTGCGTAAGCCTCTGATTTCAATGTACAGAATTCAGCTGTGCTGCTGCTACTGCTGAGCTGCAGAGGAAGTCTGGCAGAAAGAGCTAAAAATAGTAGGGTAAACACAAGTAAGAAGGAATGTACTCCCCATAATGATGGTAGTTAATATGATAAATGCTCCCTCAAGTGCCGCTGAGTCAATCTCTGGTGGCTTATAATAAAAGTAGAGAAGCAAGAAGAGGGTAGAAGAGGACAAAGAGTAGAGCACAAAAGGGACTAAAAAAAAAAAAAAAGTTGCTTCAATAGTTCTTATCAAAAGGCTAAATTTTGGTTGTGATTTTTGGAAAGCTTTTATCTTTGTCATATGTGGAATGGCCTCCTCTGTCTTCCTTTCCTTCTCTCTTCACTATGGTCTCTGAAAAGGCAAGTTGTGTTTTTCTACACGTGCATTTCCCTGGCATTAGGTGGCCTGTTTCGAGCAGCTGGGACAGGACAGGAAAACAGGGCTCCTAATTTCACCTCATTGGGAGGTTTAGATGCTCCAGCCCCTTTGTTTGCCGGGAAGCCTCACTCCTGCCCCACAAGCTGCACTACGGCAGCAGCCAAACAAGGACTTGGGGACGACACCTCCTGCTGGATGTAAAAATCGAGGTCAAACTCTCCCACGTTTACACTTCTTCCATTTTTTTTTTTTTTAATAAGAGAAAGGTCTAGTGCTTTTTTTCCAGCTGTGGCACAATAAATGCAACCGCCGCTGTCTTTAGGGTGGCAGAACTACCGTTAGAGCGCAGGCCCCGCTGCCGTTCCCCCGCTCGACCCCG
>JAWLRI010000640.1:6156538-6198785 GCA_034781795.1 Crypturellus tataupa
CCCCTCCCTTCCCCCCCCCCTCCTTTTTTCTCCATTTTTTCCTTTTTTCTTCTCCCTCTTCACCTCCGTGAAGGGAGCCCCTTCCCCACTCGTGCCCTCCTCCCCGCTCCGTGGGCTTGCCCGACCCGTGTCCCCCCATCACCAGGGCCGTGGGCTCGTGGCGCGGAGCCCCCCGTGTGCCCTCCATCCCCGGGGGCAGCGCGGCGGCGCTCCCGCTCCCGCCACGCGCTCCTGTCGCCGGCTGAACCGTCACTCACGGCCTCTCTCTGTCCCTCTCTTCCAGGTTATCCGGAGGCCTTGACGGAACCGCGTATATAGCACAGGATGCACGGTTAGCCTATGGCCTGGGTCGTGTTTGCGCTGCTAGAAACTCGGGGTGGGGAAAGTCTGGCGCCGGGGACGTCCCTGCTAAAGGTGACTCTAGGGACATTCATTTCTCCCATAACAATCTGTCACAGCCTTTAGTTTTGGTTTTTTTTTGGTGAGCTGCAATAGTCACTTCAGTGGTGGTGGAAGCCCAAACTTGGCCACGCAAGAAAGGAAGCCCTTGAGCCTGTGTGCGAGCCCTTAGACCGGCTGCAGGAAGGTGAATAAAATTTTCACACAACTTAAGCAGCGTTTTGGATCGGTTGCATTGGGATCGGCGCTCTTCCGACTGAGGCTTGTGGGCATTTTTTTTCTTTTTAAATATTTAAACAGAGACTTGTTTGAAAAGCCAGTGTGCTTTTTAAAAAGGGGAAAAGAAGTGCTCGAGGATGGAGGCTCATGTGTCAGCTCATCATTTTTTTACTGAATGACTATAGAGAACCGCTGTGCAAACTACTGAGTAGGCTGTAAAGAAAAATCCTTTTATATGCATATTGCAGTGTGTTTTTTATAAAAGCAAATTGAGCAAATAATTTTAAACCTAGAAGAAAAATTTGTTTAACCTCTCCATTCTTATTTCTATGGTATTACATGCAAAATGAGTTACAGTTTTTACTTCCTGGAGGCTGAAAGATTAGCTTCTTGCTGAAAGGGCGCCAAACTTGGCGTGCGTGAGGCAATCAGATCAGGCAAATTTATTTTTGTATTAGCGAGCAGGAAGATGCACACTCAAGATTTGCTTGATTAAAAGTTCTGGTGTTTAGCAATGGAAAGCCCACAAACAAACTTCCATCTAGGTCTAGGAGCAGACCAAAAAAGGACTGGGATCCAAGAGGATGGGAGTCCTCCGGTAAAAAAAATAATGACGGAAATGCACGTAAATAGCAAAGTACGAGTTGTAATAAATAAACTGCCAACGATAAAGAAGGAAAACTTGGATGAATATGATGGAACTTCTGTGGACGCTGATGGGGAAATCGCCAAGCCAAATAGTACTTCGATGTCCGAGCCTTTGAATTTAAATCCAGGTTTGAAGCACACGCTGGCACAGTTCCACTTAAGCAGCCAGAGTTCACTGGGTGGACCGGCCGCTTTTTCAGCTCGTTATTCCCAGGAAAGTATGTCACCCACTGTCTTCCTGCCTCTCCCATCACCACAAGTACTTTCTGGTCCGCTGCTCATTCCTCCCGACAGCTCCACCGAACTCACTCAGACTCTCTTGGAGGGGGAATCTATTTCTTGTTTCAAGGTTGGAGGAGAAAAGAGACTCTGCCTGCCTCAAGTTCTGAATTCGGTGCTGCGGGACTTCTCGTTGCAGCAGATTAACACCGTGTGTGACGAGCTGTATATTTACTGCTCGAGGTGCACGTCCGACCAGCTTCACATCCTGAAGGTTTTGGGAATTCTTCCGTTCAACGCTCCGTCCTGCGGGCTCATCACGCTCACCGATGCTCAGAGGCTATGCAACGCTTTGCTGCGCCCGCGCACTTTTCCTCAAAACGGTGGCTTTCTGCCCGCCAAGAACGCCTTGGCCCAGCTGAAGGAGTCCGGCAGTGCCTTTGAGGTAGAGCACGAGTGCTTGGGCAAGTGCCAGGGGCTGTTTGCACCTCAGTTCTACCTGCAGCCGGATGATCCGTGTATCCAGTGCTTGGAGTGCTACGGCATGTTCTCGCCCCAGACGTTCGTCATGCACTCTCATAGATCCCCCGATAAAAGGACCTGCCACTGGGGCTTTGAATCGGCCAAGTGGCACTGCTACCTTCACATTAACCAAAAATACCTGGGAACGTCGGAGGAGAGGGAGCTGAAGCATCTCTTGGAGGAAATGAAGGAGAAATTCAGCGAGAAAAATCAGAAAAGAACTCGGTCCAAAGTAAGTTCACCTACTCTCATGAAACTCCTGAATCTCTTTCTGGTAACGAGTAAATATTTATCTTAGAAGCCTGTTGTTTGCCTTTGTAAATGTGAATGTTTGTCAAATGAAGTGTGAGTTAAATTTATGAGAGTTCTCCACTCAGTCTGAGAGCCGCAGTAATTTCTTTCCTCTTTGAGCTTTAGCTAATGTCAATCTGGTTTGGTCCTGTTGGGTTTTGTTATTTTTTTAAAAGTATGCAGTCCCTGGAAAAATGTAGAGCTATTGTGGAAATTTTCTTTCTCCCGTTTGACCTTTGAGTGTGTTGTTTTAAACTGTGTGTTGCAGCAGCTGAGCAAAGCAGAAAGGAGCTTGAAAATCAAGTATTGTAAATGGGTTCTACATTTGTTATTTTAACTCCAGCGCATGCATATGCGGTGAATGGCTACCTGGCTTGCTAACCACTCAGCGACATCTCATGACTTTGCATATAGGGTAATGGCACATTGATAAGTTGCTATTTAAAAGCTCCAAGTCTGCTTGTTCAGTAATAGATTAATGTTAAGCAGACTGTATAGAGAAATATGATGAAAGAAAGAGTTTTTAAATCACTTCAAATAATGAGCTGCAGGACAAATGCCAAGAATGGACATTGTGAGGTTTTTTTTTCCTAAAAATACAATTTATATTTTACCATAGAGAGCTGCTCATTTAAATAAAAGACCAGAAAAATATTGAATGTTGCTGGGGAAATTATTGTATTATGCTCAAGGAAAAAGATTTTAAGGGTAAATTTAAGGGGAAATGATAAAAGCCTCTGATATGGTATATTTCCTCATGCCCAACTTGCTGGAGATGCAGAAAAGTTCATGGCAAGGGGACTTCACCTTCTGATAGACTATCATGACAGTCTTAATTCCTGCAATGCCAGTACGGGTCATACACAGCGCTACAGAGTTTGCAGTGGGGAAGTAGTCTGCTGTATTCATTCCCGCAGGACCTTTCATGCCATAGACATTGAAGAGATGTTATCATTTCACCTTTTGATCTGCGTGCAGGAGGTTCAGAAACAGGAAAGATCTCATGGCCAGGAGTCTATTACTATGCAACCAGAAGCAGGATTCTGGGAATGAATATGGAGGGTTATTTCCCATGCTACTTCCACAATATTATTTTTTTGAATAGATTATGTTATAGGTCAGGTGTGAACATAGGGGAAAAATAGTTTCTGAAGCCTAATGGTAAAGACCCACATGGTTCTTTCTTTTAGAGCAGCATATGAAATCAGAATGATAGATAAGCTCCATGAAAATTTGAAAAAAAAAACATAAAATGATGAAATGACTTATTTTTCCATTTTTGGGAGGGAAGGAGAAAAGAATAAGTGTCTTATAGGTATTCACCTGGAAAGTATAGAAGATTTTTTATAGATATTTTAATAGGTCAGAGAAGATTTTTAAGATATTTTAATAGGTCAGAGTTTGGAGCAATGCCTCTGACCCCTTGTTCTGGGGAAGCCTGTGATGTTCAGTAGTCTTGTCTTTTCCTCTCTTTTCCTGTGGCATGAGAGGTATTAGATAGAGTGTATAGACGTTACCTTTTCTTATACTCTTAGGCAAATGTCTTTGTAGGATATTCTGTGTGCTGTTCTATCACCTTTTTGCCTTCTTTGTAGAAAAGCAATAAATACTGTCAAGTTTGAGAAGGGTCCAAGAAGAACAGTTGCCCTTGGCCAACTGTCCCTCCCTCTATTTTAGTGATAAAAGTAACAGATGAAAGTAATAGCTTGTATGTAAAATAAGACTTAAAGCAGAAATGAGATACTCCAATGTGGTAATAATAATTAATTAATTAAATTTCCTTTCTCCTTAGCTCTCAATTTACTCACCTCACAGTATAAGTATGCTTTGGCTCTTGATGTTTTAAGAGTAGACAACCTATGTCCTTGCAGCTACACTTACAAAGTTAGTTCTTTTCTCTCCCTCATGGTAATAAAAACGATGTAAATAGCATATTTGGTGGTCATTTGAGTTTCTCATCTTCTGTTGACCCCTGGTCCTCCTCATTGCAACAACTCTCACCAAATCTCTGACGTTGTCCGTGGTGAGAGACCCTCATTCTCTTTGCGACAGGTCCTGATAATCCCTCTGTGCTATGACTTTGTCCTGCTGCTTCAGCTAGTTGTTTGAGTTGTCATTATTCTCACAATGTGTAGTTAACATCTCTTCTGAATATTTCTATAAATCCCATCACTGCTTTAAAAACTACTGCCTTAAGTGATTGGACAGAAATTACCTGTCCATTTATATGGAAATGTCTTTCCATTAAACTTTTATCAGTTTTTTTTTTTTTTTTTTTCATTTATATGGCAAATCTTGTAAGAAATGTACAGGGTAAGCTTTCTGGGAATAGAAAGGGGCTCAGAGTTACTAGTTTGCATAATGGCCAGACCAGAGATTTTCTTTCTAATCCCTGACTGAAGCTTGGAGCATAGTCATAATACAACTTTGTATTATGACTATCTTCTCAGTTCAAGATGGATTTTTTTTTTTAATCAAGTTTCTGGATTACCTTAAATAATAGCTCATATCACTAGCTTTGGAAGAAAAAGTGTAAAAAAGAAAAAAAAAGAAAAGCTTTTTTTAAAATTAAAATATGTTAAAATATCAGTCCTAAAAGCTGAAAAAGTTGCGATTCAGAAATACTGTGGGTTGAAATTGGGTTTTCATATAGTAGTTACGATATAACTAGAGGAATTTATGTGCAATATTTAGATTATTAGAATGACCTGAATAAGCAGAAAGAGGTTGAAATGAGTTTCAGATGAGGCAATTTTTCTAGAGATTATTCAGTTTATTTCTAATCTTCCTTATTTAAACATTCAATTATGATTTTATTAACTTGGAGCTTAGCTTCCTTGTGCCTCACTCATTTATATCTGTTCTGGAATTGATCTGAGGGTACACAGGCATGGAGTTAAATTTAATTTTCTTTGCTAGAGCTGAATTTCCAGGACAGGAAGTTTTCACCATAATGTTGGCACTGGGATTTGCTCTTTGTCGTGGTCAAATGGCAGTCAGTTCTGCAGGGCTTGGTACCAGCTCCATGGTTCTGACCTGGTATTCACTGAGTGCCAAAGATGATGATTCCTTTCAGGGTGTGAAATAAACTTTTCTGAGTGTATATTATACTCACGAAACCTTTGAAGCTGTTTAGATGATAGATGATGGTTTTTTTTATTTAAGCCATTTTTGTTTCCTCCAAACCCATTATTATGCATTAATATTTTTGGAATTTTAATTTTGTGTAGACAACCTCTCAATTTCCAAGGATACTTTAATATAGTGAAATTAAAAAATGATTCCTTAGTTGTGAGCATCTTTCATAGATACAATGAGATGCCTTTCTCATAAAAGTATATTCGAAGTGCATCTGAATTTTTTTAATGATTATTTACTCAAAAAACAAGAAGAAGAAGAAGAATTCTTATTCACATGTGAAATACACAGGTGACTTAAGATGTTGTATTCTGATATATGAGAAGTTGGTGTTGGTACTGCAAAAGGAAGTAGAGTTGTCATGTCAATGCAGTAGCTTTGCCTGTTTCTGTAGTTAAAATTCTTAATTAAGTAATTTCTGTGTTCTGTAACGAGTAATTACTTCATTTTATTTATAGATTTTGCTTTGTAATAAAGTATCTGTCAAGTGTATTATAGAGGTAGATACTTTATTGCAAAAGGTAAATGTTCGTGCACCTTTTGAAAATCCTAGTTTCTGCTTTTTATTTCTCCAAGTATTCTTAGCATGCTCCTGGCAGAGTTTGGAAACTCTGGAGTTTTTATATGGGCTTATAAACATTTTTGTCCTTTTTCTTTCATTGCTACTTTACCCATATTTGGAAGTTGGCAATTTAAGAACCTCCTGTGGTTTGCATCCCCCTGTCCATCTGCCAGGGACTCACTTTCTAGTACCCCGAGGTGTCTGTACCGCCTGCATTTGGGCATATGTATTAATTGTATAACTGTCATTCCACTGAGCAGGATCTATTAAGATATGAATAAAATGTGGTAGTCCTCTCATTAGTGTTTTATTTTTGTTCTTTAGCTGGATTCACAGCAAAATCTAGAGCTGTCGCAGTGGTATCCAGTTATAAAGCAAGAAGCAGAAACTGCTACTCAACCACCTCCCTTTGTCCATCCCAGGTAACTAAATTCCTGTGTAGAATATTGTCTAGGCAAATTATATAGTTCTAAATGTTTAAAGATGATTTCAACCTAAAAACGTACTTAAAATCTAAAATTTTAGAAAAACTCTTAAGCGATTGCACAAGAACAATTCAGTCCTTACTTTTTATGTACCTTTTTCCAAATATTAATGAATTGCATATGAGTGATTTTTGGTATTGCTCTCAAGGTTTCAGGAGGAAATAAAATGTAATTACAATTTCCCTTTTCAAAGCAGAAATGGCAGAAGCTGATTATTAAGCCTTCCTGTTATAACTTACTGCATGCATGTGTAAAGCTTCCCAGTGCCCATTGGCATGAGTGCCAGTTAATTTCATTTCAAAACAAATGTGTAAAAGCTGTTAATTTCCTAGTTTTAGAAACCAAACACATTAATACACACTTTGTCATGTGCATCAGTGAGGCAAGCAGTGTTTCTTGACCCTCCTACTATGCAGTAGTTGTGCATTTACTGTATGTAAGTGAGCTCAGACTCTGGATCAGTGACATGTGTGCATCATGCTAATTCCCATGCAAGCCCATAAGTGATGGAGCTGCAGTGATGGTCCCCTAGTTTGCTGTTTCTATCATTAACTTTCCTTCCGAACCAGGGGAAAGGAAAGTACTGAAGACAGTTTGTGCCAGTGCTGTCTTGTGATACTCATCCTTTTTGCAATGACCTTAAGAGATTTGGATTCAGTCACCTTTTAGTTTCACTCTGTCTTTAAGTGAAGAATTTGCTTTTTTTTTCTTCTTGATATCCTTGAAACCACATGTGGGTAAACTCTTCAGTAAAGGTTAAGTGGATCATTATGATTTCTTTTGACTAAGGAAAAACTTACTTATGAAAGGAAGTACTTATTTCCCTTGAAACTTGTACTGTTTGAAATCATGTTAAATTGGAACTTGCTGTTTTTTTATCTTTCCTCATTTACTATACCTTAGTTCTCATTTGTAATTTTACTGTTCTTTCTGTTTCAGTTACTACCTTTATATGTGTGATAAAGTGGTTGCCCCAAATGTGTCTCTTGCATCACAATATAAAGAAGTTGCAAAACCAGCAGTTAGAGCAGAAGTAATTAAATCCTCATCTGGACAACCCGAGAAGCAGCTCAGTAGTGGAAAACACAAAAGAGCTGCTTCCTATCCCGAGCTTTCTCTGGAAGAACAGGAAAAGGTTGACTTGAAAACTGGAATGGAGCAGCATAAGCGTTTAGGTGAGTGGGTGAATGATAATAGAAAATTACGTTGACATTTTTCAGTTTTTATATTACATAATTAATTTTGGAAAGCTCAATGTCAAGTTCGTATTTGGTGGTAATTTCTGTGCCACTTCAGTTTTCCAAAAATACTCTTGGCCTTCGTATAATCTTCAGTTTACTTTGCAGTTTTTCACTGTGAAAGTTTAACTTTCTGTGATTGTTTTGCTATCTTTTTCTTGTAGATCCGCCTATATCCACTAATTCTGCAAGAGAAAGTAAATCTGAACGTATTTCTTCCAAAAGTACTAGGCACTCTAGCCGTAGTGAAGTACGTAATCGTGTACGACCCTTGTCTCCAACTCTCATGAAGGACATCAGTTGTGAAGACGACAAGGGAAAAATCATGGAAGAAGTAATGAAAACCTACATTAAACAGCAAGAAAAACTAAATACCATTTTGCAGAGGAAACAACAGCTTCAAATGGTACAGTGGCTAACTTAATAAGTTTCATTTTTATTATCTGAAAACTGATGGGAGCTGGTTATTTCTAGAATCATTATCATAGATTACTGTCATTTTAAAACTGCCAAAAACCTAGAGATTTTGTTTCCAACTTGAATCCAGACACTGAATCTGTAATAACCCTTGTGCTGTTTAGATTAGAGCCCACTAATAATTCTAATAATATCTTTTCAGTTTATAACTATTGTTTTTAAGTAGCTGCTCTTTTATCCAAATGAAAACTACTTCTTTCACGTTTCATGTTTCTAAACGCTTATATACTTTTGTGAATTTAGTTTATTAAATCCTTTAAAAATTTTCAGTTTTCAAGTTTTAGAAAATGCTGACCTCAGCTTTCTAGGAATGATCTCATCGCTGCCCCTATGAAAAAAGACCACCTTCCTATTTCTGTTTTCTCCTGCTTTTAGGGGGATTTTTTTAGTCTTTTTATTCACAGATGGCATTAGAAACTGTTTTTCATTTGTGCTTTTTGTTTCATTTCTGTGTTTAAACTAGCTAAATATTATCTTTACTTCTTGCATTCATTGGGAGACACTATATATATATATTTCATTTCAACATTTGAATTGAGAATCAATGAGCTTTGATTAATGTCTCTGGACATTATCAAAAGCCTTTAAATTGTTCTATTGTTGGAGATAAAGCTTGTATACAAGTGAATTATTAGATCTTTTTAATTTAAAAAGTTCAAAATGCTGGAGGAAAAAGTAAATACAACACAAATGTTGTATTTTTTCTTACATTCTGCTTTTTTTTTCAAAAATATGTTTATTTCATCTTCAAAATCTCTTTTAATGAATCAGTTGCTGCTTTCTGCGTTTCACTTCTGGAAATTGTAAGTCAGTTTCTGGAAATTCTGTGTATTTGAAAGCGTGATTTGTTTATATTGAATTGAATGTTTACAACAGAATTTTAGGTTACCACTGATACACTGATGAATGCACTCTTTTTGATGTCATTTAAATTATAAACTATTTGAATTATAAAATGAGTTCTTGATTTTTCTAGAACCAAGGAGAATATGATCATGATCTCTTTCTTGGCAGGAGGTTGAGATGTTAAACAACTCTAGAGCGATGAAGGAACTTACTGAAGAACAGCAGAATTTACAAAAAGAACTTGAATGTTTGCAGACTGAGCACGCTCAAAGAATGGAAGAATTTTATTTTGAGCAGAGAGACCTGGAGAAGAAACTGGACCAAGTGATGAAACAAAAGTGTGCCTGTGACTCCAATTTAGAAAAAGACAAAGAAGCTGAATATGCAGCACAGGTGAGAAGTGAAAGCTTGTTTCAAATTGAGCCGTATCTAGTGTATGATCAATTGTGATGCTGCTGCTAAGTGAATTTGAAAGTTTCAGTGATTGAACTTTTATTGGAGTTTTTCTGCCACATTCAAGTTTCATCTTCCCCATGTGTTCTTGTTTGATATCCTATAGATTAACACTATAGACTAATATCAAAGATTAATATCAAGATAGGTTGCTATCTTGCTAGTGCTAGTATATTTATTTCTTTTTCCTGACATTGAAACTGTTGTAGAATGCAACTTACAGAAACACTTCACCTGTCAAATGTTACAAAATTCTTCTTTCAGATATCTGAAAGGTCTTATTCTCCCCGTTTAAAACAAATAATGTGTTTAATAGTTTTGCCCATATTACACATTCTCATTTTTTGTTATAGAAAATAGCTTTTTCACTTAAAAAAAAGCCCTCAAACACTTTTTCTTTAATCAGGTTAGTAGCGTACATGGCTGTTCCTTGTAGTACTTAGTGTTAGGATCTCGTATGTGTTATCAGTAATATCTGATGAAACCCCTTGAGTTCTTAACCAAATGCTTTGATAGTCCTCTTGGAGAAAAGAAATGTGCATGTTTTGGTCTCCTGTTCTTGCTTCTTGAGCTTACACATCAAAATCTATGAAGATCCTTTTTTTTTTTTTCTTTCACTGAGAATTTTTAACATGTAGCATTGTTTCTTTATATTAGTGGTTATTCATGTCACACCAATGGGAAGAATCCAGTTAACACCAAATGCAGTCTTGAGATGGCCCATTTTAAAATCAGTAAAGTTATGATTAAGTGCATATTAAAAGATTTAGTACTGTGCCCCAGAGAACGAGTCTTTCTAGTTTTTTAACTTGAACTTAATTCAGTAAAGCTTTATGATCATTACTCATAGTTTTATATATTTCCTTTCCTCTCTGTTTCAAAATAAGAAACAGGCAGTCCTTTAGAGACAAGTGTTTTTTCTTTCTTTCTTTTTTTTTTGTTTCTTTTCATTTTCATGGAGTAGGGCAGAGGCTAGCATCATAAATCCTTCCCGTGATTTAATTCCATGACATCCCACTCAATAGATTCCTAGCCTGTGCTGCCAGAAATAATCCTCTCTGACTAAGGTCTGATTTACTAAACATCTGGTACAAGCCCTATCACTGCAAGTAACAACATGCTCTAGTTTATGAACATAATTGTGTGCAGCGTGTTTTATATGGCTTGTAGTTTACTTTCTTAGGAGGGTAAGAACCATAAACTCGTCCCCAAAGAGGTAGTTTGTTTAGTTTGTTTTGAAGTTAGACATAGAAACTCTCCATGAAAGCTCATCCTGTTATTGACCGTGTAGTTCTGCTATTCAGAAGGTATAATTTGAACTATTTTTTTTCTCCTATTTATCCCATCTTACAATGGATTTTGGATCTTTGGTTCCAAGCTGTTTTTGTCAAGTTGTCCAAATTGTCAGAAAAAAAACCAGTTAAACAAAAGTCCTGGCAAGAGTAACTTCCTCATGCTATATACAGAATTTTAAAAAGCTTTATTCTGCAGTCATCTTGGAGCATTTGTCCAAGCTTTCCTCTTTCCTGAAAGTTGTGTCCTGGGAAAAAAAAAAAACAGAAAACTTTCTTTGTACGTTAAACAAAGTAAAGATAATGTGTAATTTGGAGCTTGGTTAAATATCTGTTCTTCCTTATAGACCTGCAGAAGATGAACTGTGTGACTTTTCTGCACTTGTTTGTTGTTTGTTGAGTCGGCTAGTTTAATTGCTGCTTTTCCCTGACAGTCATAATAGGGCAGCATAAGCAGTACTGGAATGTTTCCTAATGGCTAGAAACCAAACAACAACCAGAGACAGGTTTCTGTAGCCCGTATATCGTGCCACAACACGTAGGCATCGAGCGCTATCATATTGCAACACTTCACGCTATCAAAGTAGTGGAGACAAAAGACTCATATTAATAGTCTATTACTGCCTAAAAATGAGTTGAATATTTCTGATTATAAAAGTGAAGGTGAATTGAATGGGGTATTTCTCTAAAATCAGCAGAACAGTTCCTTTGCCTGATACACTTTGTAGCAGTGTTCCTGTAGGTGGCTGCTTGTGTCATTCTTATGCACTGTTTTCCTCTTTTTCAGTGAAATCAATGCTTTGTGGTTATTTAGGTGAGATAGATACTCATCCTCATAAAGACAAGTGGGTTTTTGTAGATTTGGGGGTTAATCTCATGCAAAAATATTTACTTTAGCCTATTTAATTAGTTAAGTGTGGAACATGCTCTTTTAAAGGACTGTTTTGAAAAAACAAACAGCATCATTTGTAATGGCAGTCTCCAGAAGGTGAAAGAATGAATGTGTTTTATTAATCTTTTTGACATTGAATTTTTTTTGAACTATAATATCATAATTCATATGTATCATTGCCATAAAATAGCAAAAATATATAGAAAGACTTAGTATTCAAGGATCAGTATTTGAATTTAGTGAGTTAGTTGCATGGCACCCAGTTTCTGTGGAGGTAAGGTTTCAATATTCTGCAGTATGCCAATCATGGTAATTGAAAATTATAATTCAGAGTATTGCTTTTACTTAATCAGTAAGTTATTTGGTATTATAACAGTAATATGATTTACCGTAATATCTGGTGTCATTCTGCTTTAAAAAATTTATTACTCGATGAGATTTGCTGTACTCCAAAGAACAAAAAATATTTAATTTTCTGTGTTTAAACAAAATATTTTACAAAAAGACTTGAATGGACTTCTATTCATATTTAAACACATGTGCAAGGGGTTATATTTTAAGATTTTCTGATCACCATTCTCTTTGCTAAAAGGTATCCAAAAATAATGTTGATGGCTTGGTTTGTTCTGGAAGTACATTAAAGCTTTGGATTGCTATTTTGTCAGTCAGTTTGGGAAATGATGAAGTCCTGTTTATTCTGGGGTTTGTAAACCATCTGATATAGGCTCCACAACCTTTATAATAGGTTATAGTAATAGGTATTACTGATATATTTGAATATGTGACAGTTCATATAACTGGAATTAGTATGTGTATAACATTTGGACTCTTCCAGGTTTTATTATGGCTCTATGTTTATGCAGCTTTGCATTTTTGTGTCATTTTAATAGTGTGGTAGTTAGATAACTATTCGTCAGACAAGAATGTAATATATCAGTTGATAGCTACACTCAAGAATTTTCCAATTATCAATTGCTTCTGGAAATGAATAGTTAACTTACAAATATGTTTGCTAAAACTAAATCAATCTTTCTGAATTGTTTATGCAGCTAGCAGAATTGAGACAGAGGTTGGATCATGCAGAGGCAGATAGACAAGAGCTTCAAGATGAACTGAGACAAGAACGAGAGGCAAGAGAAAAGCTAGAGATGATGATAAAGGAGCTGAAGCTTCAGATCTTGAAATCTTCGAAAAATGGAAAAGGAAAATAGAAAATGGAAGAGGGAAACGTGACTCTGTCCTTCAAACAGGGTGTTTTGTTTTTTAATGAATTGTGAGCATTTTCTCTTTGTTAAGAAAAAGTGTTCTTTACAGATTTCTAGTTCCCAAACAAGTCGAGAGGAAGATATATGTAAGTATAGAGAGATAGAAACATAGGTATAAAATTTTAGGTTGTCTGAACCAATGAAAACTACACTTATTTGTATGGTGTTTTTCTCAAACTATGAAAAATATGAAACTTTTTTGATTTACAATTATCAGTTTCTGTCTATTTCTAATGTGGTTTGAGGGCTCTGTACCTTTGAAGAACAACATTGTATGTTTAAATATATGTTGTGATGCTATTTTGCTATCAATTGCACATCCAGTTATAAAAGTATGTTTTGTTTTGTTTTTTTTAATTCTTCAAGATCAAAAATTATATCGGCTTCAGTGAGAATTATATGTTCTCTGCCAGGAAAGCAAATACAGCTTTTCATTTGCCAGGGTAATGCTCAAAATTGCCAGGATGAGGAAAGATGATTGAGCATCAACAATTATTTACCAGCTTGATCTTTTTTCCCTTAATTTTATTGTGTGAATTGTCAAGCTGATTTCTTTTCACTATTTGCTGTTTAACAAATCAGTATTAATCTAAAAAATTCTAGAACAAATCTTTGGTTATGTTGCTGGAATGTTTGTTTTTGTGAAGAACAGCAATTAAAATATCATCTTTTAAAATTAAGATTCACATGTTTTCTTTTGTTATCTTCTGAATAGCAGATACAAAAGAAATATTAAACACTTAGAGGTAGGGAGTTTCTTCCTGAATGATAAGGAAGCTTGACCAGCAGTTTTTATTAGATATTAATGTTCTCAAAAATAATCCTACAGTTTATTTTCTTTAATATCCCATGCCTCCACAATTCCAGCGTCTTGCCATTGCACAGAGCAAGCCTTAACTGACATTGTGGTAATTATTTAGAAAAATCTAATGCTGAGAGATGGCACTTTGAAAATCTTTTGGACAGTTTCTGTATTTGAATGGCATGGTAATATTACCATGAATTAGGAAATACAGCATGTTTGTTAAGCTATAAGATTTGAAAATGTGTAGTTGTACAAAATTTGTTTTGTGTGTATATATAACATTTACTTGAGTACTTCAGAAGTCTTCAGAAGCTTCCGATGGGTTAAACGCATGACTACAAAGTTGGATGAAGAAACACATTTTTGCACTTCTCTCCAAAACGTCTGATATAGCTGACAGATGTTAGCTGGTTATGTCAATGATGATAGATATTTTAATAATCTTAATATTTCGCTAAGCAATTTTAATCTGTACTCTAGCTTCGGGTGTTTTTTAAGGTACTTACTGTTATTATCTTAAAAATTCGTTTCATTTTGGATAAAACCACTAGTAAAAGGTTAGTGTTGATTTTTATTCTCAGCTGGTAAAATTGAGGACTTTGCATTCTTTTCTTTTTGTCTTTCAGTAGTAAAATGAAACTATATATAAAAAGAAAGAAAAAATTGCACAGATCTTGAATGAGAAATAGAATGGTGAATAATATGGAGTCAGAATGTTTCTTTGATAGCTCTGCCTAATTTTGTTTATGGATAATATTGTATTTCCTCTGAGGGTTATATCAGATTAGACAAATATGATTTTTTTTTTTTTTAGGTAAACGTTGGGTTTGTTTTTTTGTTTTAAAGCAAACCTGTCTTCACAGCATAGTGATGGTTTACAAGGAAGGGTGCTGAGTATAAATGATTCCCATTTTGTATTCACCATTTGCTTTAAAAATACAATGAATGTTTTATTACAATAATAACCAAAAAAAAAAAATCTTGGCTGTAGGAATAGTAGGCAGGAATCTCGGTAAAAGCATGAATATTAGGCAGTGGAGCTTGAAGTAGTCTAATTTGATTGACAGAACTGAATTTAGGATTAGCTAGATTGGCAAGAAAGAAAACTGCTCTGGGAGATAGTAAATTATATAGTTTCATCCAGGTATCATCAAAGGATCAAAACATATCATTTCCAGTTACTTCTCAATAACTGTTTTGAACCAAATTTGTTCACTTGTCAGTGTAGGTAAAGCCAAACAGCCTCGTTAAATATAACTGACACATCCGATTTACCGCAGTGTTTTATATCTTAGCAGTTGAATGTGTAGAATCCTCTCGGGGTTGTTTTATTAGGGTTCTGTATATGCAGTTTTCGTTCTGGTCTTCTCAAGGTTGTGTGATTTCGGCAGGACGTTTCCCATTGTGCTACAGGGTGACCTTCACCAGCGCAGACTGCAGGGCAGTGCTAGTGTAGCCAGGGTCTCGGTGCCTTAGCCTGCACTTTAACCACCCGCCAACCATCTCCACAACTGGCTCCTGCAGCAGAGCATTAAAACGCTGGTGGCAATAGGATATACTTATATTTCCACTGTTAAAAGCACTCGAGCAGCAATAGCAACTTTTAATAATTCCAGCTGCAGATAAGGCCTCGTAATACTTTTAAAGCATTCGGTTGAGAAAGCTAATTGAACATTTATTAAAATGGCTTAAAAAGTAGCGTTGTAAATATTCCGTTTAATTGTTCTAAAGTTAGAATGCATTTTAAATTATTATAATCCTTTTAAAGTCTTAAATATTGCTTTGAGGTTCTTAACATAAATAATTTTCATATGTGTAGACTTAATTTTATACCGATTTTAAGTAATAATGTATACATAAATGTGCCATAGATTTTGTGCGTCCACAGTCATTGAAAGATAGTTTTTTAGTAAGTTGTAAATAATACTATATACATTCTAGAACAAGTAGTTATGTTGACCTTTTTCACTACCTTATACCCGTTCTCTGGAATGGTTTGTTCTACAACCTAATATAGAACCTTGGAATGCACATTTAAGGACCCCCCCACTTAAGTGCACAATTAATGAAACTAATTCTGGCAATAGGAACTTGCCTTTAGTCATAGGATGCTTGTTTTGTGTGTTAATATTTGTTTTGCATTTGGTTTTTGCTTGCTGATCTTGTAGACAGGAAGTCTGTTTCACGGATTTTAACATTTATCTTTTAGGAAAAAAACATATACTAAAACTGTCCATAGATGCAATAAGTTTCAAAAGCTGCTTCTGAATCCTTAGACCAGAAACAAAGTTGCCTAGTGCACTTTTGGGAACAAAGTAATTCAGATTCAAGGTGAATATCTAAGTTTTCTCCTGTACTTTTTGAAGGAGAACATTCGTGTGCTTTGTGTTCTCTGATCAGCAAAGAAATGTAAGAACTTCAGAGAGGGTAAAATTATTGTTAGATTGGCAGTCTGAAAGCACCCTTGTTCTTGGTGTAATTGTGTATCCCTAGACGAAAGAGATCTAAATCTCCCAACTTAACTAAATCCGTTTTTTAGTTTTTTGTAAAGCATATTGTTTTGCTTGAGTATTTAGGTACTGTAGTTATGTTTCACATCCTTAAAACTAATTTTATTCTATATTTAATATATTAATAGCTTAGATGAAAAATTGTTTGTATATAGTAAAGGCATAATGCAATTAGTGAAGTAGGAAAAAATGAGAAGGAGCATAAAGCTCCTGGTGGCCTGAAAAAATAGGGCTTGGCCCATATTTTAGATGTCACAACTGTGTTTTCATACACCCTTGGTTTGTACTAGGGGAGGGGGTGACCATAATGTGTTACGAAATTTTTGGAAAACTTTCCTAGAATTAGTTGTGAAGCTGACCTTGAAATGCTGTCATGGTCGGTTTCCGAAAATGCCCTTGTTTGTAGAAGATATATTTTAACTTGTCAGTAAAGACAACAACTTTGTATTTTTTCTGCACTTAAATCATGTAATTAATCCACACAACAAAGTTTTCTGTAATGTGGTAAAGTCAACAAAAGACATAATTGCACCTAATGTTCATCTGTGCTTGCAATACTTCAGCATTTGTATCTAATCCGTCAACAGCAGCAGAAAGCTGCAGATTTCAAGATTTGTTTTTCTGCTCATTACATTTGTAGCTTGAGACATAGTTAGCAGAGCTTTTGCTGCAGAAAGCCTATTGTAGACACTTTATTTGCTGCATATCTCTTTCAAAATACATTGATTTTTAGCTTTTGTGAAAGTAAACAGGTATTGTTTGCTAATTGCATGATTTCATACTGTGTCTCCATTTTTTAGAAAATATTTGGTGGAAATTTTCATTTGGAAAATGCTTGAAAAATGAGTTGGAAGCACTTCATCAAGCACAGCAAACAAATGTTTTAAAAATTAATTTGTTATTTGAAAATTAAGTGTGACAGTATCAATTGAAATTTTTTTTCATCAAATATAGATACCTCACTTAAAGGAAAGCACAGCTGTACTGTATTTAAAATAATTCTAAGAAATGCTAAAAAGAGTTGGTCTAAAATGTTTTGCTGCAGTTATGTTGCCTTCTGCAATTGACAGAAACTGTTTCTGTGTTTTTGTAGTCACTCAAAGGTATTTATTGATGTTGATATGCCAGTATAATTAATCTTAGATTACAGAAAATAGCTGCAAACACGAAGAGTCTGTCTTAGCTCAAGGCAACAGGTTGAACAACTATGCTGAAACCTAGTAAAAGCCTGAGAAAATGATCAGTGCATTCAACAATTTTTAATACTTTGCCAATGATGTACAGTTTTATTGCTAGAGTTGCTGTGGTTGCATTACATGACACACAAAACTGTCCTCTACCTCACGTGAGATTTAACAGATATTTTATATGGTTTTAGTAAACAAGATGCATCTATTTGGTCACTTAGTTTACAAATTTTGAATTATATTTATTGAAACATGACATACTGTGCTCTTAGCTTATACCTCAATTGTATTTTGTGCTGTTATCCATTTTCATGCCCTGTAAATACCTTGTATAGATTGTGGATTCAAAAAAACAAATAAAGATCTGTAATGTCAAGACGCTTGTCGTCTTAATGCTTTGTACCCTGGGTTATAAACCTGGTGTTTTGGAAGGTGTTTAGAGAGGCTGCTTTTCTGAGGAGGACGTGGCCTTTCTGGCTTTGATTACAGTAAGTAAAAACCTGATTACACTGAAAATCGCTAGGAGACCTCCCATTGCCTTAAGCAGGTCCCCAAGTTTGGAAAATATATGTTTAGCAAAATCTACAAGATTGCAGCTGTGCCTGACGAGAAGTTAATTCTCTAAAGTTCCTATAGCTCAGCGAAAATATTATTGACACTAACGTGTTTTTGTATTTTGACACAAAATTGATGTACGTATTTGCATGTTTAAGTTCTTGTATGTTAGGTCTGTGCTCAGGGGCACAGCTTCAGATGTGAAATTGCCTTGGCAATTTCCAGGTGTTTGTACCTCTCCATAATAGATTTAGTAATAAATAAGATTTAAAACATGTTACCATATAAAATGCTGAAGTTAATAAAGGATTTAAGATTAAAAAAAAAATTATACTTTACTGGAGGAAAAAAAAAGTACTTGCTGGTGATTGAAAATTTTCCCTGCACTGACTCTCATCAGATGATTATCAGCATTTTTTTCTTCTACCATCTAGAAACTTAAGTAGCGGGAAAATAAGAGTGGGAGAGATTGGAAGGCGCTAAGGGAAAGCAGGGAGCTGTTCATCTTGACCAGGTATGAAGGGCTTTTCCATTAACATCCCAGCTGTAACTGGACCATATTCTGTTGGCTATTTAAATAAATTAAAATGTCTGGTTTAAAAAAAAAAGAATGACACTTTTGCAAATAATATTTTTGGCGGATTTTCTAGGTAAATTTATTCCTACTCGTGTTTTGTGGCAGATAAGTGCACATAGTCACAGCAGAACCGGAGCAGACCGCGTTTTGTCCTTGTCTTAAGGAACTGCTCTCGTATATGGGGAATCCTCCTTAAGTTTCAGGGTATCTCAGACCTTCAGTGCTACCGAGTACTGCTTGCTTGTTTTGCAGGTAGAGAGCAACGATGCAGCACCAGACAGGATGAAGATGAAATCAGCAAGGTTTTGGTGAGCTCAGCTTTTGGTATGGAAAAAAAAAAAGAGCTACTCTAGTTGAAGAGTTAACCCTTCAGTTCCACCGTGTTTATTTATGCATCTCCTATATTTTTATTCCACTGTGTTTCCAAGCAAAGGAGAAGCTGCAATACCAAAAAACATATAAAGTTTAGATGAGTCACTTGAATAGAGCTCATAGGGTGTTGAGAGCTTGTGTAAGCAGTTATGGCTGATTGCAGCTGCTGCCATTTGCCATAGAAAGCAGTAAATGCTGATCAAGGAAAAACACAAGTAACAAGACAAAAAGATCGTGAGTTTTAAGATATTCACATTGACGCTGCAGTAAGGGCATGGATAGCAACTCATTATGAAAGTGGGGAAAAATAACCGGCAGCATGGTTAATTCAGATGCAGGTAACTGGGTATAGGGAAAAAAATACGTAGTCAACAATTTAAAATAAGTGTGAAAGTAACTTTTACATTTATGTGTATTATTAAAAGCTCCTCTGTGATTTTAATACCATTTAAAGATAATTATCAGCCCTGTCATACTAGGCAGTAGTAACTAGTGTTTAGACAGGAGCTCTGGCAAAATGGGATTGTGTCCGCACGCCCTTGAATTTTAAATCTAAAGAGTGTGTGGCAATCGAGGCTTAGCAGGGGCTGCTTGTTACTGGTGGTTTATACATCGTTTGTGTACTAAAGAATAGAAAAAAAATGTTTGAAGAGGATGATATAGTTCATTCGTGACATCTTAATATTGGAGTGTAACTTCCAGTATTTCTTTTTCTTTAACAGTTGTGGAAGTAAAACATGTATTACTCTCTAATTTTCTTCCTGTCATATATTTTTAAATGATGTAATGATCAAAGTGCTCCACTAGTGGTCTCCACAGGCATATTTTATTTGCCTGGCTCCAAACTTTTCCTTTGCAAAACTGCAAGCACTTGTGGATGCACAACTATGCATTTTATTAGGAATAGACTAGCATTCCATAATATATGTTTGTGGAATACCGGGAGAACATCCTATTTGCCTAGGTATTCCCCTGATTCAGAGCAGCACATGGAGCTTTTCACTTCATGGCATTTTGCTGTATACTGTTCCTTGCTTTATGGAATAGACTAAGATTTGCAAACAATGAGGCTGAGTAAAAAGCCACTTGTCCTAGGTTTTAGAATTCAAAAGTGGAATTCAGATGCTGATAAAAGAATTACTGGGACCTTCTGAGTGTTACTAGTATTTTTGAAAAATCGGGCACGAGAGGAGTCAATAGTGATGTCTTTTGTGTCCTTGCAGCTGCTGAAAACACCAGGAAAGAAAGGAGAGGAGACTGGTTTTGGCTGCTCGCCGCAGGCAAGCGGTGGGACTGCTTGCACGAGGAGATGGGAGCACTCTGGGGTAACTGCCCTGTTGCTGCCCTTTAGAAATACCAGTGACGGTTCACCCTCCGCTCAACAAAGTCGCTCTAATTTGAATCCTGAATCGCTCTACTTTGCATTTTCATTCCCAAACTCCAGTATTGGGGCTGTTTGCAGTGCAGCGGAGCAGCCTGTGCCGTGTTTTACGGCGCCGCTTTGGGGAAGGAGAGGACGGTGCCCTGTGTGGAAGGGCAGAGAACGGGGTGCTGGGGGCGGCCGCCCCGTCCCTTCGCCCTCCTCGTCGGGGCTGGCGAGCCGGGCGCTGCGGTGCTGCCTCCTTCTCTCCCCATCCCTGCCCCACGCGGGGAGCAGCCGGGGCTCCCCGCTCGCTCCTCCCCTGCGCGCGGGGCCGGAGGCAGCGCTGACCCCTCCCTGGGCCGGAGCTGGGCACCTCTCGGGGCCGCGCTCGGGCTCCGCTCACACTCCCCGCGCTCTCTGCTCCGCAGCTCGCCGCGCCGACGGGGCGACATGGTGGCCACCTGCCTGCACCTGGCCGGCTTCGTCTGCAGCTTCATCGGCTGGATCGGCGTGGTGGTCGCGACGGCCACCAACGACTGGGTGGTCACCTGCGGCTACACCATCACCACCTGCAGGAAGATGGACGAGCTGGGCTCCAAGGGGCTCTGGGCGGACTGCGTCATGGCCACGGGGCTCTACCACTGCAAGCCCCTCGTGGACATCCTCATCTTGCCAGGTGTGTGCTCCCCATCCCCTCTGCTTCCACCCAGGCTGCTCCAGGGCCATATGAACTTGAGTGATGGTTCTCAGTGCACTTTTCATTAAGTTGGGCCTGTTTTAATTGCAGCTACGCAATTAGAGCCCGCTTAATGCTATCCATCACTGCGCTGACTACGCTCTTGCTATTCCCCGCGCATCGCTCATCTAGACAGTATTGCAAAACAGAGCAGCGTATGAAGCTGTAATACAGCATGTTGAAGAATATAGACATCCCATTAAGTTTTGTCTTGAGATGAACTGCTAGCGATATTAAAGATCAATTCTCTAAAACGATTTTGAGAGTAATGAATCTTTCAGGATTTATTATTAATGGTGCTCTGACTTTTAATCTTTTGGAAGATTGTCATTAGTCTTGATGTTCCTGTACTTCTTGTGTTAGTGCAAGGTAGAACTTTTACACAGCAAACAGACATAGCTAAGTTTGATTTCTCTTGATATTTGCCAATTATATAGTAATTTTCATCCAGCTTTACACTAAAGCAAAGATTTAACAAGGTTTTCCCTCTGTATTAATATATCTTTCAAACTAGCTAAGCCTGACAAAGTCCTTGTGTAATCTTGGTTCTGTAATTTAATGATTTTATTTCAATCACTGTTAGCTTTATAGCATTTTTTTTGCCAAGCTACTTTTTCAGTTGCACATCATGTAGCATTTCAGAGACTTCTGAAATTCTGCATTCCTCACAGTGTTCTTTCTATTTTAACTGGTTTATTCTTTTAAGCTTTTGTGAAAAGAATTTCACCAAGGTCATAAAGATTACTTCTGAATTTCCCTCTGATACAGCCCCTGGTCTTTGCTAATAACGTTTAACAGTATTACATCTGCCAGAATTGCTCCAATTCCCGCTTTTTCATATACTTTTAGTAGATTTACCTTCATTGTTGCTGTTGTTCCATGTGGTAGTGAAGAGAGAGGAAAGAGATGCCCTGGAGAAACATGGTTTAATGAAACTTAGTAAATAGACAATCAATCCTTCAGCAAGAGAAAGCAATGTTTCTCTTCAGGAGAATGTACCACAAAACAAGATGTTTCTGCTTTTAATTTCTTGATGTCTATAGCTGCCCCCAATAGAAATGTACCTTGCTGTGTCTGGTAGCCGAAATGTCCATCCAATCTGTCACAGATTGAGTCAAGTTCTTAAAACTAGCGAGTTTGTGTACTTGTGTAATTGGGATCAGTTACACAGAGATTGCTTTGGGCTTTGGCCCTTTGTTACTGTCTCTCTCTCTGCTCTGGACTCATGAGAGAACTTGGTTTTTATTTTGCTCTCTTTAAAAATATAAGCAGATACTCAGTGTACACAGAGTCTGCATGTCCAGGATGAGTAAAATCCTCAGTCCTGGTATCCCACCTGTATGTCAGTAGTTCTTGCCCGAGACCCCTCTTCATGGGTGTTCTCTGAGTCCTTGTGAAGCTCCATGTGTGTGTGTGGCAGTTTGGTTTTGTTGATAGGAAGGGAAAGGGCACTTGCTCTCCTGGGAGCTGCTGGAGGCTCGGCGAGCGCTGGAGCAAACCGTGCTGAGAAGGGCGGTCACGTTTATTCCCTAACTGCATTCCAGCAGCCACGGGACCCGCATCCGAGACCCTGCTCTGACCCGCTGGTGTGTGGGATGGGTATGTGACCAGGGTTGCTGGGAGTCCCTCTTTCTCCCAGGCCAACAGCCGTCACCTTCACAGTGTCACCGGTGACGGTGTCTTACAAACCTGTTCCAGGCACGGGTCTTGAACGGTGCCATTCGACGGATGCTGTGGAGCTTCTCTGCTCAGAGCAAGCCACTCTTCAACACTTCAAATTCTTGTTGTTTACTTGTCTCTGAAAGTAATTAGAAAACTCCTATTCAGATGCTTCCCTTTCTGTTCTTCCCTCTACTCCCTAGCTCCATGATTTCCCAGTGTCTTGCTAGAAAGCACCTGTATTTTCCAAGGAATACTACTTATTTTGTGTAAAGCGTTCAACTTGCACATCCTGTGTTTTTACACTCCCCACTATAATGCAATCTCCCTGCTGGACGAATATTAGTTTTTTCCCGAAGAATCGAACCCTCTCCCATGTTCCAGGCAAGTGCTGGAGCTGGGCAGACAAAAGTCTTTGTCCCAAATCTTCTCTTGTGCTGAGTAATCAGAATCCCCTTTCCTTGCCTTGCCAACAGGGTACGTGCAGGCGTGCCGGGCGCTGATGATCGCCGCCTCGGTTCTGGGGCTGCCCGCTATTTTCCTGCTGATAACGGTCTTGCCCTGCATCCGGATGGGCCACGAGCCTGGAGCTGCCAAGTACCGGCGTTCCCAGCTGGGAGGAATCCTCATCATTCTGCTGGGTAAGGTGGGCGCGCAGAGCGGGAGGTCTCCCCCACCCCGGTACCGTGCCCTGCTCGTCCCTCGTGCCGGAGGGACGTGGATGTCTGGGCTGGGCTGATGCTGCAGAGCTCGGTCTGCACAAGGAGGAGGACGAGGATTGAGGGGGAGGACTGTGAAGCCCTCTGTGCTTGGTCCTACGGAGTGCCCTGGCACGGAGCCCCGCGCGAGGCCACCGCCTGTGTCGGTGACACCAGGCAGACGGCCGCGGCGCCCATGCGCTCCTGCCGTGGACGCGTTGCTGTTGTTGGAAAAGGTCTTGATTCCCGAGCTGCTCGCAGGGAATGAGCAGCTCCCAACGCCTCCTCCTGCCTCGTGTTCCCAAGGCAAAGCACGGGGAGGGAAGCCCACGGCTCCGAGCGTGCTGCCGGTCCCAAGGGAGCACCAGGGGAGACGGGAAGGTGGCACAGACCTGCGCCTCCCCGTCCCCTTGGGAATTTCTTCCCGTCCTCGGTGCCCGCGGAGGGGATTGTTTGGAGCAGCTCGGACTGTGGAGCTCATTGTCCCAAGTGCGGCACCTGCGCGTTCTTGAGGCCTCGTCATCCCAGCCAAGGCTGCGGGGCCTTGTTTTCACCCGCTTGTTTGGCAGAGGGCGAGGGCCGAGGGAAAGTGGCCTCTTTGTGCGGCTCTGCCGGCTGCCGGCAACCAGCGCTGACATCATGCTCGTCGTCTTCTCTCTCCTTCTCCTCCTTCTTTGCTTTTCTTTCTTCACAAGTGGGCACTGCCGCAGCCGAGGGAGTCAGGAGGGAGCCGCTGCAGCAGAAATCAGGATTTTAGGCTTTCCAGGCTCTTTATAGGGCCTCTTGGGGATGGACAGCCTTCCTGAAAATCCTCATTATGAACATTCGGCTGCTGGTGTGTGGGAGCTCACCCCGTCCCAAAACCCTGAGCAACGTATTTGGGCTTGGCGAAACGAGACAAAATGTTGCTCTAATTCCTATGAGGGAAACTGCGGGATGCAGTGACCAAGGCCACGATACTGGGGCACAAGGGCTGCCCTTTGTGGCAATGAACATGGATTCTCCCTTGCAGCCTAAGATGCCGCAGATCAGCCCCGATTTGTGTGGCCGCCCACAAAACGCTGCCCGTGGATCTGGTTTTCCCACGTGGCAGTAAGAGAGGAGCCGATCCCAGCAGCAGGATCAGCACTTGTGGTGACAATACTGCATCAGCCTGCGCCAAGCTGAAATCCCGGCCCCTTTTTGGTGCAATACTGGGTGTTTTGGGTCTAGCGTGCCACTCTCTTGCTCTGCTCTTGCTGTGGTGTGACACCAATGAGGGGAATGGCCGTAACAGGAGAAATGAGAGGAATTTAGTGCTCCACGATCCAGAGAAAAAGAGAATTTTTTTTTTGCCCGATTGCAATCAAACAATATACGTTGATTTTGCTCTGAAGGGCTACATTTTTTTTTTTTAAACAAAAATTAGATTTTTTTCCAGGCCAGTTATCAATACAGGCCCTTGGAAGAAGGATAATGTATGGGGCTTGGGACTTTGACACTATTTAAGCTGATTAATGATCTGCTATTTGAAAAATGAGGTGTTGCCACTCCAGATCATTTAGTATGTATGAATCAGACATCAAAAGACATAATACTGACTTAAAAGTCACAATATTCTAGAAATAACATGTCCTGGGCTGTTCTTATTTGCCTTCTGGCCACTGAATTCTCATTCATGTTTTTTAGCATTTTCTCCTCAAACATAAGGGCTCCAGCCGTATCCTCTAAATGGAGGTTGACTCCAGAGGGCTGATTAAGAAAAAACACATACGAACACACACACAAAAAGCAAAAGCAAAAACAATACTGACATAACAGATGTATTGAGAATGGGGATCTGTTCATGGGCGCCGATCCTGTGACAAATGATACTTGTCCAGGAAAAGGATGGCAATTTATCACTAAAACTGTTAAAACAAAAAGCGAGAGCTGAAAACACAATGAGAAACCTAATTAAAGAAAAAAAAATCCCAGGAAAACCATGTGCTCAAATATTCCATGGGTTTTACTATGCAGCGATAACAGCACGCTGTAAAGAGCGTGACATGCGTGTGCACACCCTGCTATCCTGCCTGCTGATGTATTTATGACTTTGCTTCATCCTATCTGCCCAAACAAATTGATTTATTGCTGAAAACAACTGTCGGCAGCGGTTCCCTCTGAACTCGTATGAAAACATTACAAATGGTGGTGTTGATGGAAAAAACTCTGGTCCATCCTGTGTTGTTGGTGCTAAATCAGGGGACCCCTTGCTGGTTACCACGAGGCCATTTTCCTACTGGAGGTGAGGGACCTGGGCTGCTGAAAAACACAGCTGAAAACTATACCAGATACCAGGAATTACTATGGCAAAATGGTTGTTTTAGCTGTATAAATAAAGGTCTGTAAATGGGTCCTTTGGACGCTGCTTTCTGTCAGAATAGTTGACTCTTGAGAGCAAAAGTTAGAACTGGGTTTTTATAAGGGCTGGTTCTTTTGGCCTGGGGAGGCTGATCCTCTGCTTGGTGCAGGAGATGGAAGCACCTCTCTAGGCTGCCACGTAGCTCCAAGATGGTTCTGGGCTGTGCACAGGGCAAAAGGACTTTGCGCTTTTGGGGACCGGGCCAAGAACTTGGCCATTCCCAGCGGATTCGATGTTCTACAAGGTTATTTTGCTTGCATGAGGCTTGCTCATACAACCATGGATATCAGGAGAGAATGACTGCCTTTAGCACGCAGAATCCCCCCCCACATCCATATATCTGTTATTTCTTTGTGCAAGAACAAAAGCTTTGAAAGAGAAATCTGCATGACTTGCAGTTGGCTACTCAGAATAACCAAATCTATCTGTGAAAGAAAAGTATACTTTCCTCGGCAGATAATTTCTCTTGACTTAGTGCTGAGGAATTTGGCAGGGACTCCCTGTGCCTTGAGTTAGATTAATGCTGCTCCACCTTTCCCACCTCCCCAAGCACCCTCTGTACTTCCCGTGTGCTCACGCTTCCCCTTTGTTAAATTATGCCTGTGAGGTCGAATTTTGAGCGTTTCAGCTCAATGGACTGAGCCGCTGTAGCTCCATAATAAAAATAAATGAATAAATAAGGACACAGGAGTGTTGGGAGGCTGGGATGCGGCCCTCTAGCCTTACAGGGATCTGGTGGAGTCAAGGATAGCGCACGGTATGTTACTGAATGAGCCTTGTGGGTAGATGCAGCATCTTTTACTAGACTGTCTACCCTTGCTGCAAAAAGCAGGCAAGCTTTCTAGTATGGATGCACCCCAAAATATGCCTGTTTTTCCAGTAAATCTACTTGGCCTGATGAAAAATATTCCTTCTATTTGCAGACCTAGTCTCACTTACGCCAGACTACGCTGACTGCAGCAGCTTTACTGGCTGCGCTCCCTTTTAATTAGGCAGAGGCAACGAGTCCCTTAGCATTAGCACAAGAGAGCAGGAGTCATGATTTATACATGAACAGCTCTTCCTTGTGCGGAGCCAGTGGTGGAATGTGCTGAAACTTGCCCTAAAATGTCCTTTGCAATCCCACCGCCTTGCTTGGCAAAGCAGCAATTTGGTTGCAATGCGAGTGCACCTCAGCCTGAAAGAAATACCGCGATTACACCCTGTCCTTCTCACATCTCCCTCGGAGCGTTTACGGCCAAGTTTAATCCATGCAAAGCCCAGTGCTGTTCCAGGGCGTTCCTCTTTCCGAGCTCTGGGGTCGCTGGTGGCAGCCGGTGGCATCCGAACGTGGAGAGGTCGCACTAACCCATGGAAGACCCATGGCCAGCGTTCAAATAAGCTGGTTTTCTATGTCGTTCAGCCACACGCACAAGAGCCGCTATTGTATTAGTGCCCTTGAGAGCTCTTCTGTGCCCCTGGGTTGTGGAGGAGGGTCTGAAAAGATAAGGCTCTTATAGTCTGTGGACATATATATATTTATATGTATATGTATCTATTGCTGACAGAAAAAGAAAAGATGATTGTGTCCTTTCGGACAACAAAGAAACTATTTTTTCTGAAGCATTAGAATGCTTTTCAGATTCCCAACTGATACATTTTTGTTTTAAAGCATTAGAGGCTCACGACTTGTTTGCAAGACTCGAATCTATGCGCAGGATAAATGCTCTTCTCCCCTCTGTGCCTTCTCCAAAAAATTCCTTCCTATGCTTTGAGGAGGCCCAAAATTATTACTGGCTTTATTAGCATCCTTCAAATGTTCTTCTCTTTTCCGTAAGAAAATATTTTCTCTCATAATAGCTGCAGCTATTGGGGATGGGTTTTCTGCTGTACCGGCCAGCAGCTCTAGTTTGTTCTCTGCTTCAACTAAACAGTCTTATTTTTTCTCTCGACCACTTTTTTTTTCCCTCTCTTTCAACCTTAACTTTTTGACACTGCCTCAAGATATCTTTTAACGCGGTCGGTGGAAATCTGTCACGCTGCCACAACCTTGTTATTGTTTTGCTCTGATTCCCTGATAGCCACAAGGATGGAGTCCTGCACAGCTTGTCCCCGGGGGAAGTAAATATTGACGGATTAATTCTCCTCAGATGTAGGAGCCATAAAGAAGTATTGTTTTAGGGCCCGCTCCGGCGAGGTGATTAACGCCCTTCGCTCCTGGTGCCCTGGGTGCTCGTGGGGGCTTTGCAGGACGGACGTAGGAGCCGGTGCGAGGCCGTTGCTACATTTGAGTTTCCTTTGCCATCCCAAGGAGACTTTGCCTATCACATGCTTCCCAGCCCTCCCCAAACCACCAGCTGCAGCCTTGCTGCTCTTTTAGGGTAAAATCTAGGCTTTTTACTACAAAATCTGAAGTCCTCAGTGATTTTTGACTTGCCGTTAGACCATAGAATCCTGCTTTCCCTTTGGAAAACTGTGTGGCTCTATCACTTGCTGCAGAGAAAATTTTCCACACTGTAGTGGAATTTATTTTCCAGGGTTATGTGACACTTCCTTCTCCGTTTTTTGAGCCAGTAGTGCTTGCTCCCTGCTGCTGCTTTTATCCCTGCCCATTTTCCGCTTGCATTTAGTGTCTTGTTAAGCCATGGGTAATTTCCTAAACGTTGCTATGACTGTTCAGCTGGAGCGATCCGAGTGATGTGAATTGACGTGGGCAGAGGACACAATAAGTGGGTTAATGCAGAGCTGATTGACACCAGGTGGGTCCGAGACCCAGTTTTAACTGTGCCACCAAAGCACACGGCTTTGCTTCTGATTTACGTTATTTCTAATTCTGCAGCTCTCCGAAGAATTGATTTCAGGGATGACATTCATTCCCCACCCTTAAAACTACTTTTTTGGAAGGAGAAAATGTTTTCCTTGTAATATATCAGGATGGGTGAAGCAGCAGTTGTTTTTCCTTCTTGTTTGCGAGTATTTTGAGAGAGATTGTGACTCTCCCTTGGTCCTCAGGCCTCCTGAAATCGCATCCCTCCCATGCCCAGGCGCTTGGATCCAGTGCGGATGCTCCCGGTCCCGCTCCCACTGCATCCCTGCAAGGGGATGGATGGGGAAGGGCTTCCTCTCCGCCTTATAGAGGGAAAATAACCCATGGGAGGCCACACCGTGTGCCCTTAGCAGAGCCGTAGTGCGAGTCCCTGCCTCCCCGCTCTCCCCAGCCGCCAAAAGGGCCCGGATGCGTCGGCTCGTGTCCATCCGCAGCAGCCGGGGGGTTTGGGCCGCGGTGTCACCGCGGTGGGAGGTGACGGCTGTGAATGCCGTGGCCGCCGCGGCCACCCGTGCTCTCCCTGTCTCCGCAGCCATGTGCGGCGTCGTGGCCACCATCTGGTTCCCGGTGTGCGCCCACCGCGAGACCACCATCATGAGCTTCGGCTACTCGCTCTACACGGGCTGGATCGGCTCTGCCCTCTGCCTCTTCGGCGGCTGCGTCATCGTGTGCTGCTCGGGCGACGCGCAGACCTTCGGCGAGAACCGCTTCTACTACGCCTCGGGCTCCAGCTCGCCCACCCATGCCAAGAGCGCCCACGTGTAGGCGCCCGGCTTCGCGGCGGCGCCACGGCCCCACGGGAGGATGTAGAGAAGCAGCGCGCGCCTCCGCTAGGCCTAAATCATTAGTGTCCCCATCGTTGCCCCCTTTTTCTAGCAAGAAACCTCCAGCAAACCCAACCCGCTCCGGTGCTTCCTGTGTTACCCTGTGTCTCATCCATGGGGCGGCTGCGGGGCTGGGGGTTCCCCACGGTTTTGCCTCCCGGTTCGCCCGGCGGCAGGTTTAGGGTTTAAAGCCATAAAACAGAAATGAAGAGAGAGACTTTCCCAGTGCTAAGAGGGCTCCTCCGCTCGCGTAACTCTCTGCTCTCCCGTGCTCAAGGTCACCGCTCTGGCAAGGTCTGGGCGAGAGGGGAGGGAGGAAGATTGTGCTCTCCAACCCCGCAAATGTTTCTCTTCTGGAAGAGTCGATTTGTTCTGCGGTTGTTTTCCTTTCTCTGTAAATACTTTTGTATGAGTCTATTCATTTTAGTAACAGTGTTTCCCCTACCCTCCAAGTTCATCAGTATGAAGGAAGCAGAACTCAAAGGTCCTAATGAGAAGGTAAATAACAGCACATTTGTACATATTTTAAAATGACTTAGGGGGCTCTAATCCCAGCTCTCTGTTTCTTTTTTTAAAGTTTTTTCTTTTTTTTTTTTTTTGTACAGTTACTAAATATGTTATTTTTACATTTTTTTAAACTTTCCTTTCTTTCCATTAATTTGTGTTCTACCTTGTGCCATTAGAGTAGCACATTTTTAACATGCAGTATAATGTACGTGTTAAAAATACAATTCTGGTGAGTACTGATGATGCCTTTGTACTGTAAGTGAAATACTGTACAATAAATAACAGAGTATGTGCAAACACTGCCGCCTCCTTGTGTTTTTAGTGCTCCTGTGTGTTTCCATGTCGTGATTTCCCAGTGATTTTGAAGATTTTTTTTATTTTGCAGTGATTTACAACGCGAGATTCTGCTCCACGGGGAGTTACAGTGTTCCCTGGAGATTTCCAAGGCCTGGGTCACCTCCCGGCACGGTGCCCCCTGCTCTATAGCACATTCCTTATTTTAACTGTCCCCATGGTTATGCGTACCTGGCGCTAATTCATGAATCCTTGGGGATATCCCTGCACTAGGGCAGCAGGGCTGGGTTTTGCCCAAGTTTATAAGCCCCGTTGCTGTAAGTATTCAAACTAGAATAAGAGCTGAGCCGGGGCCTGCAAAGAAGTCAGCTCTCTCTGATTAAAAGCGTGTAAGATCAAGATCCAGCTCTGTCCTTACTAGAGGCCGCAGCAATTCAATTATGTCGATACAGAACCCCATCTGTCTTCAGAGATGTTAACTCTGTCGGAGCAATTTGTTGGGCTTCAGAAAGAGCGGCAACGCGGGAGCAGAAAGAGGAAGAATCCTGGCGTTTGCCCGTGCGGAAGGCGGGAGGGCTGAGCTGTCCTGGGTGGAGGGACGAGCGTGGAGGCCGGGTTTGCTGCTCAAGCCGTGGCAATTTGCAGCCTCGATGACGCAGACTGCACCAGAGGGGCCCGGGCCTCCCCGGCCTCCCCTCCTGCATGGAGGTGACAGCAGGGGACGGGCACAGGCGGCCGTCGTGCGCGCGCGGCCGCGCCGTCACCGCGGGCACCGACGCGGTGATGCATCCCCGCTGCATCACGGGCTGCTCTGAGCACCCCGGGGACCACAAACCCTCATAGTCAACCTGCGCTTGTCGTCTTTCTTTTTATAATTCATTTTATTTATTTTTTATTGTGTAAACGGATAACCATTTTTTTTTTTCACAACAGTGCAAGTCAATACCAAAATCAGCCTGTTTAAATGGATCTTCTACAAAGGAAATTTTGAAGCACTTAAGGCAAGGTTTGTTCATCTTTAACTTCAATTGAGCTTTGAAAAATAAATGAATAAATCAGAGCTTAAGGTACTGCTCAGCTTAGCAAAATTGAAATGGGAAATTCCTTTTTCTTCCTTGCTTTTTTTTTTAGTTTAGTATTTCATTGAAAAGATTTACATTACTACAGAAATTGATACTAAGACACGTTGTCTCTGGCTTTCTTTAAAAATCCTTTTTTTTTTTTAATGTAAAGGCACACAATAAAGCTTTATGCATTTATTAAAATATACACATTTTGGTAAATTTAGATTTCTTTTTCTTAGTATCTTGATAATATATATATTATATGCATAATTGTCAACAACACAATCATTTGAAAATAAAAAACACTCCATAGCATATCTGCATATTGTTTTTTTTTCTTTCTTCATGACACACTACAACATCCCATTGTACAGTGCACCAATGGGGCTTTGGAAACCACAAAAAAAATAAAAGAACCTTTTAACAAATACACCAATTTCATACCAGAACTGCAGAGAAATGTTACACCAGAAAATACCATTTCCAAATAAAAATAAATAAAAAGGAAGAAGAAAAAAAAGCAAGATATACATCAGAAGGAACAAACAAACTGAGAGAAGTCAAGATCATTTACAAGCTGACTTGGTGACAGCCGTGTCCTCCCTTGGGCGCGATGTCCCTTCTGCTGGAGGTGCTGGAGTGCCGGGTCTTGCAGCGGGTGGTGGCAACCAGGTGGATAAACCCATGGAGGGACGAGGAGCTGCAGCTGCTCCGAAGGACTTGAGGTATTTTTGCTCCGTCCGTGCGGCACACGGGGCCTTGGAGAGGCGGCTTCGTGGCCGGTGCTGTTGGGACCGCAGGGCTGTGTGTGGTGCCACTGAGGTTGGGGAGGGATACGGGATACTCGTCTGCCTGCGTGTTCTTTGGGTGCCATGTGTGGGAACACTCCTTTTTGGGGCCCAGGTGGGGGGTGATGGAGGTTTGGGTCTTGGTGCTCGCACCCACCGCCAGCTTCCCCAGCTCCACGTACCTGAACTGGCCCTGGAGATGGAGGGCTCCAGAGGTGGCCGAAACTTCCATCGTTTTCGGCTTTGCTGCTTTCCCCTGTGCCTCCAGTTCACTCCAAGGGGAAGTGTAGGATTTCCATAACAGAATTTGGCCAGATCTCGGTTTCATCCTGGCTCTGACCTTCCTCCAGCCAAGGCTGAGGAGCTGCTGGTCCAGGTCTGGTGGTGGGACATCTCCGCATGCTTCCTGGAGGCCGCTTTGGGCAGCGTAAGGGAACCCACTGCAGCCTGCTGGCCTGGCTGGAGGGATGGGATGCTCTGGGAGAGGGATAACAACAACCACAGGACGTTGCTCAAAGCATTGATCCAGCGCAAAGATGCCTGCAGCTGCCGAAGGGCAGGGAAGCCCTTGTCAAGCGAAACGGTGCAACGAAGCTGGCACGACGGCAGGTGCTGGTCACTGCAGGAGGTTAAGGCTGCGAAGGGACCAGCGGGCTGTGGTTCAACACAGTGCTCGGGCACACGCTGGTGGGCACGCAGGGGCCTCAATGCCTTGCAGAAGCAGGACTGACACGGCCACCTCCAACGCAACATAGAACAAGAGCTGGCAGGAAAATAATGTTGATTTGACTCCCTGAAAGCACAAAGCTGGCCCTGTGAGGTGCCATCACTCCTGGGTACTTCTAAGGCATCTATCATGAGAACAGCGAAGCGCGAGTGAGAGGCGACTCTTGCTAGCGATGCTCAGGCCACGGAAAGGTCTCACAAGCTGGTGCAACACTGAAAACACGACTTTTCAGAGGGAAGGGCACATGGTTTCTGCTTGGAGAAGAGGGGTGACTGATAGGAACGGACACCAGATTGGAGAGTACAAGGTCCCTTCGCAAAGGCAGTGCCCTGGGCCCCTGCCAGGCAGGCCCCGTGTGACACTGCACCTGGAGAGCCTGTATCTGGGCCCAAATCCTGCACGGAATGTCTCGTCTTGAACGGGATGATGGCCAACTTCTCATCACCCTGGGAAGAGGGTGGACTGGGAGGGCATCCTCTGCACCCCAGACAGGCTGCAGGACCCTACCTGCCCTCATTGCTTCCTGATGCCTTTGCCTTTGCAGGGTCTAAGCCTTAGCTTGTCCAGAGTACTGGAGTGTCCCCATCACTTACACAGGGCACAAATCTTGCTTCAGTCACCATTTAACTGCATTGCATGAGCTGTCTCCCAGTTAGACGACCAAGCAGCACAAGGACACACGTCGTCCGGCTCTTGCGAAGGCCAGCAGTGGGTCTGGGTGGCCTTGGCCTCTGTCTTGCTTTGATCATATCATGCTGGTGTGAGTCCAGCAGAAAGCGGTGACACTAGGAAGCGATGCTGGATTTACCCCGATGAGCTCTGTGGGAGGAGCTCTGCCCTGCAGCCTTCAGGGAGATGCTGGGTGTCGCTGCCTGCTATGGTGCTTCCTCACTCCACATTATTATGTGTTCAAAAAGATGTTCGTCTGCAGCAGTATTTATGCCTACCCCTATCCAGGTCCATGGTGGACTCCAGAAGCAGCCCCGCTGCGTGCCGGCTGCCAATCCGTTATTCAGAGGCAGACGTGGGATGGGAGCCACGGCTGGAGTCTGCCAGGGAGAGAGCTGGTTCTTCCTAGGCAACGGTGTCACCGTGAAGGCTCTCTGCATCCTGAAGCTCAGCAAGGACATTAGAGCTTTGTGGTGCTGTGACAGGCAGCATCAAGGGCCAACCGATGTCCCAGGTGTCCACCAGCAAGGGTGAACTGCTCCATGACAATGCTCTGGCTGCTGAGGTGCCATGGGCTGGGAAAATGTCATCCCAGCTGCTCAAGGCGGCTTGGAAAACCTCCTTGGTGTGGGGGTCATTGCTGTGGTGATATGTTCCAGTGTTGGTTAGGGGGCACACACGAACGTGATCCAGGGCACCTAATGGGGCATCTGTGACCCTGAAGTTGGGTGTCCAAGCTGGCAGCTGGAGGAGAGCCGCTCAGAACTTGCTTGTTGTATCCCCCAGGATATCTGCTGACATTCAGCAAAGTGCTGTTACTGGGTCTGATGTTCTGGTCGTCCCATAGGGAACTTGTGGGCACGCTGAGCTCTTCTGGAGGGATGGGAGCAGGATGGGGCTGATGTACAGAAGATTTAACTATCAAGAACATCTGTCTCCCAACAGTCCCTGCCCTATGGCCCATCAACTCTGTTTGGTCTCTGACTGAAATACAGAATTTCATACAATGAGCAGCATTTCAGGATTTTTCATGCTGCATCCAGCAAGCCATGATCAGAAACAGAAAGTTTATGAAATACGAAGCTGAGCTGGGTGCAGGGAGGGAGGTTTGAGCAGCCTGGTCTTCTGTGGTTGCCCCACGGACAACTCAGCAATGGCGAGACAGGCCTGACCTGCACAAACTCACTTTGTTACTAGGCGGGGAGCAGCATCCAGAGGAGCACGGATGCTTCCGCGGAGAGCTGAAGCCAGGATGACAGCTCAGTTGTGCCCACCAGAACTAGTGAATTAGGAATATGAGATATAGGAAGATGGAAACAGAGTCCAGCCTTGAAACTATGGTGCTAGGACAAAAGGTGTTTGATGTTTATTGATCATTTATACGAAGTGATTTAAGCCTAGAGAGGGTCACAATCCTCACTATGACTAAAAATGGGCCCAGACTCCAAAGTTTAGATTTGAGATGTTCAGCTGCACTAGAATTTCAAGTTTTGACTGAGGCAGTCTAAGAGGAGCAAAACGCAGACTTTTTTTTTTTTTTTTTTTAGTTCATTTTTTGGGGCATTTGAATTGAAGATCTTGGGGACAGAGACCTCAGGATCTTGTTGCTTGCGTGGAGTGACTTTGTACCGAAACAGGCTACGGAAATGCTGCGTGATGGCGCCAACATCGCTGGATCCAGCTCTAATCTACTCCTGAGATTCCCTTGAAAGACATTTCACCACCTCTGTCGGATACCTGCCTACCAATCGATCATTCTACCTAGGTTATTTTTTCTAGGTGGTTGAAGGAAAAAAAAATACATGTTCTAAGAAAGTGCCAAATACGTAACAGTGGCTTCCCAGCTATATAGTCATAGGGCGAATATTCCCTGTGGAGAACACACCTTATCCCCTCACTAGCTGTTGATGTGACACCTTTCACCTATCAGATGCCCTTCCAATTTGGCACATCTCTCTCTTAATTTGCTTTGTTGGTGCTGCCAGACCGTGGGTTTAGTAGACACTAGAGGATCTGCCAGTGAAGCTGAGCCCTGACCCCTTTGGTAACATTCACGAAAGCAGGATCTGAATGGTGGGCTCCAAACGGACCTCGGGATTTTGTTCGGGGTAAATAGCAACCTCAGAGTGCAGGAGAGGTGACTGGGAGGAGGGAGTGGTGGCCGTGGGCCCTGACACTTTAGGGAAGATGGGATCGAAGAGGGGAGCCGGAGAAGCCTTTCCACTGTCACCAGGGGTGGGTGCGAGGGGCAGCGTGGTGGCCCCGTTCCTGTCTCCATTACTCGGGCGAGTAGTCTAGCTCATCGTTGGCAATCAGGGCCTCCGAATTTTGTTTGTGTTTGCCTTTGCTTTTCGATTTGCTACTCGTCCGATGGCTTTCCTTCGCTCCCGCCATGTGCTGGTAAGAGAAGCCTTTGTCCTCAGCAGGGCCCCAGTCCTGGTAGTTCTCGCTCTCGTTGGCGTAGGAGAAGCCGTCGTCCACGGAGAAGGGGTCGACGTCCACGTCGTAGCGCTGGTAGGTGCTCTGGTGAAGGGCCTCTTCCCGAGCACTGATCTCCAGGGTGCTGTTCCACATGCCGTAGCCGAAGTAAATGAGCAAACCTGCAGGGGTGGGAGAGAAGGAGAAGATCTGGCCATTAACTATCTCAGGGGAGAAAGTGGTTAGCCCTGTAAAATAGTGTGAGGCATCAGCCTCCTCTCATCAACCATGAGGTTGGCTCAAGTAGATGAGGATTTAAAAAAGGAAGTATATTTATATTCTAAAAGTTCTGAGTGTTTTCATTGATACCTGGTCTTCGAACCTTGTGATTGGGCTTTCAAACTTTTATCTATGACCCAGGAGATAATATTTTAAACATTAGCTGTGATTGCTACTTAACCAGGTGATTGTGTCTTCCTTAGCTGTAGGAAGGAAATCAACTCTCAACAGACTTTTACTTGTATCCTAAATGCTAAAAAGAACTCTGCATTTCCATCTCGTTATCCTCCCAGATATCCTTTTCTCTCTGGAGTTTTCTTATATTCTCAGTCTCTCTCTTGCTGGTATTTTCAGCCAAACACGCCCCAGGGTTATCACACTAAGTATATTTGGTATTAAAACAACTCTGAAATTCTGTCTCTTTCTCTACGAATTTTTTTTCAGGTTTCTATTTCTCATTCTCTTTTTCTAGCCCTTCAAGACCTCTCATCTTCCTATTTACCCACACCAATGCTTTTCCTAGAAACAAATGTATCTGGAAATCTGAATTCCTAATTGGCAATGGATCCTGGAATGAACCTGCTGCAGATGTGTCAGTATAGAAACCTGAGCCCATGGGCTGGCAGCGGGTAACAATGTTTGCAAGACCAAACTGAGTGTCCATGCAGAAGGACTGCAAATTGCAGCCCACAGTACAATTCATCATGAAAACACAGGGGATCCACCTCCTCCATCAGGCTAGCGGCTCCCTCTCTCCTAGGGATGTGGAAAGTGAAGCCCATTACGTAGTAGTGAAATGATTTTATTGACGTTGCCATTTCTGGTAGCCAAAGAGGTATTGGTTGTGTCCCACAGGGGAAAGTATTTAAAACAGCAGATTAAGATGATACTTTGGAGTCACTTTGCTTCGAAGCTACAGGCAGAAGGTCTTTGAATGGCTCTGCAGCTTCATCTATCTCTTTTTAAGGGCTGAGAGGCTTTGAGCGTGTAAGTTCAGACCAAAGGATGCATGGGCAGCTCCTGCTGACCAGCTGCCCTTGGCATTACTGACCTCTGCGAGCTGGCTCTTCTGCTGGGGAACAGAAGAGCCCACAGAAGCAGAAGTGGAGGAAAAAAAGGTCTGTTTTCTCTCAGCAACTTCCCCCACCAGAGCAGAGAAAGTGTGAGACTCTCCTCTAAGATTTGTCAGTGTCACCTCCTGGCTCTAAAAAGCAAAGTCAAACGCCTGCAAAGAGCACTCAGCCACGTAGGGCTGCTTTGAAATATCCTAGATCAAATCACTGGGACTCCTGTGTGCCACTGCAATATTTATAGGTAATACTATTTCTCCATGAAGAGTCCAAGTTTTCTGTTGTTTCTTTGCTGTTTAGTCCAGCTACTCCTTTTCTCTTCTTTATTTTGGGAGGAAATGGATTACGATGTAAATCAGGGTAAACTATGGGTTTGCCAGGCTCCCAGCTACCTGCCAAGAGGCCTAAATTCTGCAAAATCAGCTACTCAGAACCGAGTTCTCAGGTTTTACACGAGAGCATGCAAGACCTGAGAGTTCCCTGCCACAAAACTACAGGTGTAGACTGAGACCTGGAGATGCAGCCAGCAGATAGAGCCTCAGTTCTGCCCTTCCCAGGACTCTTGAGGTTGAGGTAGCCAAGGATTTTGGAAATGCAGCTCTGAGATTGCGGTGTGGGTGGCCAAAAGAGCTCACTCAGGTGGGTGGAATAGGAGGAATGCAGAGAGAGTTCTGTCAGAAACCTGCCTGCAAGGCAATTTCCAAAACCCACCCACTTTGCATCTAAATCTCATCAAAACAGTCACCTTTCCATTAAACACATTACTTCCATCAAACTGACATTTTCTGGAGGTGTAATTCCCCAGCTGGCTCTAGCTCTGAGTCTTGATTAACTGAGGTTTGTAAGAATTGGGGGATTACAAAGCAAAAATGCAAAGAAGTGGAAAAGCGGCCATGCCAGCCTAAGTGCTCCAATTAGCGAAGTTACTATTAGTGGCCTTTAAAAGCAGGGTGGATTAATAAATAAATAAGTCTAAGACTTACCCACAAAACACCAGACAGCAAATCGGATCCACGTGACCGTGGAGAGCTTCAGCATGAGATAGATGTTCACCAGCATGGCAAACGCCGGGACGAAAGGGAGGCAAGGTGCCATATAGGGCAGCTTTTTGGGGTTTTCTGGCTGCTGTAAGATCACAAACACCAGTACAGCGATGAGCAGGACCATCAGCACCACCAGCAGGACCGCCCACCAGCTCTGCTCGTAGATGTAGTCAGCACCGAAAATGATGAAGGAGCAGAAGATGAACATCAGGACAAAGAGCAAGAGCACGCACGTGGTGACCGTGTGGCCGGTGGCTACCGTCGGGCGGTCCATTTTCCCCGGCAGGCCGAGGTGGATCCGCATTGTGTAGTAGCGTGGACCGATTAACTTCTTCAGCTTGATGAGGTAGATGTTCTCCGACTCATCTGCCTCTATGCCTGAGGTCATGTCGACCGTGCCGTAATTCGGGTGATTGACGCTGTAGGCGGATTTATCGGATTTCCCTATTAGCATCTCGTTGTCCCCCAGCGACGGCAGATTTTTTGCCCCACAGGTGTTGGTCGGTTGGCCCGTAAACTCTTCTCCTTCGCTTCCTGGGGAACAAACTTCCTTCTCGCAGTCAGCGAGGATGCCCTCCTTCTTCTTGGTGTGCTCCTCAGAGAGGAATTTAACGAAGCCGTCGATGTCGCTCTCCGGCTGGTACCGGAGCAGCAGGACGCACACGGAGACCAGTGTGTAGGCGAGGAGCGTGCCGATGGACATCATTTCTATGAGGTCCCGCAGGCTGACCAGCAAGGAGAGCAGTGCTGCGAGGAATCCCGAGACAATACAAGCCACTACTGGCGTTTCCGTGTAAGAACTGACGTGGGACAAAAATCTGGGGTGTGAAACAGTCACAGAACGTTAAAATTGCAGATCACAGAGGTTCCTGTCATTATAGCACCCGCCCAGATGCAAAGGCACAGAGCTGGCTCACATCTATGATCACTTCTGCCCTCATTGCTTTTTGGAGCTTGAACTCTGCACAGCCACAGACTGGAAATAGTGCTGAGGTCGAATCTGGGTTAGATCTAGCTCTAACTAAAACTCTGTGCGATCTGAAATGTTCCCCTCGCTACTTGCAAATGCAAAGGAGTAGAATGATCCCATGCACAGAGCCTGCATACCCCTGCCTCTTTTCCTCGTGTTAAGTACGGAGGAGTTTAACCTGCGCTTCTGCTGGCTCCCTGCACTGCAGGTAACTCTTGGGCTGTCCGTGAGGACAGTGGTGGTGCAGGTCTGTGGGGCAGGATCACGATGGGAACACGGGGGGACACGCTCTCATGTGCATGCAGTGGGTTAGCTGGGGCCCATCTGTTCCTGCCTGCGCTTTGCACGTGTGCATGAGAAACCTGCCACCAGCTACTGCGTCTGCAGAACTCTCCTGGCTTTCCTGGGTTTGCTTTGGTCCACGTGCTGCTCCACAATCCCTGAGCTTGTCCATGACCTTGTGCTTCCCATGCTGAGGGTTCCTGGTTTTCAGGATGGGGAAAGCCCTGTCCCCAACACACCTCCCGTCCTTGTCATGAACTCACCCAGGGCTCTGCTAGCTCACATCTGCCCATGCTGCTCTGAGCCCTTTGAAGCATTTGCTCCCCATCTGCAGACCTTGTGCAGTTTGATTGCACTAAGCATTAATGGGGAAGCACAGGCACAGAACTGACAGGTTTCCGTTGGAAACACAGAATAACTCCCAAAGGATTTTGCCTCAATCACTTATTACCTGATCTCCAGGGAGCAAAACTAAGTGACAGCAGAGGCAAGACTGACCTGAAGAGCAGCCCGTCACCGGCCATGGCGTAAATGACTCTCGGCATGGGGAAGAGGGAGCCCAGCAGGCTCACTGTCAGTCCTGCCACCGACCCGATGGCAACGATGAACTTGGCGGCGTAGAATCCGCGGGCCACAAACATCTCCATGAGAGGGGACTCGGTGTCAATGGCATCGTATGGCACCATCAGAGTGAGGATAACACTCACCTACGGGAGATAAAAGAGCAGCAGGGCAGCACAGGTGTCAGCGCCGAGCAGCAGTCGGTCTCTGATGGGGACTCTCAGGGCACCGAAGCTGCTTCTTGAGGGTGAAAAGCCAAAAAAGTGTTTCAAGTCTAGTGGGATAAATAACACTGAATTCAACTGTGTTCCCATGCACGGGCACCACGCTACCAGCTGCTGATTCTCCCTGGGGTGGAAGCAAAACTCAAGGTAGAATCTCTTGGGGAAATATCCTGATCTTGTCTCTGGCACAGAGAAGCTGGTTTTGAGGAAAGCCATCGTCCTGTGGGAGAGGGCAGCTGGGGGGCTTTCTGTAAAATTACCACGATGATATTTTGCCCCTCCCTGACTAAGCTTTGTTGTCTTAGAGTGAAAGACTCTGAGCACAGACAGCATTTATAAGCATGTGCAGAGGCTGGACACTGCTTCTAACTTCTCCTACCTGACTGCCCATGCTCATTACAGCACGGCCAGTGCTCTGTGCTACTTGGGACCCTGTCGCACCTCTGCAGCAGTGGCTTTGGTAAAAGTGCTTCTTTTACCAAAAATGCAGCCCAGAGGATGGTTGCTGCAACCTTGCTTTTCTCCTTCACTTTTGGACAGATGCTGAGGATGGAAGAGACCAGCAAAAGAAGGATGGTGGTGACCAGGCTGCTGCCACTTTTGATACTGGCACAGGGATCTCATCAGAATGAAAGTAGCTGAGTCCTCTGTCCACAGAAACAGCCCTAGCTGGAGCCGAAGAGACATCTGACTCCATCGGGCGCTGATGTAGTCACACAAATGCAGCTGATTCCTTGGGCTCCATCAAAGAAAGAGCTGTTGTTCTGCAGTCTGACTGGCATAGAGAGAGAGTAGCAGTGCGCACACCCCAGCAGGCACAGACTCTCCTACATACTCCTATGTACATGGGCGGTTAGTACTCACGGACACGTATGCGGTCAAGCACGTGACGAGCGAGGCCGTGATGGCGTAGGGGATGGAGGTGTTGGGGCTCTTGGCTTCCTCTCCCGTGGTAGCGATGATGTCGAAGCCGATGAAGGCGTAGAAACAAGTTGCTGCCCCTTTCAGCACCTGCGCAGAGAACCGAGGGGTTAGAGGCAGGAGGGAGCCAGGGGAGCAGGTGGCACCTTGTGTGTCCCAGATCAGAGACCCAGGCTGCCAAGTCCAGATCCTAGAAGGAATTTTCATTTGGTTTAGTCTGTTTTCTTAAAGCAGGAGGGTCTTTCTGACTCCTCTGGGCTTGAGGAGGAGAGGAAGCGGAGCAGAGCTATGCACACCTGGGCATTCCCATCCACAGTGTGGTGCTGGCACCAACCATCACCCACTGCTTTGGGCTACAGAGAGTATTTCAGAGGCAGCTTGAGCCTCTCGAGGCATCTGCAGCTCCCTAATGACAGACTGCAAACCTGTGGCTCTGCCCCAGTCTGCTAGGAAATCCTGGCAGTGACAGATAAGACAATTAACCAATTTTAGGCATTCGTTTGTTTTCACAACATCCCGTCCCAGATCTGATTAAGTTAATATGGACTTGTCACATGTTTACACATTCCCTCTTAGCAACATTCCTAAAGTGGCAGCAAAATCTGCTAATAGAGGAACCCAAATAGAGCATAGGCAGAGAGACGCATGCTGCTTTCCAAATCACTTCAGTTGGGTTTGGAAGCTGCAGATAGGTTGGGAGCACATGCTGGGTGTGCTTGGATGATGAATTATTTGTGCTGTTTAGATATTTCATGGTGTTTGCTTTAAATGCACAAGATTAGCAAGGATATTTATAGGAAACACTGATCCAGCCCGAAGACTATATAGCTGTAAGAGGTGAGTTAATTCACAGTTACAACACCTTAGCACACACATCTAGCTAGCTGAATGACCCGTGTCCATCTCGTCTCCATCTCATCTGTTTAGGACTGGAATATACAATAAAATTCACCTCTTTCAGAGGGTTGTCTGTAATTAACCTTTAGGTCTCTCTGTTCTGTTTGGGGTT
>JAWLRI010000640.1:6208633-6219098 GCA_034781795.1 Crypturellus tataupa
CCGCGGGTCCAGGCGCCACAGCAACCCGCTCATGGTGCGCGGTGGCGGCCCCGCTGCCTCAGAGACGGCGGTGCGGACGCATGGCCCCTCCGCAGGGCCTGCTCGAGCGGGATCTGCCGGAGAAAGAGCTCGTGAAACAACCACTCTTTATGGCAGAGCAGCCTCCCCTTCTATCCACCACGCACCTCCCCGCAGAGCATCCGCAAGGAGCCCTCAATGTCCTCAAGATGTCCTCAACGCCCTCAAGATCACAGAATTGTTCTTCGTTTTGCTCTCTTATTTTTTTTACTTTTTCATCTTAAGTCAATATTTTCCTGCATTACTCAGCACCTGCCTCTTCCGCCCCTCCACACACACTTATTATTTACTTATTTATTTATTTTTAAGAAAATTTACTTCTCAGGCAATCCCTTAAGACCTGCAGGAATGTCTTCCTAGCGACAGGCGGTTTCTTGGCTTTGAGCAAAATAATGAGAATTGACAATCTCTGCCTAGTAATATACGGGGGCGCAGAAAAAATGTTTTATTGAATATGAATTTTAGCCTGTTTTTCCTACCTGTGGATACAGATTTTCTTCTTTTTTCTTTTTTTAACTTGAAGACAAAATTATTTTTCCATCCTTACACCGCAAACAATTACACTGTGTCAGTCCAGGCAGCTTCGTGTTGCTGGGGTCTATTAAATAAAACAGCTCATTTGCTTTGTATTTTGGTTGATCTCAGTTCAAACTGCACTGTTTTTTTTTATTTATTTATTTCTTCTCCTACCTCAAACCACCACAAATTGCAAGGGCTGTAGCTTAGTTTAATACTAATAAGATTAATAGTAATGAAAAATTACTACCACTCTTGAGCAAAGGTCCGTCTTTAGAATTGGAATCAAATCTGCCTTTCTGGCTATTTTGGACAACTTGAAGAACTCTCTGGTTTGTGGCATGGGCCAGATGCCTCATTAGATGCTACTTTCTTGCTTAATGTAGTTTCCCGTGGCGAAGAGGTGGATTTTCGAGCACAGGAGACTGGCACAACCCACCTGGGCTTGTTGGAGCTCTGCTGACGTGTCCTAACTTAAGATATTGGCTCGTATAGCTGTAGTGTGTCCATATCTTTCCTGGCCTGCCAGACTAGGTGACATGTGTCATGTCATGTGTGTGTCCAGGCTGCGGAGTGCTCCTGGCTAAGGACAGGTCCCTGGTCACCCATGGAGCCCTGGAGTTAATACAGCCCTTTCTAAGCTTCCCTAGAGCTGATGGCTTCGGAAGCTTCTGAAATGAAACAGCTCCGTAGTTGCAGTTGTGATTTTGAGTTGAAGCAATCGCTTGAAATAATTCCAACTATTTAAGTGATATTGGTGTATTGCTTTGCAGCTTGAAAACTCTGGTTGCTCCACTCAAATCCATTAAAAAAATATCTTATGGACAGGAAACACTTAGAGGAGACAGAGACAGCTCATTTCTGCTCCACTAATCTGGGTAGCTAGAGATACACAGGCTGCAGACAGCCTGTTTTTAGCCTGAGAAGGCTGCAGACAACCTGTTTTTAGCCAGACATAACTCAGTGTCGTGCATTAGTTCATTTATGGGAGGCCTTTGAACGAGATGGATCTGCATGCTGTATGTGGCTATACAAATTCCTGGGCCTTAAGAGACTTCTTTTCCATCCACAGCCAGAAGGAAAGAAATTATTTCTGGTTGCAAATCCTCCTTTCATCCTAAACCCGCAGCGCTCGAGGGAGTCTGCTGCAGTGTCAACACGGCTGCCTCGGAGGGGTGAGCCGCGGTTTGGGGAGCAGAGCTGCGTTTTCGGGGCAGAGGGAAGTCTCTGTTTGCAGAGCGGCTGGTGGCTTTGCAGGCTGCCGTCTCGCGGGCTGGCTAGCGCTCGCTGCCGCTGCGCGCTTATCAGCCAGCGCTGTTTGTACCGAAACACTCGTCTGCATCAGGCTAAATTGACAGAAACAGCAATCAAGGCACAACTGGAGGCTTAGGTATCTGCGGACGTGGGTCTCCCTTCACCTCTGCTGGCTCCCTGGGTTGGGAGCCCTGGGCTTGGAGGAACTGGGTTTGGAGCAATCCCTGGGATGCCCTTCCCTCTGTCCACCCAGTGCCTTCCCTGTGTGGCTCAATGTATATTTTATACACAAAATATATATATTTATGTATAGAGTTTGTGCACAGCAGTGGGTTGATGCCGGACTCGCTGCAGCAGTGTTTGTGGCTGATCCTCCCGGCTCCCCCGGGCCTTGGGAGCAAGGAGGAGACCATCCGCGCGGGAGCAGGGAGATGCATTCCTGCCAGCAGGATGGCACGGAGCCAGGCCACTGCTCGCAGCACCCTGCAGCCACTGCTGGCTCTTGGCTGCAGAAGAGACTGATGTCATATTTGGGGCTTAGACTAGGTTTTTGGCTCTATTGCCTCCTCCTCCTTCCCATGGTTGAGGCTAGAAGGTGCCTGGCCCTTTCTTTATCCATCACCCGCTGAGCTGCAGTGGTGGGAGATGCTGCCAAAATAAAGAGCGGATGAGGTACCCGGCGCCTGATAGTTACTCTGTTGATTTCTATGCTTAATGCTGACCCTCCACGCAGGTGCATCTCCAAGCAAAGCCCTCCCGGTCGAAAACGAGCAAAGATGCCAGCAAGCCGACAAGAAACGAGGCATCAGCGGCGATAAATTAAGAGATGAGTAATTGCCCGGTGCCACAGGACACAAGATGCGGATCGCTTTCCCGCACGCCCTCCGGCCGGGATGAGGCTGACGTCAGAGCTGCAATCCGGCGCCGCGTGAGTCGGCGCAGCGGCGGCTGCCGCAGCTCCGGGGGAAGCCTTGTGCCGGGCTGCTCCTCGCGCCGCTGCTTTCCTGCAAACGCAGCCGGATCCGGAGCTCTGTGCGCTCCATTCTACAGCACCGAGCGCCAGCCGGGCTGCGGGACTCCATCCCTCGCCATCCCCTGCAGAGGAGGGTGACGGGCGGGCACGGAGCCTACGGATCTGCTGCCTCTACTGCCTATTTGGGGCTTGGGTTTTATCTGCGCTTGAGCTGTTCTAATGCAGCTGTGGTTAGTTTAAAACAAAATTCTTACTGAACCTTATGTATATATGTAACATTTAAAACCGTCTTTCTGTGTTTTTCCCATAAAAGCATAGGTTTGAGGTTATGACTTCATTGTCAAAAGGACAGGAGGGAAGAAGTTGCTCTTCTCTGTGCTGCTTTACCAGCGTTAGCAGTGCTGTAAGATGGCTAAACCTCATTATTTTCATTTGACAAATAAGCAAAATGGAAAAGAAAACACTTAACTTGACCAAACATGAAAGGCAAAGATGCAACATCCAAAGATTGGTCCTGTGAACTTTATATTCCTTCCTCTGCACAGGGGCAAGAAAATGTCCTAACAACATATGTGGATGAGCTAGTAAAATGATTACCAAATTAGGAAATTACTTTTTTTTTTTATATTCCCAGTCTCCAACCTTGCCATGCTCCTAGTGAGTCGCTCGTGCCTGTAGAAAGCAGTTCTGAGCCTGGCAGCCTGGTTTTGTCCTTGTTTTCTGTTTTCTCTGCGCAGGTTTAAGCGCTGCACAGGCTATGGGGAGGCGTAGGGCTGGGCGCGGGGTATGTTCCACAGCCCCGAAAGCCAGTGCTGAAGTGTTGTGGTATCAGTAATGCAAAATACATGAAACTTTCCATCTGTGTGGGTAAACGAAAAGCTATTTAACCACCAGAGGGGAAAAAAAAGAAGAGAGAATTATGAAGAAAGAGGAACAATCAATTTGCACATTTCTAAACAGGTCTAATTTGTCATTGTTGTCTCGAGACAGCAAAGTAAAAGCCTTAAAATTATAACGGTGCTGCTAATGCAGGGAAATGGTAAATCAATGGGTTGGAGAGCTGAGCAGGAGATGGGGAGCGGGGTGTTTCTCGGAGCTAGTTCTGACCACTCTCCCCTATGGGAATGGCAAAGTGGCACAAAATGACTAAATTTGCTTCTCCATCACTAAAATGGAGGCAGCAGTTATCTTGCAGGAGTGCAGGAGTGGTTAATTTTGTTGGGTTTTCTAAGGCAGCTGGGGAGAAACCATGCTAGAAAACCTCTTAATGTTCTTTTAGCTGTGTCTTGTTAAAATGATATTGCTTTTTCTTCTGTACATGAGAACCTGCAAATGGATCCTTTGCTCTCTTTTATTCATATTAGCAGCTCCATACCCTGAGCTGTCACACAGGAAAAAGGCAACTTCCTAGTATTACAGCATCTTCTCATTTTCCTAGTAAATATCCTGTTCTCAAGGTACATGGGTATCATTTTAGAACTATGACTGCTGTTAGTGTTAACGCGGGTCAAGTGGCTGCACCTTCGTGTTTGGCACTCTGGACTTTTCCCTATTTTGGAGGATAATAACTTTTGGTAATTACTGCTTTGACGAGATACAGATTTTATGTAAAGAGTCTCACTATGGACATGACTGCCTTTGTACTACCAAAATGATTAGATCTGGATTCCCAGACAGTCCCTTCTGGAACCATATTAATTTAGAAATGTCTTTAATAACAGGCGGGAAGAAGGCTCTGTAATTACTTGGTGGTTCTTTCTCTTTCTTTCTGTGCGGATCCATACTTTTGCCTCCTAGAATGGAAGTCATTATGCTTTGCTCTAGGCTAACCGTGAGAGCTTTTTCATTTGACATAATTCACAAAACGGGTTATTTATTAATGTGCGAAGCTCTCTAAACAAAATGGATTTTTAGGCTTGCAAAGTCTGGCTGATGCATCATTATGACAACTTATTTCATTGCTGGGTATTGCTTGGAATCTTGGTAGCAGAAACGCATATTACATCTTTGAGTAAAATCCTGATTTAAGCTTTTGGTTTTATCTTCCAAATCAGAAAGAAATGTTGATCTGTGGTTCAAATGTAGAATGTTAAAAATCACTTTTGGTTTAAATTCAGGCTCAGCTTAATTTTAGGCTAGGCTTCTGGAGAACTAAGATCTGATTTTTTTTCTTTGTTTAAAGAAGCTCTTGTATTCTGCATAAAGAAACTGCTTTTTTTTTCCCTCTCAGAAGACTCTCATTTACCAGCAGACGTTTTGGCTTGCTTGAAAGTCCTTCCATGCAGTAACTGAGTAGGAGGCTGAACCAGTCTTATGCTGTAAACACATCAGCCTTACAAACACGGTTCAGCTCTTTCTGCTTTTCAGATGCATCTCTCTCTTGCGTGCACGCATGGTGCCATTAATAAGTTATCATGTTCCAGAAGCAGTTCTACGGGCGTAATAGATTATGCCTTGCTGCCCTATTTCCATGATTTTGTCAATCAGCTAATGAGTGCAAGAGAGTTTTCAACAAATTGCACTCCTCAGAACAAACCAGAAAGATGCACGCTTTAATTCACAGCCTACTAACATCTCTACGAGTGACAGTAGTATATGTGTATCTACTTTTTTTTTGCACATAAGAAAGGGAGCCTAAAGCTGTGTAGGAATTTGTGTGGTTGTAGTTTGTCACGAAATTCCTTAGCAGAAGTGTGAGGTAGACTTGATGCACTTCCAACAAAGTGAATAGCAGTTCCTGCAGTGTCTACTACTTGTTTGGCTGCTTATTATTATTCACTAGGACAAAATATCCTTGCCTTACATGAGTAATCCTCCTGCATTTCAACACATCTGATCATATGAGTAATGTGAGCATAAGTTGCTCAGAGAAGGGGATTTATAATAGATTCTCCCTGCATTTAGTCATCTGTCATCACAAGTTAAGCGAATGCATTGCAACACCCAGGTAGCTTGGTGTGAATAATACCTGGCTGTGTAGCGTGAGTGCTTCATGACATGTCCCAATGCGTGTCGAAGACTAATTGAGGAATGAGGATGTTGCTAGCAAAGCAGAATTCAATGAAGAATGATATGTTCTTAAATATGCTAATAGCATGAAAATTAGGGTGCTGCACAAAATTTAGGGTGCTACACAAAAATGCCTGGAGATGCCCTTGTGCAAGGGGCATCAAGGGAACCAGCACAGTCAGGGATGATTGATTTTTCCAAAAAAATGTACTTGTCTTCGAAGCCCTGGTAGCTAACTGTGCTCTTAGCCTACCTTACTGGTGGCACCCCAAAACCTGGCCTCTTTCAGGGAGGTGACACGTTTTGTCCCCGAGCTGGATCTCTACAGGGTAAGTTGCCCAGCCTAGCAGCAATAACCCAACTGCTGAGTTACAGGCACAGCGTTAAAAGAAAAAGAGTAGAGATGCTGCAACGTTATTAATACAGCTCTTGTTTGCGTTGCAGTTCTCAGCCAAGGGACCTCGATACGTTCTTGCTTTGTATTTTAATTCACTTAATGCAGAGCTGATGTCCCTATTTATTAATTGCCTAGCTCTTGGTCCCCGTGGCTTCTGCAGATGCCTAATGAGCCGGTGTCTGAGCACCGGGCACGGCCGCTTGCTGTCGCCTTGGTGCCTTTGGAGAGGTGCTTACGTGCCCTGACGCGTCCCCGGCGCCTGGCCGCAGGGCTGGAGAGGTGCGGGGAGCCTGATGGCAACGTCTGCTCCTCCTTCCCCAAGGAGAGCCAGTGGTGAGAACCTAAATTTCCCTCACTGACAGACTAGTGTGTCCATGTCCTGCTTGGAGGGCCACCTCGTGAGGAGGTGACAAGCAGAATAGCTCGGTCTCCCTGGCTGTGAAGGTTATAAATAAGCTGCTCTTCTTGGGCAACAGAGATGCTGCCGCGGTCCTCATGCTGTATAGTCTGTTCTGGGGTGCTGTGTGCTGGGAAATGGCTCCTTGTTTGGTGTTAAGTCATTAATGTCCAGCCAATAATGCTCCTAAGCCCGTGTTTCAGTGTCAGTCTTGTTGCTGTTGATGGGATACAAACACGGTAGGACTGCACTCGGGTTTGAAGCACGGGTTGAATAATTTCGCTAAATAACTCACAACCCTTGTGTAGGAACAGACTGGGCTACCAGCTGGTTCCACAGCTGCTAACACGCGCGGCAGGAGAAGCCAGTGGCTACTGAAGGACCCACGTTCAGACCCACTGCTGAGAACAAAATGCTCTGAGGGTCCTTTTCCACTGAGGGCATCAGTGGGGATCAGCCCAAGGGTCTTCTCCAGCACCGCTTCCTTCCAACCCCCTGGGAGCTTTAACTCTACTAAGGACTGCGGGATTTGGCTCTCGGTGAGCAATTCTTTACTATAAAATGACTGGCATTTAAGATATTACTTTGATGCATATGTTACAGACCTACCTTTGGTTAGTAAAGTTGTACATTGGAGGTAAACTGAATAGCACGTGGATGGCTTTTCAGCTTCATATATGTCTCACCCTCTTTACATGTGAATCGAGTACAATTTTTTTTTATGTTTATATAGTTTTGACACAGATCCTGTTTTAGACACTCGTAGCATAAAAGCTATCGCTCTTTCAGCACTAATCCATTTCCCTATAAGGAACAAACACTTAACCCTGTAATCTATACTCTGGGAGCCGGAGCGCAGCGTTTGGAGCCCTGTGCAGCCAAAGCTGTGCTTTTGTTCACCTGCCAGGTGAATTTAATTTATGGCATTGTGTCTTTTGGTAAATTATTGATACAAGAGTCACGCAGAATAACACAAACAACAGGATCACGTGCTGTGTGGCTCCACCTCACTGTTGGCGTTTTGTGAGCGCCTGGGCTTCAGTCTGACAGTTTTATTGCAGAGAAAAAATAGTCCTCATCCAGGAAGGCTCCTGTCTGGTGACGGAAAGCAGTCGAATACAGTCAAAGTATCAACCCTCATGGAAGCAGCCAGACCCAGCTGAGCTCGTGCTGATGACCCTACAGACTAGAGCCACGGGACACATATAAAATAAGAACTATTGCTAAATAATGGAAGGCAGTTTGCAGTTAACATCCATGACTTAGCTCCATCTCATCAATCATCTCATAAATTAAAACTGTTTTATGAATGTCTATGGCTGAGAAGAATGAGGCTGGAATCTGCAGCCGGTGGAGAGTTTAATGATTTCAGTAGACTCACTCTGGGCTAGGACGAGTCTTGTCTCTCGCCTTTAGTATTTTGCTAGGCTTTCATGCCAGTAGGAGTCACCTGAAAGTACTTGCTGTATTCCTTCACTCTGAATTCTTTGCTTTTCTAAATCTTCAAGAATGGCAGGTTTGATCCTCATTATGGCTTTGTACTTTATGGAGAGCTAGCCTGGGAGTGATATTTTTTGACCAAATTTTAGAGATGCAAAACCAGCCCTCTGACAGCTTCTTTGCATGATATAATGTGCCAATATCCCACACAGATGAAAAAGTATTTAATTCTTATTTACACTCTTGATTTTAAAGTGTCTTAATAATCCAAACAACATTCTGATTAGATGTATACATTATTATTATCTTAACTGTTCCATCATTCTGAAGATGAAATTTTAACTATTTGGGGTTAGAAAGTTTGTGGAAGAAAGTATATTCTGTTACAGGCTACTCTGCTGTCCTCTTAATTAAATCACTGGGTACTGGGTTTTTTTACATGGAGTCCCTAGGATTGAACTTATATATGAATAAGCTCCTACCATCCTATTTGCTTGAATGTTGGAAAGCTTCATAGGAAACTCATTAATTTAGTCATTGAGAGGTGAACAGTAATTTTAAGGCATTTTCATCTTCGCTTCTTGTTCAGCCACTTCCCCATTATTTTTTCCCTAAATCAGAGCCTATTGCAGGTATGACCTCCATCCCCATCTCCTCAAGCCCACACTGTACCTCTGACTTTTGACTTGAGTGAACCTGGGCTGCCCAGTCCTCCTCATCACTTATTGCTCATCAATCTCAGTGTTTGTTTGGCAAGGCTGAGCATCTCTGGCCCTTGGAAAAGGCAAACAGCATTAGGGCTTTGGGTCTATGCCCATAGATGCCTGCAAGAAACCCTGCTTCCCTCTGCTCATACAGCAAGGATTCCATGGACCAGTATGCTTTAAGAACAGTTAATTAGTCAGTTTAATCTAGGTAACTGTGCACTCTGATACTGTTTTCATTTTTTAATATGTTGGTAAGCAAAGATAAGTCATCTACCTTAGCAAGGCATACCAATGTAATGAATATATGGAAATACCTTAGTCAAACATACGTGCAATCTTACAGCAATTTTTGATCAATTAAACAAATACCTTGACATGCTAAACTGTGTTTACCTACTACTTAGGGACACAGGGAGGGTTAATTAGTTAATAGACTAGATTAAATCAGGGATGCCCTATTGAGCAGAGTCTTTTTTTTTTCCCCTGCCCTGGGTTTGGAAAACATAATACTGCTTCCTCACCCTCCCAAGAGCCTGGTCAGGGTTAGAAAGCCCTTTATTAGAGCCCTCTGGACACCATCTGCCACAGGAAGTCACTAAGTTGATCTGTATAAGCTCGCGTTTAATAGGCAAGGGAAAGCCCGAGGTGAGAAGCAGTTCTGGGGGAAACAAAAAAGCGATTCGGAATTTCAGGCAGCAAAGCATCACTCAAGCACAGCGACCCAGGGTTAGGCAGGCAGACGGTCGGAGCGCGGCAGTCCGAAAATACCCATGTGGAATCAATAAACAGCACCGAGGCCGGGGTGACGTAAAAGGGAAGATAACTCCATTACGGGGCCGGGAGTCGGAGGGAGTTTTGCGCGCGAGCTGGAGCGGCGATGGGCCCCTAGAGCCGGGGGTGCACAGGGCCCTTGGGGGTGTGGGGTTAGCACGAGGGCAGAGGGCTCTGCTGGAGCCTGGTCGCATGTGGGTCCGGTTCTGGGGGTCCGGTCCGCCCCACGCGCGGGACGCGCCCCGCGCCGGGTACCTCTGCCGGGCCGCGTGCACCAGGTGCAGCAGCGCGGTGCAGTCCTTGCCGCCGTTGAAGCCCACGCAGAGCCGCTCGGGGCCGTAACGCTCCAGGGCCTCCTCCACGGTGCGCAGCGACGCCCCGACCTTGTGCGCCAGGGCCGAGCCTGCGGGGGGAGCGTCGGCACCGCTTGTGCGCCAGGAGCGTGGAGCAGCGCGGAGCAGCGGGGACTGGAGCCGAGGGTGGCCCCGGCCCGGGCACTAGGGGAGCCGGGACCCTGCGGATTCGGCCCAGCCCCAGCACCACCGATCCCGGCGCGTCCGCGTCTCCCTGGCAGGGAGCAGCCCCCATCGGGGTTGGGGCCACCCGTTTCCATCAGCGTGGGGTGAATCCACTGCGGTGACGCCCTGGTGTCCCGCAGGAGCCCGGGGAGCCGCTCCCATCTCATCAGCCGGTGCTTCCCATGGGAAGCTCCAGCGTTTGCTGGCCCAGGGGGAGCCAGACCCGTCCCCAGAGCGAGCGGGGAGGTGTCGCCGTCGCCCTCGTGTCCCCACGTCCCCTCTCTGGCCGCCCGGGCGTCGCGGGAGGAGGGCGCGGGGCCCCAGGGCGCCCGTACCCGCCTCGGCCAGGCCATAGACCTGCGCGGCCGCCTGCGCCACGGGGTCCGTCACGGCGGGCACCACGAC
>JAWLRI010000640.1:6219198-6249963 GCA_034781795.1 Crypturellus tataupa
GGGCTGCTGCGGGCGGCGGGGGGGGCTGCGCTGGGCACGGGCGGCTCCGCGCCCGGCCGCGCACGCAGGGCCGAGGGAGGCGGGAGCCCGGGGGGGAGAGGGGGCGGAGAGAGGGGTGGAGGGATGGGAGGAGGGAGGGAGGGAAGGAGGGAGGATGGGGGAGAGAGCGGCGAGGGGGAGGGAGGATGATGGAGGGACGGAGGGAGGGAGGGAGGAGGGATGGAGAAGGGGATGGTGGAGGGAGGCAGGCGCTGCGGCTCCTCGCTCTCCCTTCACCTGCCACACGGCACCCGCCGGTCTCATGGGGCCCGGAGGTGCCCCAGAGCCACCACCAGCCACCGGAGCTGCCCAGGATGCAGGAGCCAAGAGCCCTCTGCACATGGCCCGGCTCTCCGGGAGCTCCTCTCCTCCCGCTTCCCAGGGATCAAGGGGCAGAGGCTGGGAAAAACTCCCCCTTTGTTTTCTCTTCGAACCACTTAGTGAGATTTGGGTGCTAATGCTGTAATCCTGGAACAGGCAGAATTAGGGCGAAAGCAACGTTTCGTGGCCACGCTGCCTGGCTGCCCTGCGCGGCAGCTGGGAGGGAAGGACAGACAGGCCGTGGTCATCGTGTGCTCCCGCCTGCGGATCTGCCTGCTGTGAGGAGCCGAGTAATTCACGCTCAAAATAGTTTTTTCTTTTGCACTTTTTTAAATGAATCTTCACATTTGCTTCCAGAAGCGTTCCCTCTCTATCCTATCGATTTTCACATAAAACCCAAATTGTCCGATCTGCAGTGACGTTTGGGCAGGAAGGGACTCCAGCCTCCATAAAAGCTGCGTGCCAAAAATTATATCACCCTCCTGGAAGTGCTAGGTGCTCCGGTGGGAAGAATCTCTCCGTCCTCTAAGCGCTGCAGTCAGTAGTTGCTGGTAGATCCGAGCCATGTGGCCCGCTGGCTCCTGCTCCGCTCGGGAAGCCGGCAGGAATCGCATTGCCGGCAGTGACCTCCCGGGATGCTGCGCAGACAAACCTGCCCATTTGTGATCCATGCAGCTTCTCCGAACCCCTTTCCAGCAGGAATTTCCGTGCTCTGAGGCTCTCCGGGTGATCGCCGTCTTTGCCTCCCTTTCTTACCCTGCTCCTTCCTTTCTCCAGCTCAGCTTTCCCTGCCTTGATCCCTCCCCCCGAGAAGACCTTGGCAGCCTCTCTTTTCCCAAACAAAGGTCAGGAAAGGGCCTTTTCCAGGTGGTTCCTGGCCGGCAGAATGTGTCATCGCGGATGACACGCTCCCTGCTGTTCCTGGTGCTCTGCACAGCCGCTTGCTTCCCCAGCAGCCTGTGGGGTGAAATGAAAATGAATTTGGGGTGAAAGAAGAAACTGTCTCTTTGCAATCCTGCACTGGGCTCTGTCCTGCTCCCTCAGCCCTGATCCCCGCTGTGAATCATGGAGTTTCTCTTTTCCCTTCCTGAAAAACAGGGATTATGAATAGAAATGCTTGTGTGAAGCTTCCTCAAAACGGTTTCCCCTGGAAAAAGCTGTTTCCACAAAACTGTTTTTTTTTCCAAAGGTGAGTTCATCTGGGCTATGTTTCCAAAGAAAGTGTATTTGAAAAAAATACATTTGTAAAGGTGAAGCTGTTTTAGACAAAAAATCAGATTTCAATCAGAAATCGCACTTGAAATCAGCACGTGAATTTGGGGTTACTACCTATTTTAAAATGTGGGCTCTGGAGGGCTGCTGGACACTCATGTGCAAAAGTTACGAGTTTTCCCCTTGCTCTGCCCTGTCCCTGGGCTGCAGCCTCTCTGGCACCCAATGGCATCGAGGACACACACTCGGTCGCGCTCTTGTCCCTTGGAAAAGGGTCCATACGGGGCACATCACCGCACTCCATGATGTCCACAAGCAGGGACCAGGTGCAGTCCTGCACCAGTGTGGATATTTTTAGGAACATGGCCAGAACGCTCGGCCACTTTCTGTCTTTCGCCTCGGTTGAAAACTCCGTGTGTGAGTAGCCAGCGGGGTCAGAGTGACGGGAGTTTTGCTGTGGGAGGATGAGAGGAGGGATTAATCTCGCTGCCTCATCTCCTGCTCATGACTCGCGGCACGAGGAATACCAGAGCGAGGAGGGATAGTTCTTGTAATTAAAACCCCGATCGAGGCTTCGGAAAACCTCTCTGGAGTTGCTGGCTCTGTTACAGGTTTCTCATGTGAACTTCATTACTCTTCGGGCTTTCAAAGCTGGGAAATGATGGTGAAAACACTGCCCAGGTCCACGTGTGCCGTCTGCGTAGGCTCGAGCTCTTCCTCCCGGTGCTCTTATGGGATCCTGATCTCACGTGGGGCACATCAGCGGGCAGGAGATGAGAGTTGGGCAGATGGCAGAGAATCATCTGGGGACATGGAGCACCCTTGGCTCTCCCCAGTACGGATCCATCTCCTCCTGGACCAGGCAGCCGAGTGTTAAAGCCGTCACTGTCAGAGCTGTATCTGAGCATCCCACCAGCTCCACGTGGCATCTCTGGTGGCCTCTCCCCTATCAGCAGAGACGCCCTCGGTCGTGTCATCGCCATCCCTGGCACGGGGCATCGCAGCGGCCGCGCTCCCCTTGGCCGCGGCGGCACGGGGCGGCGATGGATACGGCAGGACATGCTGCCCTGTCCCCCTGCTCCGCTCCATCCCCGCTGCGACCGGGCTCGGCTGCGGCAGGGATGCGGCTGCGTGCCGGGGAGCCGGGCAAGGCGCTGCCGGAGCCGGAGGGGATTAAATGATTCAGTGTTTGGAGGCTGCAGCTGGTGATTTAAAGGACCAGATGCTGCTTTTTTTTTTTTTTTTCTTTCCTTTCTCCAGAGAAGATTGCTTTTCATAATAAAAACGGGCAGAAGTGGGCTCACTGCCTTTCATTTCTCTTTGATCCATGGTTTGATACTGATATTTCATCAGAGAGGAACGAGCCATGAAAACAGCTCACAGGTACCCCAGGTCACTTACCTTTCCATCACTAAAACTTGTTACGTTGCTGAGTTTCTGCTACGTCGCACGTTTCTGCATGCATGTGCTTTCTGCATGCTTTAACTTTTACCAATTTCAGTTGAAATATAGAAAAACTGCAGCGAGCTGCAGATTTTGGGCTCGATCGCCTGCGCCGAGAGGTCACAGCTAGCGCATCATACAGCACAGGAAGGATTTTTAGGCTCATCAGAAGCAGGAAGGATCTTGCTTCCAAGCATGTGGCTAGGATAACGCCCGGAAGCTCTTATTGATTCAGGTCTTCTCTAAATGATCTCACTGCAGTCTGGTTTGGATGCACGGCCCAGCCCTCTATGAGAGCAGTCACACTGAGACACAAACAGATTTGTGTACTTTATCAGCAAGCAGAAGTTTCAGCACTTTGAAAATCTGATTTCTTACCAGATATTGACACTTCCCGTGGTTCAGGGCATGGTGAGGCTCTGTCCCCTCGTCTGGGACCCCTGCGCTCTGCAAGGCTCTGGCATTGCTGCATTGCACCGGGAGCGCCATCGGGAACAGAGAATCGGCCTTCCCGCCTGAGCATCCCTGGTGCTGCCGCGGGATGCAGGTGAGATAAAGATAGTGCATAGTCGTAATGGAAGCAAAAGTCTGGAGCTGTAGAAATCCTAATTTTAGTGAAAAGGGCAGATGTGTCCGCTCTGCTTGACAGACACTTGCTAATCTCAGTTTTAAAGCCTCTTTGCTAATTTGCTGGTTACAAGCTCTCCAACACTGAGGAACTGGTTCATGCTGGTGCTCCGAGGCCAGGACTGGGGCAAGCAGACACATCTCATGCAACGAATAAAGATGTGTTGCCCCAGGATGTATGCAGAGGCTGTAAGGGGCTTGCTCCACCGTGAAGCGGTGTGTGTTAGAGCAGGAGATGATCCCCGTCTGGTCTCTGCTGCCCATTGCAAGGGGCAGAGTGTCCTGTTCGTCGTGGGGCTGCCCCTGTGCAGGAGAAGCTGCTTCTGGTGGCCCGAGAAAACAGGGGCAGCCCCAAGAGTGCTTGTTTGGCTTTTGTACACGAAAAGTAACTTGTATCCCGCAGCTGAGAGCACTGCGCTTAAACTAGCGCTCCTCAGGGTATTTTAGCTTTCAGTTGCTGATTTTCACTGGAGCCTGAGCTGCTGAAAAGATTTTCTTTGAATTTTAGCTGCTTGGTTTATCCGTCTTCCTGATGATAATGGACAGAGCCTTGTCCATCCCAAGGCTTGACACGGGGCTGCTGTTTGAACACAGGTTTTTGCTTCGCACGCAAACACGTGGGTTCATCGCTTGGTGTTTGCTTCTTCCAAAAGCACAGAAAGCTCAAGAGAGCCAAGCAGGCAGCACAATGCAGGGGTCCCAGATAGCTCCCGTCCTCCCAGGAGCCAGCCCTGGAGGAAAACCTTGGCTCTGAATATCCCATGCACTCAAAAAGGGAGTCTTGTCTATTTGGAAGAGTGTGCTACATGTCTTCTCAGTAAGTAGGTAGCACAGTGGAAAAAAGAGGACTATGTTGATGTGTTATTGCTGTCATTGACATTTCCATTGACCTGCTGTCCATGGTGATCCCTTCCTGCCCAAGGCAAGGGCAGGGCAGTGTGGAGCAGAGCGGGTGCTGGACATGGGGACCCTCTCCAGGGAGCTGCTCTTTGGACCAAGTGCAATTTCCCAGGTGAGGTTCATCCAGGATGCTCTGGATAGGGCCCTCCACGTCTGCTTGAGCTTTGGATTCTGATTTTGGGTCTCAGCTGAAGGACGATGGAGCAAAACCTGCATCTCTGAAGTCACTGTGGATTTAATATCATAATGTAGACTTGGCAAAATGCTGCTTGGAAGGGGAGAGTGGCCCCTATTGAATTACCTGCAGCATGTTGCTTGAAATCTCTTATTCAAGAGCTGGCAGGACCTAGTGCAGCTCAGCTTACAAGAGATAAGATCGTAGTGCAGCTTTGGGGTTTAATTTGGTATTCATTATATCTTTATCAGCGCTCGGGGTCGCAGATCCCTTACGGAGCTGCTAATGGGGTAAGGAACACCTTGGGCCTGGCCCATGCATGAGCACTGGGGAGTCCACACATGCCCCTTGTGCCCGACTTTGGGGGCAAGGAATTGCCTGGGGCATTGGGGTCCGAGGCTTCTGGTAGAGGTTCCTGTGTTATGGAGCAACCATCCCGACTGCTCATGTCCCCAGGAGAGAGCCAGCTGTGTCCCCTTGGGCCCGCAAAGGTTGAGTGATTGAAGGGCTGGATGGCTGTGGGGAAGCTGGCAGGTTGGGGTGATTGATAAACATGCTGAGTTCTCACTCCTGCAAATCTGGTTCCTTGGTGCCCAAAACTGTTCCCAGAAACTGAGTTCCCAGCGCCAGAGTCTCCCCTGCCCTCGTTCTTCCTGTCCTGATGCCCCCAGCACCTACCAGCACACCTGGATATCATCATTTTTTGCACCGTACCAAGCAAGCAGAGCAGAGGGAACTGTGTGAATTTTGCAGCCTCTTTATGCCCCTCAACACGAGTGTGCTGTCCATGAACGTGCCCCAGAGAGGCTTGGAAAATAACGCAAAAGAAGAAACGCAACCAGATGGCTTCTCCGTGAAACATAGGATTGGATTTCACGTTATTTTGTGTATCTTCTAGCAAGTTAAAATAGCCTCCTTTCTATTTGCTGAGGCAAATAAGATGAGATGTTAATATGCGCACCATGGCAGTAAATAGGGCTCGAGTAAGCGTCTGCAGGATGGGGGAGGATGTAGCACAGTGTGCTTTTCTTTGCTGATGTGCCACTTAGTATTCAAAAAAAATCTGTTATTAAAGCACAGGAAACATTGGAAAGTCAAGAAAAAAATAAAGCAATTTTTCTACTGGTGTGTAGTCAGAAATGCTGGGTTTTTTTCCTTTCTTTTTTTCCAGAATATGAGTTAAAAAATGCTACCACTTCTTATTCAGTTAGATATGAGGCTAAAAAAAGTGCTTATCTGGGGAAATGATGAATGATTTTTGAATTGGTTCAGGATTAAATATGGTGCGGCTTTTGAAAGGCAGTTGGATAAATGAAATGCTGTTTAAGTCGACCCACTCTGGGCTTGACTACTTTTTAATTATTATTTTCTTGGCCGTTAACTTTGCACATTCATTATAAATGCCTGCCTTATGAAAATTACATCTTATGGAAAATCCAGCGGGATTTTCCTCAGACAAGTAAATGCCTTCTATGAAAAGCCATGCATAATTTCAGGTGATGGCTTCACTCTCATGAAACTAGAACCGAGCTGGAGAGGAGCATTAAATAAGGATCCCAAAGAGCCTCTAAACACCCGTTGCCTGAAATCCACGTTTCATCTCCCATTTATGAGTGAAAGCAGGAGCTGCCCAAAACTCTGCACCACTCACAGGGCACCCGGTGCCTGGAAGCCACTTAAATACATTTTAGATGTGAATCTCACATTGACTTTTGGCATCCCATGGGCTCATTAAACCATCAGCCTGGCATTTCAATGAGGCTTCTGGCACTGAAGCATGCAGGAGAGGATCTAGGATGATGGGATTTGATGGATGTTAACTCTTTCCACTCTTTGGTATGGAAATAGTTATGTTTATCAGAGTAATCCATCCATATGTTTTCTTTTTATTAAAACAAAACAGTGTTTCATTGATGAAGAGTAAATAACAGTTCACTCGCAACTTCCCAAATAAAGCTAAATTGCTCTGAATAAATTGATTCCTAAAGTAAAATCTGACCATTCAGCACCTGAAGCAATGATTTTCTTAAAGATAACCAGGGTGCAGCTTCTTCCCTGCGGGCCCAAGTTGCCATCCATGGAGTTTATGCAAGCAGATCCTCCACTTTTTTGGTAGCAGAGCCCTGCGTACTTAAACCTGAGCTGAACCCGCCCTCCTTGTGCTGCTTTCCAGGGGCCTTTCCGATGTTTCTCCCTTTTGGAGGTTGTATCTTTCTGTCAAACTGTAAATGTTGAGCCACATGCGTATTTATTGCTAATTGTAACTGCTTTGGGCAACCATTCACTTCTTATAGAGCCTTAATCAAAAGTGGTAATTTGGCAGATTGCAAAAGCAATACCTGATAAAGCTAAAATAAGTCAATCTGGCCTTTTGATCGGGGCTGTTGTTGGGGCAAGTGGGCTACAGACAGAGCAAAGCCCACCTATCTTCATGTGAAGGACACGTACCAATGTGGAAGCGACCTTGGTTTTATTCTTTCTCCCAATCTCCACCTTAGATTGCCTGAGGAAAGATACCAGGGGAAAGGGGCAGGCTCGCTTGCCCAGATAGTCCCCGTCCCCTAGCAGGGCTAAGGGGTGCAGAGGAGCCCACAGGGTCCTGCCAGAGCCCTCGCTTTGGCCCCGATGGGCTTTGGCTTGGAGACACCAAAGGAAACCTTCCCATGAAGAAACACCAGCCTTGGTGGCCTTGGTGGCCTCAGAAACGCCTCCAATGCTGCTTTTTGCTCATAGGTTAGTGATTCCTGCTTGCGCACTCTTCACTTCCTGAATCTTCTGGATCTGCAAGGCTCTTGCCCTTGTAAAACTCTTCTCTGTCACAACTTTATTGCTGGGGGGCGGAAAAGGCATTTTAGCAAAAGCTTATTTTAGCCATCACGTTTTCACCGAGGATTTCATTGTGGCCATAAAACACTGCGCTAAAGAGTGTTGCAAGCAAAATTGGTGGTTTCTCAAGCCAACTTCAAGACGTTTAACACGGGAGGCCCAGGGAATAAAAACAAACCAAGGGCTTCCCGCAGTGAAGCCTGCAGTGCTTGTGGTCCAGAGCAGGGAACCCGCGCGATGCAGCCGCGCACGGGCGGGCTACGCCTGTTGGCTCTGCAAATTCTTGTCCAGAAAAATCAATGGGCTCCTGGTGAGTCCCTCGACCCCAGGATTAGGCAGGGTGTAAGTTAGGAAGTTTAAACCCATCAACATAGTCAGTAACAACATAGCTTTTTTTGTAGAAAAAAAAGCTATGCAAATGATGCTAAAGAACGTGGTTTAAAATATTAGCTCTGGCAGAGGAAGCCTGCTGAAGTTTCAGAAAAGGGGACAAATATTCAATAAATTAAAAAGGCAAGAGCTGGCTGAGAAGCAATTGCTTTGTAAGCAAATGCTCCTTCTGCAGCACAGCCCGTGCTCAGGGAGGTGACATCGCCCAGCTACTCGCTTAGGGAGTAGACAGGGCTATCGCAAAACCCATGCGAAGAAACAGCTCGAGTTTGCACTTTCATTGGCATTCGGGGGCTTGACAGAGGTCCAACAGGTCTTTCCATGTTTTTCCCTTTCAGAGAGGATCTTCCCAAAAAGGAGCAGGATGAAAATGGCATCGTTTTTGCCAGTTCAGAGCCTGAGGAGTGCCAGTGCAGCACCCATCATAAGTAGCAGCTTCCTTGCATTTTACATTAAAAGCCAAAGTCTAGAAAATATATATATTTTTTAAACCTGGACACTTTTTAAATGTAACCAGCACGCATATCTTTGATGCTTTCAGGACAAAATCTAGATCACACAGGACTATTTTCTGTGATGATTTCCATTACCTAGTAAATCTGCAGCACTTTTGTTCCTTACAGCTTTGTTTCCCGGGGAGGAAGGAGGTCACAAGCTGCAAGGATGAGTTGGCAAAGAGAAGGCCGTTTTTAGCAGAGCAGGTAACACTTAATAACAAGGAGCAAATCTATAAAATTAAAAACAAATGCGACCAGTCAGTGTTAAATTGCTTCAGGGTAGGAGAGGTGATGGTCAGTTGTTTTTCCCCTCCCAGCTCCAGCATTTATAGTATCTCGCATGATTTCTTTTCTAAATTCCCAGGTCTGACCTCAGCACTCAGAGGATGAGCAGAGGAGTGGCTGGCTCTGAGCTGTGCACTCCAAATACAGCCTAAAGCTGCTGTAATGGCTGCAGAGCAAGTCCCGAAACACTGATAACCTCCGATCTTTAAAACCCTTACAAGAAAAGCGAGATAAGTGTTAAAGATTTCTCTTCTGCTTTCAAATGATTGAAAGCGATGCTGGCGCAGGAGACATTAGCCTTCTGTCACTGAAGCAAAACTGAATTTTGATTAGTCCCTGTTCTGCTTTTCTTTTGGTTGAAAGAAAAAGCCTTTTGCAGAAACAATTTTATTCTACTTAATTACAGAGCACCGGGATGTGCTTTGTCCAATTTTCAGGTTCTTGTGGCATGAAGCAGCAATGCAGTTACACCTGATACTGCTTTCTTTTCAATAAGATTTTAAACTTTTCTCTGTAAATTTTGCCAGCTGTGTTTTCAGAGGGACATCTCTGTGTTGGAAAGAGGCTGTTGGCCCTCTCTTGTGGGGAAAGCAGCAATCTCCAGCTCTGACTCATGGTAGAAACGACCCTTGCGTGGATGCAGATGAGCTGACCGTGCACGGAGGGTCTGTCCCAGGCTGAGCTGAGCTGCTGATGGTGCCCAGGCTCCCTGCAGGGACGCCAGGTCAGCATCCAGTGGCTGGAATTCTTCTGGAGTTACCTCTTTTGTTGAGTGCACTAACACGACAGGGAAATTCCTATTTTTCTTGGCTCATATGACTGCTTTACTTTCTGTCCCTGGCAAATTTGGAGCATAATGAGTCCCCAGGGCTTGCTCAGGGATATGCAGTGCAGCTCCCCACTAAAAGGGACTGCCCTCAGCTCATGTTTATCCACATGCTGCCGACAGCAGAGCTCCATGGGTTTCCATAAGGATGACCTTAGAGTGAAAAGACTGTTGGTCTATGAGTGCATCCCCCAGCAAGTGGCTCTTTCCCAAAACCGTCATGCAAGCAGGCCCTGCTGATGGCCAGCTCTGCAGAAGAACAGAAATCCCGGTAAATAAAGTCCTGCAGTTCCTTACGGATGACAGCAGGTTGGGTCGGTAGGTCTTAATGATGATGGGGACTTGGTCTTGGCAAAGGTCCCGTTGGGCTGAGCGCAGCCTGGGGCTGCAGAAGGGCAAATGTGAAGGTTCAGGGCTCAGCAGGAGCTGAGGTGATGGGTGGGTTTGCAGAAGGTTGTTTAGGTGAAGGTTGAGAGGTGGCTGGGTGAGTGTTTGTGCTGCCTATGGCTCAGGTAGAAGCGATTTGGTGACCTACTGATGCCAGCACTGGGGAAGCAGCTCCCCGCAGAAGGGCAGGACCTCGGACGTGTTTAAGGAGCAGCTGGAAGCAGGGTAACACGTCTGCAAACGGGCAAGCGTGACTGATCTCCATGTGCCAGAGAGCTACGAAGAGCTGCCACATGATGGCAAGAGCTGGCATTTTCCAGCACAGAGGCTTTGCCAGCTTGATTGCTCCTTTTGCAGGCCCTTGGGCTTTGTCAGAGACTCTTTTGGGCATACTAATATTGGGAAATATTAATATTGAGCAATACTAATATTAATTTAGTAGTATTAATGGTTTTGTCCTCAGAAGTAGTCACTACCTTGAACCACTAGTCTAAGTGACTTTACTTCTGTATCACCCTGCACTCCCGCAGGAATATAGACTGTCTTTTGCAGAATATTTCCTTCCATTGCTTTATTTAATGTAATAACCTTTCCTTGAGTGAATAAGCCCTTCCTGCCTCAGTGTCCCTACATGCAAAGTGGAGATGGTGCAACATTGCCTTTACCACGGCTAGGAAGTTATTCACTGTTTAGGAAGTGCTCCAAGAATCAGAGGAAGAAAAGGTACCTTGAGGCATCGCTTAACCTTGCGTGTGGCCTGGAGCAGTGATGGATTAGGCAGAGATGAGCCAGGATGCCAGATGATGGGCATCTGGAAGAGGTGAAGATGCAAAGCAGGGCCACGGAGGTGCTTAGCACTCTGCTGGTAGCGCTTTGCAAGGAATAGAGGTTGGAGCAAGATGCACGTGCTTGGAAATAATTCACCAAAAAAAAAAGAAAAAAGAATTGAAGGTGTTTATCAAGCAAGAGGATGGCACTGCTCAGGGTGAATGAGTTTTGGGCGGCCGCAGGGACCTCCCAAAGGGCCGTGTCCCTGTGCTGGGTGCAGGAGCTGGCGCTGCTGGCAGGGCTTTGCTGCCCACGTGCGACACTGTCATTGTACCTGTGTCCTGGAGCACTACGTGTCTTCATCCTTCATCTCTTTATAGTGTTTCTGCCTGTCATTGGCCTCTCCAGACTCTTCTCGGAAGCCGGTGAGACCATGCGATGCAAAGCCAGAGACGTGTGAAGCACTTTGAGTACCGGTGTCCTCAGCTCTTCCCATCAGTCTGACCCAGAAAATGTCCCTTGCTCCTTGCTCTCCTGCGGAGAGAATAACAGAGGAAATTCCCCTTCTCTCATTCAAACCTGAGTAGTTAACAGTATTTTTATTTTTTAGGGCCATGCATGCCCATATTGCAAACCCCATTGCACCCCTTTGCTGCTTGCAGGAGGGAGGGCACCTTGCGAGCCCTTGGCAAGGGCTGCGGCGGGTGGCCGTCCTCCTCGTCCCTCCAGCACAGGCTTTCCCTGGTCAGACCGAGCTATAAATTCCCGTCGCAGTAGGAACAAGAGCTCCGGGAACGTATTAAGGGAATTGAATGCAGGCATTAGTCACTCTTTATGTAAGCGCCGTGCCACGGAGGGGGCTGGTAGAGGTGCTGCAAGGTCTTTGTGTGGCTCCTGGTGGGGCTGGGGACATGCTGTGGCACAGGGGCACCTGGGGAGAGCAGAGCAGGTTGGTCTTGCTCAGTAATCGTGTATTTATTTGCAATATGTTCCCAAGAACGGCTGCAACTTGGTGTCTGCCCCTCTGGTAGAGGAGGAGCTGGCTCCTTGGCAAGGTGGTTAAAGGCTTTTCTTCCTCCTCTGGTTCAATAGGTCACTAGGAATTTTGTGTTTGGATACAAGAGGAAAAGCTTTATTTCAAAATGACATTTATCCCAAGATCTCCAAGAAAACTTTTGGCGAGATCACCCTGTTTTGGTTTTATTTTATTTTGAACACCTCTCTATTGAATTTACTCAATCAGCTGGGTAATTTCACAGCATTATTTTGCCAACAGTCAGTGTCCATCTATCCCACACTGCTAATGCTTCCTCTCCCCGTCTCTTCCCTTAATCTGACATGGATAATACAATAACACGGTGAATTGTACAAGTATTATCAGATTTTCCTATTACTTATATCAGGAAGGTATCATAACTGGATGATTCTGCAGGTTCAGACCTGCAGGGTTATCTCAAAGAAGACAGATAACATTTTGTTACTCAGAAGCCCTTGCTCATGTCTTGTGTGGTCCATAATTGGGCAAATTATCGTTGAATCTGACACAGGGTTGCACATGCTCAAGCGGAACTTTGAAGCTACATTTCAGCTCATATCCAAGGAACTGGAGGAACATTCCCTGGCTCAGGAAGTCAGTACGGATCCGAGACCCTTCCCTTGGGTAATTTGCACACAACCACCTCGCTTTGCAGGTTAAGAGAGTTTAATATTATGGATATTATGGATAGAGGCTGCTCTGTGCCAGCTGGCCTGTGTTCGAAAGAAGAGATCGGCCATAATTAATTTATTAGCAGAGAGGTAGTCTGATTAAATTGAAAATCTTCTTCTATGGAGAATTGAGGATCCTTACAAGATTCTGTATTTTGAAGCTAGTGAATCTTTGCTTCACTAAAGATTTCTGGATTTGACCCAGAATAAGTTAGCTCAGGTGAGTCTAGACTTATTATTGTCCTTTTTCTTTGGGTGTTCCAAGGAATATGTTTGGCAAAAAAAATGGGAATAATGGACCTATTTTGTTAACAGAAAATCTCCGGATAAATGTCAAAGGAGCCGCCCTAACAGATTTCTTGCTGCTATGTTCTGCCCTGGGCACAACTGCTGTGCATTAGATACAGGGCTTAAACGTGATTACTTTGTGCAACTCTAATCACTTTTGAGTGTTAATGTATGTGAATCAGGAGCATGATTAAAATTATTCTTATGAGTGAAACGTGATCTCTCTGATGAAGTTTAAAATTAGTTGTCTCTCAGCAAATGTGAATCTGAATTGGTGCTTACAGGGGATTCCTGAAACTCCCAAGAATGAGGTCTTGATGGTTAACTTAAAAAGAGGGCTAAAAATATAGAAAATATTTATAATATGCTCAAGATCATTTTGTTTGCTTGCTAACGGTGATGTTGCTTGCTATAAGATAGCTCCAAGTTCCCCTAGGGTTTCTCTCCATTTTAAGAAATCAAAGTCAATTCTGTGGATTTTTTTTTCATTTTGGATAACTGTTACTTAACTTATAATATAAATGTGAAAGGGTTACATTTTGGCGGCCCTTTTTGGGGTAGGAAACAATGTCATTTGTTAAGGAAAGGCTGGGATTCGTTAGGCGTTAGGGCTAGTATTTGTCCGGTGCTAATGATTGGGAAACTGATTTAACCAAGGTAGAAGAAAATTGAAGAGTGGAATATAGAGCAAAACTCAGACACAAACCCCAGTAACTATATTATGGTGTTCCTGCCTGAGCTCGCGGGAATTGCAAAGGCAGAATATTAAAATGTATGGTGTTCCCTCTGTGCCTGGTTCTCATGCTTGTGCAGATAAATGAGCCTTGTTTTGAGGAAGTTATACCCTGTCACTGCATTTTCATTTAAAAAAAGAAAATCCATAGGAGAGCGTCAAAGCCTGTAACCATCATTAGAAAGACGGCTGTTGAATTTCATCCAAAATGACCTTTGCATTAACTTCTACCAGGTAGGGCATGAACTCACGCAGTGAATCAAGAGCTGAATCACCCGGCGCTTGTGCTGCGGGACCTGAGTCACTCCGTGATTCATGCCTCATCCAGGGCATTTCTGCAGGAGGCCGAGCGGTTCAGCCCAGCTGAGGGCACGCGGTTGGGGCAGGTGGGATGAATCACCCCCTGCAAGTGCCACCATCTCACCCGACTGCAGAGGAACCTCAACGAGGGTCTGGAGATGCTACATCTCATCGTGGTGTGACGTGAAGCCGCCCTAAGTACACCCTGGGTGACAGCAGTGACGCACACGGTAGAACGATGCTTGAAGTCAACAGCCAAGAGTCAACCATGGAGAAACAACGTGCTGTCAGGGACAGGGATCTTCTCCCAAAATACCAGGAAAACAGGGAGCTGCAGCTCCGGGAGGGTCCCCACTGCATTAACGTGTCCTTTGCAGCCGTGCGGCGTCTCGGTGCGCAGGGATTAGGTGTAGGCTGGGACACGCGTGTGCCCAGAGCGCTAGTGCGCGCCGCTCAGCTGCTGCACGGAACAGGTCGTTTTCACCGCGGGGTTTGCAGTTCTATACTCAAATTTCATGTCTAGCAAACAGCCACTTTTCAGGTTTTAATCCAAGCACCTCCAGGCAGGTGAAGGTTTCTATTGTGCAGCCTGGTAAAGCTGATAGAACCGGCTATAGGCTCGGAGCTGCTTTCGGCCCCTCGGTGGGAACTGCTGCCTCTTAGTGTGAATCTAAGGCCATAAATTGAGCAGCCAAGTGATCTGCTCTGCCGTCTGGGGATCCTTACGCCTCTGCAAGACCCCGGCTCTGCTGTTTTATCAGATGGGTTGGGGTTGTTGAGGTTATAGCTTTGTCTTATGGATGTTGTCTTCTCTTCCAGCTCGCTGTTTTTTTAACCACGAGGTTGCCGACTTACTCAAAGACTGGGGGAAAGCTGCCAGACATAGCACGGTTGGTTCAATATCCTCCTGCATAGTCATATTTTTTAACTCATTTTCTCATTAAAATCTATTTCATCTTTCTAAAAACAAATATATCTTTCTGAAGAGGAGCCAAAACAATAAAAAGAACAATGCAAGACCACGACAATGTCACATATGGGCTCCATGGGCCATTTACAACAGAAATAACCATGATTGTGCTCAAATGGCCTTCCAGGGGCTGGCATTTTTTCAGCTGCCTGTCACCCGCTCTTGTCTGTCACCAATGCAATCATCTCCTCATTGCAACTCCACATTATATAGGGTTGGCCATGGCATTTAATAGCAATTAAAGGCACCGAGCTCCTTTCTGGTGACCCTAGCAGAAGACTCCTAGCTGTCGGGAGGAGTCCAGGTGAGCCAAGGGTTATACCAAAAAATGCTAAAACTTTTTGTGATATAATATATCCCAAAAGTGGGATGAGGAAGGCAGGAAGCCTGAATGAAGTTGCCCGTTAAAATATAAAGTCCTTCCTATGCTGTAGCCTGTGTGGCTGCCTCCACCTGCATCATCTTCTTGCCCCAGTGCCCGGGTGTTGGATGGGGCCATCCCGATGGCTCCTGCGGTTCCTCGCAGGGTTAAACAATCAGGAAAACCATGAGTGAAAGAGAGAGCGGCCTCCTCCGGAGCACTGGAAACGCTGCCCTTTGGAGCCGGCTTTCCCCGCTAAGACTCCCTGTCGCTCCGACGCCGGCGCGAGCGCTCCCAAAGCCGCTGCGTTCCCAGAGCAACCGGCAGCCGAGTGAGCTGCTATTCCCGCTTGGAGCTGCACGGAGCGGGTATTTCCAAGGATGCTTCTGCTACCTGCAGGCCCTGCTCTCACCAAAAGAAAAAAAAAATTCCTTTCTTCTCTCTTATCTAAAGCCTGGTGTTAAAACTGTCTCGGTGCGGTGAGCCCTAATAGGAGCGTGCTAGAGCATGAAATTATGCTGGTGCTAGGAAACTGCGGAGAAATCCCACAAACTGCTGAGCTGATCGGCTGCTCTCTGCCGTGTGAACTGAATAAAATGCAAGAACGGGATGGGAGGTGTCTACGATGGAAAGGAAGTGTAGGGGAGGGCTGCTTTTTATTTTATTTTATTTTTGGAAGTACTCAGCGTTGGCCATCTCCGTTCCTGCTGGATTTAATCTGATAGGAACCGGAGCCAGCAGCAAGCACTGGTGGGATCCACTTTTCCTTCTGAATATCCCTCTTGTCAAGGTTGTGTGCAGCATTTTTACAGCTCAGCAGGTCCCCATGGTGCTTGACCTTCTTGTGTGACTCCTGCTGCGTCCGTGTTCAACACTGGCCTCCCAGCACCTCAGGCTGCAGAAATCAGCATTAAACATCCTGCAGTACCGTTGGCACATTAATGTGCTTTTACTTGGGTGAGGAGCAATGGTTTTGCAGAGCCTACGGTCATTCCCAGGGTTTGCTTGGCTGCCTTGTGTGAGAGACCATTGACAGAGGATCCTAGAAGTCTCCTTTCCGGACTAGTAAATCCTTAGGGACCACAAGGAATGATAGTGGCATTTGGACAGAGAACCAGAGGAGAACATTTGGGATGGACACTCGCTGCTGGTCACCAGGGGTTACATCGCCCTTATAGGTTCCTCCTCTTACAGGAAAACCGGGATCCTGAATTCTCCTTCCCGGGAAAGGCCGGCGACGTCCGCGACGCAGCTGCCGCGGGTCCAGCGCGTCCCAGGCAAACACTGACATCTTTATTCCTTGTTTGTTCGGCCCCCGAGCTCCTCGGCACCCTGGCGTGAATCGGGTATTGTGGCTCCTCGCTGGCAGAAGTGTAAATAACAATGAAATTGCATGTATTTTAATTACCTGAAGGCAGCCGCTCTGATCGGGTGAATCCTCCGGTGCGATAAAAGTGACGTTACTAGGGAAACCGTATCTGCCAGGAAAGGGGCACCCATCTGCACAAAAGCAATTAGGAAATTGGTGCAGTAAAGGGAGCTTTATCACCCACCGGGCGCCAATTGACTTTACAGTGGGGGTTTAATCCAGCGCTGCGTCTCCGTGTGCGCGAAGGAGCGTTGGGAAGGGCATGGACTGAACCCGCAGGACCCTCTGAAGCGCCTTGGGGCACATGGTTTATTTTACTGAAGTCCATAATATTCAACACAGGTATCTATTAGGTTTCAGGATGGACGTGGTTCACAATGAACGTGCTCTCCCCTGGGTAAGACTTGTGTCCACGTGTTGCTCTGGACCACGGTGGACAAATCAGCTCCCGTGACGAGCTTGGAGGAAGCCCTGAGCCACGCCAGAGTTTGAGAAGCAGATTAGGGGCAAAGCTGAAATTTAGAAATCCTCTTCAAGAGGTTGCTAGCTCACACAGCTCATTCTTTTGAAAAATGTATGTAATTTCATGCCTTGGTATTCTTCTTAAGGTCAGCCCTATTTATTAACACGTTGCTGCTTGTCTTTTACAGTTGTGTGTATTTTTTCCCCACGCTGGTTTAATTTAATGCAATCTTTCTATTCTAAATAGAGCTCTTGCAAATAGTCCCTTAAAGAAAAAAATACTGTTTGTCCAATATCTCTACGGTGATTGCTGAGGAACAAGGAGCCTTTGTTGCATAAACTGGAGAGCTATGCAGCCAGCCATGCCATGCGCTATTCATACGCATGTAACTGTGTGTGACAATGAAAGGTAAAATATTTCTGTCTCCTCAAATATGAATAGTGTATTTTCTCGGACAATGTTTCCATTGGGAATTGTGAATTATTGCCACTAAATACTTGGTATGCAAATAAAACACAAAGGGGTAAACCTAACCCATAACATGAAGACATTTGGTTTACAAATGATTATTTTGGTCAACGTTGTTATGTTGAATGTAATTATTTTCTTGTATATAGGGATATAGGGCAAAGCTCACTATAACCGAATAAAAACACTTGATCTTGTCCTACAAACCTGACTGGCAGGAAGACGGCAGCGAGGAAGAAGCTCCAACATCACAAACAGCATCTTGCAGGAGACTTTTTTCCAAGAAGAACATACGGGAAGTCTGGAGGAGCAGCGCGTGGAGCAGTCCTTACTACAGCTCAGTGTTTTGGTGACCTTATGGGTCTCATCCAGCGTTGCCAGTTTGATGGATCAGAATGGAACAAACTGAGTCTCAAAAAATCCCCATCCAGGTCAGGGGCAAGCATCTCGCTGTATTAATTATTTCAGTTTGAAACCTGCATCACTGCAAGCCACGTTAAAGAAAATGAACTGTTATTCATGTTGGGTAAGTGATTTCCAAATGTCCCTGTCAGGCAGTGATTTAGGGAGAAGGGATGGAGAGAGGAGAGTCTTGGGTATAAAAAACCCCAAACATTGCAAACAGCATTTCAGAACTTCAGTATTAGGTTAAATTAAAGTTATTTTCCTGACATAGCTGCTGCCCGGTTAGGTATGAATCATCAGTATAAAAACAATTTCCTAATTATCTTTCCATTGCAAGCTAATGTAATGAATTCTGTGAAGCTGTAATTTTATCCTGGTTTATTTGCATGTCCTCCCCGGAGACCTGCTCTGCTCTGAGGTCATTTCTGATGGGATCTTTGGCAGGTGGCAATGGCAGTTCCCAAATTCCAGCTCAACACGGCTTAGGTCTGTATAAAATTGTGTTGGTGCTTGGTGCTATCCTGCCCTCCAGCAAAGCTGAGAGCCTCCCTTAGCAGCAGAACTGATCTTCATGATGAATAATGGGAATATTTTCATAGCTGACTGGCTGTATCTTATAACATGGTCATTTATAGGTAGTTTATATTATATAGCTAAGAACAGAGGACAGAATAATGAGGAGATTCTTTCAGTGGTCTGTCCGGGGGTGGATGTGTCTTTCCAGCACTGCTGGGACCCTCCAAGTGACTTGGACCCCTGGCTATGGGGACGAAGAAGAAGGTCTTGTGGGCATCCCCAGCACAGGACGCATGCGAGAGCCCTCAGCTCCACTCAGTGGGCGAAGCACAAACAACAGGTTCTAGCGCTGCCCAAGGAGTGACGTGCTCGAGATTCACCCAAGAAGTCTGCAGAAAAGGAGCCCTGGGTTGGAGGGTGGAAAAGGTGTATTTTTGAACAAGTGTCTTCCCCAGTTAAGGATATTTCAGTAGTTATGTTGACGGGTCAAGGATGGCTTATCAAGGAATTTCCTCTGGTTACTCTGTACCTCTCAAGTGTTCATTCGTGCTCCAACTTCTGGCATTTCACCTCAAAGGTTTCATTGAAAGCAACCCCGGTGTGGGGGCAGCTCTCCCAGAGACACTGCTCAGGTGACAGCCCTTCATGTCCCCCTCCTGCCTTGGTGACCACAGCCACCGAGGTAGATGATAGAAACAAAACTGCATTTCAGGGAGCCACTGCCTCATTTTCCTGTGCTCCTCAGGGCTTGGATGTCTCCCTCAAGCTGCCAAACAGTCTCTTATAGGAGAAAAAAGAAAAGAAACGCTCAGCCAAGGGTTTCAGGTTTGCTCACGCAGATGGGGTGACTATTGCAGCCTGCAGAGTCTCACCGAGGCGTTTGGAGGAAACGCAGACGTGCCAAGTTGGCTCCGATCTTCCCCTCGAGCATCTTCTGCAGAGCGGGAACTGCTGCGGTGTCTCCCATCAGAGGAAGAGGATTCCTGAGGAAAACTCAGGAGTCACAAGCAGCATCGCTCCGGGAGACCGCAATGACACGTGGATGGTTGTGCCCCACATCTCCATCTATCAAATCTTATTTTAGTCTCTTATTTTTTATTTCCACTGTGGGTTTTTTGACCCCTTCATGGGAAATCCACATTAGCAACGTGGGATTGCCCCCACCCAGCTTGTGCTACCAAGACTTGATGGGGTTTTTTTGCTTCTTCTAGTTCAGTTGCTGCTACAGCGCTGCTGAAATCACCCTGTAGATGATAGCTGCACAGCAGGTGCTGGATCCTTGGTGTAGTTATCAGCAGTTAATTAATAGCTATGCTACTTGCATCCCCCCCCAAAAATGAAGGTTTTAATGAGCTCCTCAGAAGGATGTTGGAAAAACCGAGCCGCAAACAGCCCCTCTGTGCACATGGCAGCGAGCAGCCAAGGGCAGAGACTGAACCGAAACACGGGGATTCTTCAATCTCTGCCGCTCCGATGGGGAAAAGTGGTTTCCAGAGGAGAGGAGGGGATGGAAGAGCCGGAGCTGACACGGTCCCCGTGTCTGAACCTCTGCGAGGGATCGTCGGGATGGATAAGCGCAGGGAGAGCAGCTCCGCTGCCCATCGAGGTGCTTCCCGACCCACAGCCAGACGTGACGGCTGCTTTTCCTGGCGTCTTAAATTAGCTCCAAAAGCAGTTTTATGTGTCAGTGCTCTGCCCTGACGGCGCCTGCTGCTGTTCCTCTCCTTGCTTTATTTTTTTTTTCCTTGCCTGGGATGTAAAACTTCATCCTCCCCAATGGTCTCTGCTCATCTCAGGCCCTCTCTAAACAGTGGCAGTTTTCAGGACTCGTTTTAATTGCCGCTTTGGAGGCTCTCTGGGGGCCCTGGGCAGGCCGGCTGCAGGCTGACTTTGATGGGAACCTCCTCGGGGCTTGAATTATCCATTCCCTTTGGGCACCAGGAGGCCTCATTTGCACGGTTGGTCTTTGCTTTTGCTACGCACACAAAATGGGGATGCAGAGCACAACGAGGAGCGTCTTTCTGGGTCTGCAACTCAAAACCAGCTCGAGACAGGAGCAAAGCCCATCAGCCTCCTCTCATCACGGGCCCCAATTAACATGCAATGCAGAGAAGTGTTCACGGTGGAAAATAAGGGAGGCTCCTAGCTGCAATTTTAATTGTCTTAAATGCTACTTCTGCTTATTATGTGCAAATGTCATAAATATGTAGGAAGGTTTTGCGCTGAGAGAGACTGAAAAAGACGTATCACCTTGGGAATCCTGATGAGGACACTACTGCAGAGCTTACATTTAGAGTGGAGAATACTATTGCTCCACTGTATGTTTTTGTTAATATATTTAATATTTTGAGTAGCAATGTTTTGATTTGAGTAATAACATTTTTCTGTTATGAGGGACTCTCCAAGACGCTCTTTGCCATCAGAAATCCCAGACAGGCCACATGGAGCCGAGGCAGGGATGGGGCTGATGGGCAGCCCCACATCCTGCAGGGTCTGGTTCGAGGGCAGTGGGATGCTGGTGGGTTGCTTCATGCATCCTGATGATTTACTCACTTTACTCATTAATAAAACATTTGCTGTTTTATTATTTATTGCTTTGGGGTTCTGGGATTTTCAGTTTTTGCCTTTACAGAGCAGCCTATCTCGAGGATTGCATCCTGGTTGCTCTACCCTGGGAGCCACACAAATATATTTACTCCTTATTCATGCAGATTTTCATCATATTGAAAACCTGTCAAAGCTATTTAGCTGTGAAAAAGCACCAGCCCGCACAGATACATTCAGAAGGAGGATACATTTATGCCACTAATTCGATCACATCGACGTGAATGTACGTCTTTTCTCTGCCTGCTCCAGCGTGCGTTTTCCAAGCTAATTTGATATTAGGGCTGAGAGACATGAGGCAGCGTCGGGCGCTGCGGACCGGGGCCAGACGAGGGCTCGGCCGGGCAGCCTGCAGCTCCTTGGGAAGCAGAAACCAGCCAGGAACACACAGGGACCTTGTACCTAGCCCGTAGTGCGGGCCAGGCTGTGAACTGACAGATCAACAGCAGCCCTAAAGGGAAAATTGAAGCTCTATTATAAACACAGCTCGTTATTTTTATTATTATGAGTTTTTTGCTTTTTCAGAGGGGGTTGATGCACTCACGCGCTCCTGTGCTTGGCCCAGGGTGTTGCAATTCCAGCTCCAGCAGGGCACAATTGGGCCAGGAAAGGGAGGGAAAAAACGCCAGGTTGTGCGCTGCAAAGCATGGATAAATACTGACAACCTGCTGTTTGTCCTAGACTTCCCTGGTGTCTCCTGTCAAAAATGACCCCTACATCTGGTATTTTCTTCTCCTGTTGTTCTCCCTTTTAATTAATTTAATCCTCCTCCAGACTTCAGATTTTTGAGTAACGGTTGCATTTTGGGGCCCCTTGTGCAGGTTGCTCACCCCAGCACTTTGTGGCCACAGTTTTGGGGAAATCCTGGTCTTCTTGGGCTAGACACGAGCCATGAAGGCAGCAATGGGGAGCGCTCAAAGAAAACGGCCAAGCGGGTGAACAGAAGAGGCAGCTCCTCCGAAAACACCCCAAGGAGGGACTGGAGGAGCAGGAGAGGACAATGTCACCGCACTCAGGGCCAGCTTTGCATTCTCTTAATTTGCAGATAACAAAAGCACAAATAAAAACCCAGCCTGGGTGTTGATCATGTGCCCAAGCCGCTCTCCTTTCAGGGGGTGAAATAAGGTCACGTGGAGCTGGTGGCCCGAATTCCCCCTGCTTTTAACCCAGCCACAAATCCCCTGCCAAATGTGAGTTCTTGTAACGTCAAATAGAGAAGGTTAAATAAATAAGGTGCTTTTTAAGCACCAGTTTATGGACATTGATCTGTTTGCCTGCCTATCTGTGTAACCACCGCAAAGAGGAGCCCTCCTCACTGCTGACGTGTGAGTCATAGAATCATTAAAAAGATGAGTCTGTCATTCAGGGGTTAAAAAGGCCTTTTAAGTTATATTTATGCTTAATTCTCAGCGATTAAACTATTTTATGCTAAAATATGTTGCAGAAACTTAGGCGATTTGCAAGAGCGTCTTTCACAGGAGGTTTTTCCTTCTCGTAAGGGAAGGGATTTTTCTTAACTCGGTCACTGAAGCCTTCTCCGCCTGCCCTAGGCTGCCTTTGGCACATTGCAAAGGGAAATGAAGGGCTTGGGCTGATTTTTCTGGGACGTAAAGGGAAGGTTTTATTGGCATCCGAAGCATGACTGTGCATGGGAATCACGTCGCGAATTCTCATCTGGTTTTGGATCCTCGTGTTCTCTTTCCTGGCTTCACCACTTGGTGTCTGGAGCTAGAGATGTAGCTTTCTTTTTCTTTCAGAAAAGAAAATGCAGCTAAAACTCAGGGCAAGAACATGTTTGGCATACATCTCTCTTCAAACCTGATCTATTTTCTTCTGAAATGCATGGTGCACTCCAAATACATGGCTATGAGTGATTTTGAAGACAATTATCCTTGACAGTCTCATTTGCTTTCTGAAACTGTCTGAAAACATCAGTTGACCAGAAACTAACTTCAACCCTAGGAGGAGAATTAATTCATCTGTTTTCCAAAGGAAAAATAATTGCTATCAATCCTTCAAAACTTCGGAGGAGTCAGCAGTAAATCCTTCCCTGGAGCTGCCAGCTGCGACTGTGATCAGGGTGCAATATTGCAAGATCCATCTGTGTTGTTCTTCCATGGGGAGGAGGGCATCCTGGCATTCATCATAGTAATTTATTATCATTATTGTTTTTAAATTTCAAATATATTGATTCCATGTTGCTGGGGGTTCTGCGTTGCTCCGTTTTAGCTGGAGGAAGCAGCTCTCCCCTTTCTAGAAGATATAAATCCGAAGCACCGGTTCGGGGAGGTTGTTCAGGCGCATCTCTGCCTGGGCCCCTTCATGTGTCCCTTCTGGGATGTTTTAAAAAATTTGGCTGCTTCACATCCAGGGTCCGTCATCTGCTCTTATTATGTGAAAGCAGCTGATCGGATGGATTTGTTTTACCAAAATTGAGGAACTTTCAAGGAAACTTTTCAATTTGGGCCAGTGAACCAAGCAGCAGCCTTGGGAGGACTCCCCGAGCTCCACGTCCTGCTGTAGGGCTGCGCTGACGTCCCACGGAGGCAGCAGCTTCGGTGCCTGCATCGTCCTGCGCTCGGGGGTTCTCATCCGAGCTGGATGCCCCAGCTCTTCCCTGGGATTTATATTTTTCACCTTGGCTTGAAGCATTTGTGCTTGTGTCACCGTGTGCTGTCACTGTTAATTTAATGGCATCCCATAGTGCGAGCATTGCTTGCATATATTGCTCACACTTCCACCGTGGGGTTAGTTTTGCATGTGCGATGAAGGAAATTGAAGTGCTTTCTTTTTAATAGTTGCGTCCCAAAGCATTTTGAGCTTCAATATTTGGGCTTTGTAGTATCATGAATAATACCCAGAGGGTGAAAGCAGTGTTTTCAGAAATAGCAGCACAGGCGCAATCTAAAAATGCAACCAGACATGCATGCACAGACCCGCGTGCTCCAGCCTGAACTTAGCTAAGAAAAATGTCCAGGGAAATGTAAGATCAGCCATGGGAAATGCCCTCAGCTGCAAAAGCATATTGTGCACATCTGGGAAGCAGCTGGACCGTTAACTCTTCTCCGTAATCCTGCATCCCTCTCTGAATTTGTGATTGCTAAAATCCAGTTTCGAGCTGCTTGCAAGGCGGTGTGACCAAACCTGAAATGTGCATCGCGTTGATGGGATTAGCTCCCGTTTCCCAGCACTTAACTGCTGCTCCCTAGGTCGTTTCGGAAGGGCTCGTGCCCAGGACGCTCTGACACAGATATGCCCTGGGTTTTAAAGGGAAATGAGGCGTCACGGCTGCTCTTAGCACAGCTCAGGATAGCAAACATGGCCCTAAATACCGGCCCGTCTGCCCGTCCTGGCCGCAGAGCTCGGGGCTGCGCAATAACCGCTCCGTTTGGCTCCACCTTCTGCTGGGCTCGCAGAGCTGCTCTAGGTGCTGCCGGCCGGCGGCATCTGTGGAAACAAGGGGACCAGAAGAGGGGGGAACCACTAACTCCTCCAAACGCAGAGATGAAAATACTGCATTATTTATAACACTATGATTTTTAAGCCGGCATCAGGAATTTCGAGGTCCTCCCAGGTTTCCTTGAGCTCGCTGCCCCGGCGGCACTGAGAGTGAAGAAGTGACCGGGTTTTGCACCAGGTTTTGCACCCCAAAGCGTCCTGGCGAGACAAGCAGGCTCCTTCCTTTGCTTCTCATTAGCACTTTTCAGCCTCCCCACATCCCTGGGGTATCTTCCCACCTGCTTCCATGTTTTTATTTTTTTTCCCTTTTCCTTCTTTTGTTTTTCTCCCATCTGCATTAACCAAAGTGTATTTTTCCCCTTGCATTGCTGTGTTCAAGGGCAGGTTTTAGTCCCAGAGCTCCCCTGGGCTGTTTCCATCCATGGTCCCATTCCAGGCAGGTGCTTGGGAGGTGGTTACATCCCCTCTGGGGAATGCAGCGACCTGGGCTGATTTGGGAAAAAAAAGAAAGGAAAAAAGAAAAGCAATTCCCGAAGAGCGATCCTGAGAAAAGCTTGGAAGCTGCACAGCTCCTGGCCCTCCGCATCAGCAAAAATGACTTGTCTCTGCGGGCCTTTTTCCCCCAAGAGTGGAAATGTTTCTAAATGCAATGGTAGGAGGGGTGAGGAAAGCATTTTGTGGCAAAAACGTAGCAGAGTTGGGAGCAAAGGGAGTCTCCGCACCGCTTTATCCGCAGCGCCTGTCCATGGAGCGTTCCAGTATGGAGGGGCTGTCCCAGCTCCGGGGGGTCTTACCGCTGAACCTCTCCAAATCGTTCGTACAAATGTTGTTAACAAATCTTAAATTTAAACCATGTTTAATGAGTTAGTGCTGGGAGGTTTAAATAGTCTTGCTTTAAGCTTTTTAATAGACTAGTAGAACATTTTTAATTGCTGGTTGAAATCTGGACTGGAGGGACAGTTACTGCCAATCCTGCCCAGTTGATGCCAGGTTGGTGCCTGGTGAGCTCATCCGTTCCCAGAGCAAGGGGAATTGGAGGCTAAAAGGGACCGACAAGGCACAAACAGTGGATTTATGGATGTGCCTGCTTGGGAATCACTGCAGCCTCCTGTCCCTGCAGCAAAAGCAGCCGTTTCCCTGCGGTTTGGGCCCATTCCGCACTGGTATTTGAGTGCTGCTGCGAACGCTCAAGGTCAGGGGTCCAGGGCTGGTCAGCGGAAAGGGAGAGGGCTGGAAAACTGGAGCGGAGGAAACCCAATACGGAAGCACAGCAGGGCTAGCGGCACGAGGAATGCGAGCCTTTCAGATCGGGTGATAAGAATTCTTCATTCTGCTTTTCATCTCTAAAAAGAAACAATTTTTCCCCTCTATTTTTGTCTTTATTTGGTGTAATCAGATCACTCACTCCACTGAAGCTTATTTCCTGCTGTTGGGTACATTAAAGCTATTACTTGGATATTTATTTTTCCATGGTCCTCTCTGTTTTTAATTAATTTGTGCTGATGTTATGCAACTATGTAGAGTCTGTGCCTCCTTTACTACCTGCCAATGCTGGCTCTATTATATGCCCTAGTATCATAATTCATTTTCAGGTATTTCCTGCTATTTACCTTTTTATTTCTAGCTTAGCAATTCTGGATGCACGACAAAGTTGCTTTCCAAAGGCATCACAGGCCAGAGGGCAGGCAAAAAGCAAGTGTCTGGATATGCAAGGATGCTTAAGAAGAGCATCTCCTAGCAGTGACTGGTAAAATCCTGCTTTTTCCTTTTTTTAAAATGGAAGTCAGACAGAGTTTTGCCGCAGCGGAGCCGATAGAGATTGATGGTGCAGAAAAATCTCTGTCTGCTCGCACGTAAATAGTCTGTGTGGAGCTGGTAGCGCTACTCTGACAACAGCTGCTGAGTTCTTTCTCCTATAAATGATTGCTTTGCCTTGGTTTCTTTCTTCTTCTTCTTCTTTTTCTTTTTTTTTGACAGACATCAAAATTTTCCATGCGTGGGAGGTCTCATAAACTGATTGGGAAAATTGCAACAAAACCATTTTCTGAAAAATGCCTGGGGGTGGGAGATGTAATTTCAGCTGTTTTAAAAGCCCACGGAGGGGCTGCTGGGCTTAGGCGCTCACAGGTGCTGGGAGCTCCCCGGGGAAGCATCCCATAATACATGAAATCCCATCTAAATCCAGACAATTCCAGGATTCCTATCAGCCTGCTTGGAACCAAAGCTCGGTTTGGTTCTAATTAGTATCGTTTTAATTACCTCTGTGGACAACAACAGATTCTGCTTCCTGGCTTGCAACCTGTACTACACCTGGCCTCTGCAGCTGTGAAACATGAAACTAGGAGAGAATCAGCATTTTTGAGGTTGTTTCTCCTGTGAATGTAGTTTAGCTGTTTTCTTCCATGTGACTTCAAAAATTATCAATCCTACTGTAAATGCATTGCAAATATTCCATTTAAATTTAAAAGCTCTTTTAAAAGCTCTATATTTCTATACTACACACATATACAAATATATATAGAGTGCACTGCTTCCTATCCTAGATGTACAAAGCATCCTAGAGCTCCTCTTGGTTATAGAGTTATCAAAAAACTGGTTTCATATTTGGCAAAAAACTGAACATATTTCCAAGCATCCGGGAAAGGAATTCCTTAATGCCACCCTCTCTGCAATTAGGCAGAGAACGCTGTAATTTACACGAGCACTTTGGCAGTTTTCCTCAAAACCCAACTGTGCAGTAAGTGGCTTTGCTTGAAAACCCAGGCTTTGTTTTCACATCTTTTGGCTAATGATAATCTGTATCTCATGCCACGTAACTACACGTGTAACTGCCAGGGTGCTTTAACAGGGAGCAAAAACAAGGCAGCGTGATGCTATTAGCTTTGATTTTGTTTTTCTTGTTTAATCGGGAGATTTTTTGTTGTGTCAGCCTGGTTTAAAGGATGTGTTGTCACATAAATGTGCAACTCTGAAATTCAAACAGGCAGGGATGTATTTAGAGATGCCAGTGTTAGTCATGGTGTTCCCTACTTACCTAAGTGCAGCCAAGAAAACAGGGGAAAAGCTTTCAAATATCTGCAGATTTACATTTTTTTCAATACAGTATTATAATCACTAGCAATCATTAGGATTTCCAGTAAACAAAAGAGCTTCCCCCAGACTGCGTGGGCACAATTTGGGGTGTTTTATCCCATTTCTACTGAAGTACACAAAGCTCAACATACCCAAGCAAAGGAGTTATCCTTAGTCCTGCAGCCAGTTAGACACGCTGCTCCCTGACTTGTGCTAGTTCTGAAAGAGGAAAATGAAACAAATCAGCACGACAGGAATTGCAAAAGCAGCTTCTGCTCAGGCACAGCACCCCCATCTCCCTTGGCCAACTGCGCCAACAGCTGCTCCAGAGTAATTGAAAAATGACAAACGAGCCCCCAGGGCTTCTGACAATGTTTATGTCCCCTTCTGTACTCCGCATTTAGATTTGGGAAGCACAGGTGGGACACACACGACTGCTATTACATTGGCTTGCGCATTGGCAACTTTCTGAAGAATTGGCCTTAAGGGGTTTGCCAGCAAAAACAACGATGAAAAAAACATCAAGAACTCATCGGAAAGACAAACAATTTGCCAGGCAAACTCTATCAGAGCTGTTCAAGCAGAAAGTTTGGTATCACAGCCCTCATGCATCCATTGATTTTTCTCTGTAATTATCTGTGAATTCACTGCTGTGTTTAAAAATCCAACCTATACAGCCCTGTAGCACCAAAATGGACATGCATGGTGTTTGCAACTGCAGGGCCACAAACAATACTCTGCTAGTAGAAAACTAACTTAATCTCTGTCTGTAGGACATAAACGAAAGGACCAGCTTTGAGGTTTTGGGGCGACTTGCTTTAAATGAAGGATCAGCCACTTGCTTGAGGAAAAAGTATTAGGATTAAAGAAATATCCCCAAGTAAATACGAGAAGCACTGCAAGATGTACTGATTCAACTGTAAATATCCACATGGATTTGGTATGGTTCATTTCACTGGCAGTGCTAAAGCACATCTTACTGCTTCCTTAACTTTTGAATTGTTTTACTTACATGCTGGCAAGCAGGTCTGTCAATAGCTCCTTAAATGTGATTTATAAACAGTTCTAACTAAAATATCTGTATTTGATGTGCTCCATTCCGCTCTGTGGTTATAGGTTAACAACAGTACAATTAATTACTGCTCGAGATAAATGAACAGAAGTAACATCTTAACCTTTCAAACACTTAAGCCTGTTTTAAACCAAAAAGTTAAAAGTAAGAATCCCATTTTATATAAGCAGCTTCATGTAAATTAACAAAAGTAGCTGGTGCTTTTGGTCACAAAATGCTCTAGCAGATTTTGTATAAACACAATTAAACATGGTGCTGCAGCATCTGTCCTGCATTTTTATGGTCACAGAGGCTGTTCTTTTCTGCCAGATATTCATTAATGACGTGTGGAACAGCTTCAGTTTCCATCAGAGGAAGCAGAACCGCAAATGAAGTAATTCCCCAGGCCACCTTCAATGGTGATTTAAGAAACACACTAGTAAACTAACCAAGCTCTGTCAAACAGAGTACAAAATCTTTATTAGCCAATAAGTTAAAGTGTTCTCATAAATAGATGTTCTAGTCTTTTGTACACTGTATTGAGCGTAAAGCTGGGCTCCATTCAATCCTCAGACTCTGATCCTTCTTCATCCTGACTGATCTGGAAGTAGCGCAGTTCGTACGTCTCCTTGTCAGAGGCCACCACACGAAGCCAGTCACGAAGATTGTTCTTCTTGAGATACTTCTTTGTGAGGTATTTCAAGTACCTGAAAAACAGCAATTACACATTACAACTTGGTCACAGTGTCATTTAACAACCCTTACTGCCTGCCATCCCTCCACAACATGGCTCTGGCAATGTCATAAACAGTGCAAATTTCAGATACTGATTTTTTAAAGAGGTAACTTCATTTAGCACACAAATTCTACCCAGAAATCAGAAATTATTGCATATATAACAGATAACATATCTACATTTCCTTTCTTGGTGTTATAAGAATATATATATTTTTAATAATAAAATTTATAAAATCTGTTATTTTGTCACTATTTGGCTCAAGGGTACGGGAAAGTAAGTGCTGGTCTAACTCAATACATATTAGTACAGCTTACTACCAAGCTAAAGAGGAGAAGAAAGATCTGTACCTCTGCTCTAATCAGCATGTTGATCTACTGCATTCCTAACACACCTTCATTTCACTTAAGGGATTCCTCTGCCATATACACACTTTGCATACACAGATTTTAATCCATACATTAAGGTAATAAAATAAATGCTCATGATATAAATGCAGATAGGCTTTCTGAAAGTATATCTTAGCTTAATATACTTCTAAGAACATACATCAGGCATCTAGGAATTACTGTGCCTGTATTAGAAGGAATGCTGATTTGCATTTTAAACAGCAGTTTTAATTGCTAATATTGACAAAGTCTGTCTACATCATGTTTATAATTAACATTTACACGTGTTAGTAAGACTAATACTTTCTCTGTAGAAGTCTGCAATGCTGAACGTATCGCTGTACAAAATCCACTACCGCAAACACAACAGGAGGAAACTTATGCCAACCTTTTAGAAAACTGCTTCTCGGACGTCACCGTGATCTTGTTCTTGAGGCGTTCAATGTGAACGGTGTTGCCCAAGTTGCCAGTCTTCCCGTTGACCTTAACCTTCTCCTTTAGGAACTGCTCCTGTTTCAACATCAGAGCAGAAATACACTAGGGAAGGGCACCCTAGGTATGCACTAGGGAAGGGACCCTAGCCATACAGAACGCATTAAAAACCAGTTTACTGTGACCTGACAGTAAGCGTTTGCAGTGAAGTAAGATATTGCAACATGCAATTAAGAAACTCTCCCGTGTCAGCAGCTGATTCAACTTTAAATGGTTCTGTTCACAGATAATTAGAGAGCAGCTTGCTCGTAAACAAAATTTAAACCCCCCAAAGCCTTTAAAAAGCTACCCAAAAGCCACAGAGCAGAAATGGGTGTTTCCAGCCGGGAAGGTAACGTGCCCGGTCGGCAGGAGCTGCCGTTCAGCGCCCGACACGCACCCAAGGCCCGGGCAAAGCCGCCACTTACGAAGTTCCCGGAGTCAAAGATGCCATCCTCGACGGGGTGGGTCAGGTCCAGGCAGAACTTCCAGGTGGCCTTTTTAGATTTTCTGTCCTTTTGCTAATTGAAAATGAGGAAACGCCAAGTAAGGGTGTCTGCCAGCGCTACGGGTGCCCGCCCCGCTGCGGCCCGGGCTGCAACGCGCTGCGGGGGCGGCGGCCCCGGGGGCCGCTTCACTCAGCCCCCGGGGTGGGAGCGCCCCAAGAGGTGCCCGACAACATGGCGGCGCCCCCCCCCCGGAGGTAC
>JAWLRI010000640.1:6258363-6277640 GCA_034781795.1 Crypturellus tataupa
GGCGCCGCCGGGCCCGCCCGCCGCCATCTTCCCCGCCGCCGTGGGGCGCCCAAGATGGCGCCCGCCCGCTCTGAGGCGGCTCGTCGCGCTGCTCCTGCCGCCGCAGTGCAGCAGCGCCCGCCTCTCATCGGCAGCTCTTTTAGTGTGTTCATTCAGTTCACCTTCACCGCTGTCGCGTGATTACGCGGATCCCATTAGGATTTCTGTCGTGTGCACCCAGCGGGGCTTCAGGTTGACTTTGGCTTATGCAGCGGATCCCTTGGTCATGTCCCCATGGAGACTCCCAGGTGGCCGCTCCGCATCTCCGTCGTGTTGCCACCCCGCGTGTCCCGCTAAACCCACGCGGAGCCGCGCTCCTCGTGCCGCGCGTTGTCACGCACATGGGCCGTGTATTGACCTACTGCGAGTGCACAGGTGGCTGGACGTGCTGCCGGGCACTCGGTACCCGCTAAAACGCTGCACGAGGGAGTCACCAGCTCGCACACTGGAGTGGCCTGATGAGCACTAATGATATTTTCCTTTCTCGAGTGTCAGATTGTGGGTTCGGTTGGTTTTTGCAATTAGCGGGCTCCTTTTGGATGGCTGGAGAGTGCTGTACAAATCAAATCTCTCCGCCCAAGTGGAACTGTAGATAATATTTTTTTGAGACAGAATAAATATTGCAGGGCAGCCTTTATCAGAGATTCAATAAAAACTTGTAAATCGGCTTCTTCAGTTGTGGCTCGCAGGCATCATTCCTTTGTGTGAATCAACGTTTATTTTCCAAAATGTGTTTCATAATGGTACTAATGTGATTATGCCCCTTTTCTACAGAACAACAGCAAGATTTTAAAGATTTGTAAATACCATGGCCTTTCCCATTTAAATATACTTAATTTCTTTCTGTTCATGTGTGGTGCAAATGTTACACAGCTGGATCACAAAATTCTTTTTATCTTTCTGACTTTGGCTCTCCTCTATTAATTCGTTATATAAATTGGATTACAGAAACGATCAGGGGCAGGAGAGGAACTTTTGGAAGGTTTAAGGCAAGTTGTAGCCATAGCATGGTTGTTGTAGAGAATTTCTGTATGCCCTGAAACACCTTATGAAGCCTAGACTTAGCAGTATGAATCTGAACCAGTTTGGGGGTAAATACACAATATTGGGGGTAAATACACAATATTGGGGGTAAATACACAATATGGGTAAAGACTCTGGGTACTTGCCTGGTGCTTCATAGCCCTTGCCTCCATCAAGGACATTCAGCTGCAGAAAATGCCCCCTACCTCAAAGAGTTGCCCCCCAAATATATCTGTATATATAGATATAGATGAGTGAACATATGTACTTGAGTATAACTTAGATTATCTGCTCTTTGCCTTTGGAGAGGGGGGTTACCTCTCCCCAAGGAAATGAAAAACAAGCTGAAGCGAGGCAGAAAGATCTGTGATAAATTAGTGTGGAAACTGTTAATGGAGCCAAATGTCCCGAGTTTATTGGATTAAGGAAGTCAAACTAATTTTAAAATTATGCTTCGAGAGGGAGAGAGTGGATATTGTTAGCCGTTTGTTTGCCACGATGGAAAGGTCCTAATGGCAATAATCTGGGCACGCTAGGAAAACACCGCCAAGGCTCTTGCTGACAAGATGCTTTCTCGGGGATTATTAATTATATTGCGTTATTAGCTAACCACACTATGGCAACATATTTTGCATGTGAACCGAAGAGCAGTGACCATTTAGCTAATAAGTGTGACTTGGTCTCTTGAATTTTCTTAATGATTAGCAGCTTGGTAGAACTATAACACCGAGAGATAAAAAATAGTGATTGAACAAGCTGTATCTCCAGCAAAACCTTTAACTGGAGCTTGCGTGGAGCCGGGGCAGGTAAAGTGCAGCCTAATTGCCGTCCTGTTGTGACAAGAGGAGAGTAAACAGGCTCGCGGGTTCAACCTCTCCTGCAGCCATCCGCACACGAGGTGCTGCCCTTGCCGTAGGTGCTATCCTGTAGTAATTGAATCCGGCTTTTTATTCCCGCTCATTTAGTAATGCATAGGAGCACCCTAGGTTAGGTGAGAGGGTTACTAAATGATTGACCCTCGCTGCTGAGTTAGTAATTCTGAATCTAACCTAATGGCAGTGTCATTGACTGACACCCCTCCGGCTTTGGGATGAAGCTCGTTGGAAATTTAGCGAGGGATTTTTCGACGTCCTTTCTCCTGTGACACAAATGGAGCCAAAGTGTGGAGGAGAATTCAGCAGGGTTTGGTGGGGGGTTCTCAGGGCCAGCGCATGGGAGGAGATGGCAGCAGGAGCGCAGGGTTGCGGCCACGGTGCCAGGTCACGGTTCTGAGCTCAAAGTATTAAACTGTCCCAGCACCTGGGCACGCAGGGGTGTCAGAGGGTGCCCTGCCCCACGCAGGAGGGTCTCACCTCCGGACAGGGCAGTTCAAGGGGATTTAGCCGACAGCCTGCACAGCACATGCTGCCTCTGCAGCAAACGTGTCTTGCCAGGGAGATACCCCCTGTGTGGAGCTGGGCGCTGTGAGGTGTTCAGGGAGAAAAACCAGCAGCACAAGCCAGCACACAACGTAGATGCTGTTCATTGGCACTTTTATGTAACAGACATAGATGACATTGCTGAAAGCAAGAACTCATGTCTCTCTCTTTTTTTCCCCCTTTTTTACTTTCAGAAAATCCTTTATAACACTCAACAGCCTGCAACAGACATCGCAGAGAGCTTCTGAATCTGCCATCCCAGCTGGAAACCTGTAGGCTGCAAACAGACTTGGAGAGTTCGACCGGGAGCCCGTGAGGCCCAGAGCTGCTCTCTCCTGTATCTCCAGCCCACAGCCTTGGTTTTTGTGCTCTCTGCATGTACAGTTTCAGCCTCAAGTTCCCTGTCCTGTGTGATTCATAACAGCTATCAACCCAGTTTGGCTCTGGTAGATTGGGTGTCACTTCAGGAAAGCCTTTGGTGCAGTCTCCTTACTTCTGTGCACACAGTGGATCAAGTGCACCCTCCTTGACCCTTCTGTTGTGATGCTTTTTGTTGTGCTGGATCCTGTGTTACACCATTGTTACTGCTTCACCTAGTCATGAGCTCCCAGGGACTGAGCAGTGCTAATGGTCATCACTAAATAAATAATGGGTTTCTGTCCTGAGAAAGTTACTAGAAAGTATCCTGGTATCAGAACAAAACAAAAAAGCAATCTTAAAAGCTCATGCAAATAGCAGACTTTTACAACTGTTTCAATATATAACCCCAAAAGGAAGAAAAATCCTGGCAGTTTGATTTTCTCCCATGCAAGTATCTCGTAAAGAAAAGAGCACAAATAAAGATAGTGAAACAAAGCAGCCTCCCTGCAAGCTGTCTTTGCTGAAGTACACCCCAGCCTGCAAAACCATAAATGGTGCAAAGGGGGATTCAGAGCAGTAGAGCATCTACTAGAGCAGTTAATGGTGCTGCACCAATTAACCCTTTGGGTTATTATTAATTGTTAGGGAACAGGGGAGACCCATTAGACTAAGCAGTGTACAAAGAGGAGAGACCCTGCTTGAAAGAGCTGGGAAGGCAGAGAAGGAGGGTGAGGTTTGCTCAGTCTGTCATACTCAAGCACTTGATGTGATCAGTGTTTCGTGCTGGTTACACAGCTGAAGTAACACTTGGTTTCTAAGGCATCAGGTTGCTCAGCAGAAGGAAACGTCAGGTCCAAGAAGAAAAGGGTGAAAATGTAAGAATGCAGAATCACCCAGTCCCTCCTTCCTTCGTTCCCTCTGGTTTATGACCTTGTTCAGTTTGTATGCTTGGCCAGCTAAAAAGATCATTATCCTCCTGGACTGTTTCAGTTGGGCATGAAGATCTACATGTAACATATTCCTTCCGTTCTTCCTCGGGACTCTTTCTGGAGCCCAGCTATATGGAATATTTTAGAGTAAAATGCCAGCTTAGCACCTGCAGCTCTAAGGTCCAAATGTTACAGCCGCAGGAGTCAGGAGGTCAGACTGGTTTATCTCCCTGGTTTGTCAGCTGCAAGGTGTTTGTGAAACGATACTTTTGCCCAAGGTTCTTTCTGTTGTGTGAGGAAGTCCACGCTTCATGCCTTCTCATCCGTGGTGATTTCTAGGCCTCCTCGCTGCCTCTCAGGTCTTCCAGCTCAGTCATGGCTTTGGCACCTTGGATGGCTGAGCGCTTCTTGCGGCGGAACGCAGCTGCGATCTCTTCAAATGACTTCCCTTTTGTTTCTGGTACTTTAAAGTACGCAAATAGGAAGAAGGCTAAAAGGAGAGCTGCAAAAATCACAAACACGTACGGTCCACACAGGTCCTGCAATGAGAAAGGGGAGAACAGAGGAAACACCATGAGCACGGCAGGGATTACTTATCATTTGTACCACAGATGGTTAAGATTTTCAGAGGGATTTAGATTTCTGATAATTACATGCAACTCCAGCACTGTGATCACACAAATCATTCATTTGTAAGGTTTTAGAAGGCTTTTTTACTGCAATGTATTGGAAGCACATTCCAACGATGAAGTTGCAGGTCCAGTTGCAGAAGCCAGCGATGGTGATGGCAGCGGGACGCGGCCCTTGGCTGAACAGCTCGGCCACGATGAACCAGGGGATGGGCCCGGGCCCCACTTCGAAGAAGATGACGAAGAGGAAGATCGCGACCATGCTCACGTAGCTCATCCAGGCAAACTGGCTCTGCAAGAGAGCGAATTCAGTGTCACCATCCCAACGTGACTGTCATTAATTAAGAAGGACAAGGACCGCATGTGTGTAAATAAAACTCCCAGCGGATGAACAGCAGCAGGTTAGACACTGCCGTTTGCTGCGCTGGGGTAGTCTAGGTGAGCACCATTAATATGAACTGCATCACCCTGGCTGCCAGCAGCAGGAACTGGAGCCTGTGGGGACCGTAGGCAGGAGCAGGGTGCAAGCACTGGCTCTGTGCAGCCTCTCTGGATGGGCTCTACGAGCAGACACCCAGGTTAAACGCATCCAGGTAGCTTGGGAGTGCTCTGCTGAGCAGTTGGGGCATCTGACCTGTGTGAATGTGTGTCGTCTCGGTGGTTTTGCAGTTCAGCAGAGCTGATGTAGCTCTGCACAGCTCGTTTTGCCTGGCTGTGCCCCTAGAAGCAGCAGAGCACGGTGCTAGTGTCCCTGCTGGCAGAGGGACGGGGCGGTTCACAGCTGCAGCAGCCCAGTTACATCTTCAAACCCTCTCTTTGCTTGTGGAGTCACCAGAGAGGCTAGAACATGTTGCCATTAATAACCAGGGTTGAGGATGGCACCCACTGCTTATTTCCCATCATCTGAACTGAGTTTGGAACTGTCTTTCGTAGGGACTGGCAGCATCTCCTCCACCTGTCCTCACACGCTGCCCCGTGTCTTTCACAGTCCTTCCACTCTCTTGGGGGCTTGAACGAACAATTTGTCCTTTCTTTTCTAAGACAAGACACCAATCTAACATCCATGCATCAAGCAAAGGAGACCCAAGTTGAGGGTTTAGGGCACTGTGTATGAAGGTATGTCCAGAGTTCACTTGTCAGATGTGGGATCACCCTGTGGGAATAGCATAGAGCTATGTGTAGGAGAGAGTTCAGTTTGCAAGAAGGCAGTGGGAGGAGGTGAGCTGCTTTTCTAGCCGTGGTTAAGTGAGCGCTGGGTTATCATAGGGCCGGAGAGGACAACCTCCTCAGGCACGGCTGTAACCAGAGATGACTCTAGTCATGGCCATTTTGAACTGCACTTTCTAAGGACAGATGTTTTCCAAACTTCTTTTGAGATGAAAATGCAAAACGATCAGTTTAAATAGTAGGTTGTCTTCTCTTATTTGTAAAACATGGAGAAAAAAAAAAAAAAAAAGGAATCCTTACCAGGAGTGCAAGTCCAACTGTCATGGCCACAGCGCTTACCAGCATACCCATCAAACCAGACATGAACAGGGAGCGTCTCCCTGCCTTCTCCACGAGGAAGAGCTGTAGAAACACATGCAGCAATTTAGTCTCCGGCATTCCTGCTCCTAGGAAGTTAACTCATGTCTCTTAGGAGTGAACAGCCTGTCACTATTAGCAGTGGGCAGGTACCACTGCTGGGCAGTGTTGCAGTGTCCTAGCTCACATGGTAGAAATGTATGTGCTGGTTTCCAAAAGTCACAACTGAAACTTGACAGGTGTCTATCTGGGAGGCATATTAAGCAGCTGCCTTGCTAAGGGCAGGGCAAAACCATGTATGCACAGAGCTCACGCATTTCCAAACTCCAAGGATTTCCCATCCAAGGATTTCCCACTCTTCCTATTTTTAAGGAAGAATAAAGTCGCAGGGTTTGCACTAGTTTGGAAACAGCCTTCAAAGTGTAGCATGATAGAAGTCACATCACATATCTTTGCACAATCGCTGTGCTTAGGCAGGGAAAGTTCTGTAGTTACAACCTGATCCAGGCAGGCACAGAAAGGACATTTTCCTCCTATGGCTTCCAGACATTTTTTTTTTTTCCATCCCTGGTGGCCACAAGGCTTAACCTGCTCCTTCTTCGCCTCTTTTGGGGGACACCAGACATCTCACCCAGCTTCAGACATCTAAGTCTGAACCAGTCACCTCACTGGTGAAGTGACTGGTAGCTGTAGGTAGCTCCAGAGGGCAATGCACCTTGCTCTAAGACACCGTGCAGTAGCCTCTGAGGCTGCCTGCTCCTCGCCTTCCCCTCTAAAGGACACCTGTGGCCATAAATTCAGTCTCACTTTCCTGAAGTCTTGGCAGATGACATCAGCTTCCAGGAGTCTGTCCCGTTCTCTGGAGGCAGTTCATCCTGCTAACTGTTCAGAAGCAGAGGATAAGCCTCCACAGTCCCTTCTTCCCCTGCCAAGGGCCTCCCGACTGTCCGTGGTTCTGCTGTTGTGCCTTTTGATCCAGCTCTGTCATTTATTGACGAGCTGTGGATAATTTTTAAGTGCTCACAGCCAAAAGAAGCAAATGCCCCGCAGGCTGTAAGTACAGCACAGTTGTGGCTGATAATGGATTGCAGGAGAACAGGCAAGCTAGGAACAGATCTCTTTCCGCCACACATTCCATCTTTTTTATAGCCTAAAAGCAGTTACACCCTGAGAGCTCCTGTCTTTTTGGCATTTTATGGTGGAGTAAGACCTCTTAGAGCTGTGTATTTCTACCTTACATCTAGTAGTGGTGCGTAAGAGGCCTTTGCTTCCTAAGGCTCTCTGTAAAAATGAGGAACGTGGCTTGGTGTTTCTTGCTCTTCTGATAATAACGGCCACTTTACATAATAATTGCCTGCTGATTGGAACTGTGTTAATAGTCTCTGGAAAGTGACGAATGATGAGAAAGGCTGTCAGAACTGAAGCCATCCTTTTATTGCCACAGATATGATGAGGATGGGTGCTACATTAATTTCATTACTGTGGGATAGCCTCTGGGTGTTACTCAGGTAGATATTTTGTAAAAACAGAAGAGAATTTAGAAGACAGTGGGCAAAAGAGAGGCTGTGGGCCTCTGGCTTTCACCATCACAACTCAAAGCATCTACCTGTTTCCTGGATGAAATAGGATCAGTAGAATTTCAGCCTCAAAGATATCTTTTATTTTTGTGGAAATGCCAAGCTACCTGAGCTTCCCTGAGCATAGCAATACATTTCTAATTCATGGAGTATTTAGCAATGCTGTTTGATGGCAGTGGACTGTATTTTGAGGCTTAACTGTGAAGTGGGACATGTCTAAGGAAAGATTTTTCCTGAGAGTGAGGTGTGCAAGGCTGGCCCTGCAAAACTGCAAATCCCAGTCCCAGCACCAGGATAAAATCTTGTTTTTTGCAAGCTAGGCCAAAAATATTTACTTACAGAGATAACAGTGAAGACTGTGTTCACCACTCCAACGCCAATGGTTGCATAAACTGGTTGATCAACTCCAGCTCTCTCAAAAATGTTTGTAGAGTAGTAAAAGATCTATCAAAATACATTAGGATAAAGGATTAGATAACGAAACTGGTGGAACTTTTTGTCCTTGTGAGGGAAGAGCTGCAACTGCTTGGCTGAGATTTGAAGTAATTTAATTATGATTAGTTTTTCAACTTTTTAATGTTTTGTTATAGTAATTAAAACTGAAATTTCAAAGAAACCTAAGGGAGTTTAAAATCCCATTGAAATTCCTCTCCTGAACTGTGGCATTTTCATATTTAATTTTTTTTTCTTCCTTGTAGTTCTTTTGTGTATAATTTTGAAAGCCAGTCACCAGCACAGTAATGTTGAAGACAAATACCTTAATATGGTTGAATTTTAAATGAATTTTGTAATATCCTTGATGCATTGCAATGACTCTTTTCTCTCAAAGAATATGGTGATTTGTGTTTTATGGAAGTTAAGGGTGAGTAACAAATGGCTCCATAACCCAGCCGGACTTACCGCATTGATTCCTGAGAACTGCTGGGATATCTGGACCATCAGTGCCACTATGACTGCCTGCCTGTACTTTGCAGAGGTGAAAAGCTGCCTTATGGAGACCTTCTTTTCACTAGCAGCTTCTTGTTTTTCCTTTTCCATCTCAGCAATCTCTTCCATCAGATCACAGTTTCCTCGGAGCCTTATCAGATCTCAAGAAAAAGAAGATCACTGCTTTATTTTCAAGGGGAAAGATGCAAACAAGGAATACAGTAGCAAGAACAATCCTAGCCAAAGCTCATGAATGGACATGATGAATGTGTCCCAAACTGCAGCTCTGAGGAATCCAGCAGCACATCTACTGCTCCCAGAGAAGCCCCTAAATGTGTCTGCTGGCAAGGTGCAGCTGTATTTAGTTCTTCACGAGCTCCGAGACACCACGTTCCAGCCTCATGTTTCAATAATGCTTGTTAGTCTCACATAAACATGTCCTGGTCCAAAGCTAATTTATACTTTGTCAGCTCAGAGCACAGCTGTGCAATGCTCTGCCCCTAAGCCTGTGGGTACACCCTGTTTTCATCAATGCTGGCTTTTCATCTCACTTTTCAGCTGTTTCCTACCATCGACTGCTCTTACTCCTTGCAGAGACAGCTGGAACGAGCTAGGCTGTGCCATGCTGGGAGGTACAGGAGCTATTGCAGGAACTGTGCTGGGTTTCCAGGGTAATTGTGGATAACGCTGAGGAAGGAGGACAGATGTCCCCCAAAAGATGTTGTTTTATTCCTGACTGAAAAGCTTTCCAGCTGAACAGGGATTTGGGCAGGTTGGGGAAGGGGAGGGAAAAGAAGGATAATTGATTTACCAGAATCAAAGACCCTAGAAAGAGGCCTGTGTCACTCGGACAATAAAGTTAATAAGTCAAAAATTATGAAAAGTGTGAAACAAATGGAGGATTAAAGGGGTAATCTCCCAGAAATCTGCTGTTTTGGTAGTTCATCCATTTGATGGAAAGGAGTAACAAAATAAGGCAAAAAATAAGGCAAAACAACAACAAAAAAGCAGTAGCATATAAGCACACATGCATGAGTCTGTGATTATATGTGGGTGTCTGAAATCCCTCCAGCGAGTGTTCTTGTTGTGGGATGGAACAACTGTACCCACTTACCCAGCCTAATAGTGTAAAAACAATTACAGACAAAATTGTGTCTTACTTTTTTTAGCTTCCTCCACTTTTCCCAGTTTGATGTAGAGGTATCTGGGGCTCTCAGGACAGAGCAAGAGCAGGAAGAACTGCAGGACAGCAGTGGCACCAGACAGAGCAAGGAGCAGGGGCCACATCTGATCGTTGCCCATCAGAAAGTCTAGTCCAAGAACCTGGAATAATTCAATCATGTTGAATGCAGCTGATATATTTTACATTTGCGACTACTGTGGCATTTTAATGTGACAACCTGGAAAAAACCTAGAAGCAACTAGTTCTCCTCATTGCCCACAATATGCTTTCTTTAGTATGATACACATTTATAATGAGGAAATGAACACATGACATAAAATGTCATGAGCAAGGCACAGGCCTGTCGGTGTTGTCCCATCTGCACTGCTATTTGTTTGCAGATACCAGGTCACTGGTGAAAGCCTGATTGTAAAATAGTAAAAAAGAGAGCCAGTGTGTTTGCATATCTGCCCTAAGGAACTCCACAAAATCTGGAGCTCAGATTGAAATTCATGCTGCGTGGGATGCCTGATGCACCAACGGAGTGAACTCTGGGGCTGCAGCACAGCACCTGGAGCTGACTTTCAGTAAATATATTAACTCCAGCTTTGAGTGTGTATTTATGGTATTGACACATGAAGGATCTCATGCTCAGGATCCAATCTGGCTCTGAGTTGATGCACAAGAAATAATTACAGGGGATGGGATAAATTGTCTGAAGAGGTATTTTTGATTTCAGGAGAGGAAGTGCTCTTTACTAAGGACACCTCTGAATGAAGGTAGCAGTTCAATCCCATCAGAACAAATTGCTTGAAACTCTCCTTCAGGGCTGTGGTGAAATTTTAAGAGATTTCTCAAGGATTTTCTCAGATTCTCCCTGGGGGCTGCGCGTGCTGCCCCTTACCTGGCTGAAGAGGATGCCCGTGACGATGGCGAGCTGGTGCAGCGTGCCCAGCGCTCCTCGCAGCGCCGTGGGGGACACCTCGCTCACGTACATGGGCACCAGGCCGGAGGACAGTCCTGCACAGAGCACACACGGGCGTCACGTCTTCCAGCTGGCAGCTCAGCAATCAACAGAAACAGCTTCCCAAACTGGAAAGGAGGATGAAACCTTGTGCTGTTTGCTGTGTCTTGCCAGTCCCTTATGCAAACTTTACCCTGGCCAGGAGAGGGAAATGAAATGCCTGGCACTTTGCAAAAAGTGCTCAGATATGCCCCAGTTCAGGACCACAGTTCAGTAGATCTTTACATTTGAACACCTACATAGCAGATCATTCCTGCTCTGTGCTAAGAGAGGTTATTTTAGACCAAAGAGCTTTCAAAACCTTGTCTTGAACCTTTGAAAGGGAGTATTATACCTGCCCACCAGTGACAATGATAATAACTTGTTTTTCTAAAGGTAACACTAAAGTAACTCCATCTTATCAACCTCCCTTCTTCTCTTTCCACTATCTACAGCACTACCATAGATAGTACTGTTATCTAGGGAATGTTTTAAACAGCATGAATAGCAACACACTGTTATAACAACAACAGCCAAGAGCAAACATCAAAGGTGTTGCTCAGCAGGACTAGGACCTAGTATAAGTAAAATAAACTGACTTCATGACAGAGCTGCCCTAAATACTTCTGAAAAAGATTCCGAATGAAGAGGGCAGGTGTGAAAAAGGAAAGAGGGAAATTCCCACATGGAGCTGGCGAGCTGGGGCCGCAGCACGTGTCCCCTGTGTCCCTGCGGTGTCTGTGTCACGCTGGGGCAGCCCAGCCACACTGGGGCTGCACAACTTACCACAGTAGAGGCCTGTGATGGCTCTGCCGGCGATGATGAGGATGTGAGAGGGTCCGAGTTTGGCCAGCCCCATGAGGAGGTTCCCGGTGATGGAGAGGACGTTCACAACCAGCATAGCCTTAACCCTGCAATTCAGCAACAGCAGAGCTGGGATTGTCAGCCTGGCCCGGAAACCGCGCGGTTGGCAGCTGGGGATGGGGTTGGCCCTGCTTAACACCCTGCACCTCATGACGTGGACGCTGCATTTCTCAGCAGCACTGGGGCAAAGAGCAGGATCGGAGCAGAAGAGCTAGCAAGGATCGGAGCATGAGGCAGCCAGCTAGGAAAAACCCTAGTCCCTTGCTTTGCCATTTAGTTGTGACCCCTCTCGGATTGAAAATTTCACGGGTGTAAAGTTGCAAGCACGATCTGCTGCCAGCCGAACCCAACTGCAAGAGCATCTCAGGTCAGCCTGCACGTCCCCAGCCAGAGAAATGCAGTCCTGCACACATCGGGGCAGAAAATCAGAGCAAATGTCAAGGGAGCTAATCAGCACTGCAGGGGAAAGAATAACGATCATAGGGGTGGAAAGATATATGGAAGGGGTGCAATCAGAGCAGCTAAAAGCCTTTTATACATCCTGTGCAAATGCAATTCAAATATCCTCCTCTTCCCTTTGTCCAAAAAATTGGAACAAAATTAAGACGCTAACATAGGTTTCTCATGAATTTCTTGTCAGAAGTGCTAGATGTTACAATAAAGAATCTGTTTTATAACTTAGGATTTTAATAAACCAGATTCTTGTATTATTTGGAACAATATTTTGGAGGTTTGATTTTTTTTCAATTAAATAGGGAAAAAGAGTACAAACAGTCTTCCTATGGGGAGAAAACAGTTCTGGGAAGGGGGAGATCAAACAAAAAGGTGAGGCTGGAATAATCTGAAATTAATAGAAGCTGATTTATGTGCTGTCACTTGCGTGCCTGGTGAGAACTGGGAAGTTGTGGGAGGTCTAGCACAGCCTTATAGCAAGGGGCTCCCAGCTCCCAGAAAGTTGTGAAAACCGGGATTGCTGAGTGGAGGCTCTCACCTCCCCAGGCGGTCGCCGATCCAGCCCACGGTGAAGGAGGAGATCATGCCGCCGACGGCGAACGCGGCCACCGAGAGGGACCAGTACATGGTGAGGACGGGGTGAGGGACGGCATCCCGCACCGTCACCTCGGGCTCGGCCACGCTCTCTGAGCCGTCCGGTGTCACCAGGCTCGGGAGGGTCGTGTCGTGGAGGTCCGCGGAGGCGTTGAGTGCATGTCTCACCTCAGGGGCCACCCCCAGCACCCGGCCGTAGTGGGCCTCTATCACCTGTGGCGGCAGAGAGAAGAAACACATCAGCCGGGTGGCCTCCCCTATGCAGGCGCTGCGCCCCTCTGGGCACTGATTTTGTGCTAAAAACCACACGGATATGTTTGGAGCCCTGCTGCTTTCGCTGCAGTGGGGCGATGCAGATTGTTTTCTCAGCACACCGGCTTATCCTGGTGGTGTTACACTGTGGGAGATAACTCCCTGGAGGGTGATGTTGCCCTCCTGAATGGCTTTGGGAGTTAAAACCCAGCCCCGTGTGGCTCCGCAGCCGCTCTCCTCGTGCCGACGCGGCGCTTTGCAGGGCTGACCTGCTGCGCTTACCTTCTGGGGAGCGTTGATGACGCCCAGGCCGTAGCCGTACTGAAAGAAGCCCAGCACTGCGGTGCAGACGGAGAGCATCAGCGTCGCTGTGAGGTGCTGCAAGAGAGAGCAGGGACTGCCTCGCCGTGGGGTCCTGCAGGAGCCTAGCGCCCTGCTGCCCCATGCAAACCCAACGCGTTTCCGTGACGAGGACCTTGTGTCACCCTGTCCCTGCCCCTGGAGAGCCCCCTGGGACTCTGCTCCCTGCACGGCGGTGGAGGAGGCACCCAGAGCCGCTGCTGCCCCAAAACCCTGGGTGCCCAGGGCACCGGGCACATAGCTGGGTATTTCTGAGCGGGGCTTGGGGACGCGGGGCCACCTGCTTTGATTCCCGGGGAGCTGGAGGCACCCGAGGGATGCTCAGGGCAGGATCAGCCCCCTGAGCACATTGACGTTGCCCTGAATGAAGCAGTCTGCAATCCACATGCTGCTCCGCGCAAGCACACTCCGATCAGACACCCTCGTCCTCTTAAAATGTAGTTTTGATGAGCATTTATTCACATCTACGCTCTAATAAGTAAATGTAAGTGGCTCTAGGAATATGCAGTGCTCCATCCCCAGCCTTTCTACAGGTGCAGTCCTACTGAGGCAGAAAAACTAGTTTAAAATGACCAAGAAGTTGAATTTCAGCAGTGCTGTCTGATTATTTCCTTCCATCATAGCTAAAATGATCTTATAAGCTGTCAAAATTCCTAAAAACAGATAACAATCTCCCAACCCCTCTCCCCCAGCACTCAATACAAAGATCAGTTAAGGAGAGGGAAGATTTTTTTCTTGTTGCTTTTGGCTTTCGCAAGCAACGAATGCCAGTGCCCTGTGATGACTTCCCTCAGAAATACTAGTATAATATAGATACCACTATATAAATATCACTGAAACTTGCTTACCTTCTCTTCTCGCATTTTATTTTTCCTGTCCATCCTCTCAAACTTGTGTAGCCCTTTGTGGGAGCAGTTACTTAGTCCTGGACTGAGGAGGGTTTTCCCGGAGCGTGGTTAGAGCTCAGACAGAGGAGGGACAACAGGAGGGACCAGAGAGCAGAATCGGCAAAACGGACTCGTGCTCCAGGTGATGGGACTATATCAACTTTGAAGTTAATGAAAAACCAACCTGTCCATGACATGCTTATGGGTGAACCTGTGAAATTCGAATAATCCAGCTCCGAGGCTGCTTTTTGTCTATCCCTCCATCAAACAGTCTGCAAAACCAAGAACTGCTTCTCTGCTGCATGCCAGGGACTTGAGAATGTGCTAACAGCTTATTTCTAGAAGATGTTCCTCAACAACTTTCTTGGCTTCTATGTCGGATTTGTTTGCTAAATTACAAACCTTGTCACTGGATTATAGCAGGAATAGCTCTTCCAGCATATGTAGCAAAGATGCTAGAAAAATGAATGTTGTACTTAAATGGCACCTGCTTTAAAATATGTTTTTGTGTGTGTACAACCTATACTCTAATATATACAAATACAGATGTATACAGGTCTCTGCCTATATATATACACACACACATGCACTGAAACTCTTCAAGATGTAGATGTAATAATATACGCACATTTGTAGGCATCCTGAGATCTATGTGCATTTAGAGACAAAACACAGTAAAGTCATCCAGACCATTACAAGAAGGTGCATTTTCACTAAAAGACTTACACTGCTTTGAATGCTTAGCAATTTCAGCACCACCAGCTGATCTCGGTGTTCTCAGATACAGTTAACCTTTGGCTTGAGTAGTCATGCACTCAGCACGTTGCTGCTGGTCTAAGCTAGTCTATGTTCGTCCTTGTGGACTTTCTTGTTCCCAGGTCTCTGTCATATCAGCAGACATCACCCTGGGCCAGATCCCAGCATCTACCAAAGTCTGACTCACCAAGAAGCTGATTAATCCCATTACCCTACTGCAAGTCATTGGATGATGCTCGCAGTCAGTCACACTTCACATGGGTACAAAATGTGCTGTCTAGAGAGGAAGAGGAGGAGAAAAAAAAAAAGAGATTAGAGAAAGACCACTAATCTTTGCACTGGCTTCAGAGTAAAACTTTAACTTGAGGAGAAAAGTTCATTGCATTCATCTGTCACTTCATTCATCTGCATTCCTCTGGAAAGCCCGTGGATCTGGAAAGGGGTGGGAAGGGGGAGGACGCTGAGGCTGAGCTCTTTGAAGTTTTTCCCATATTTGCCCTCGCAGCTGACATCTTTGACCATTTCTGTTGTATGTATTTGCTCTCTGTGTTTGTGGCTACTGAGGCATTTGCAAGCTCCTTCTTTTTGCATTGCAGTTAGACCCCGCGAAATACCTCCGTACAGGTGGGTTGTGAGGATAAGGGATTAACTGGCTCCTCCAGTTTGGCTTGGAAAACAAATGAGGCGCCTAAACCAATATCCCAAATTGAAACCGTGAACACTGCGAAATTCCAGGTCAGGACCAAATTCCCCTCCTGGAATTCCCAGCCTGTCAGACACAATCTGTGGCTTGCAGGTGGTCTGAGATAAAGGAAAGCAGCCGAGCTCTGAGCAGATTGCAGGTTGTGCTGCTGGAGAAAGCGTGGCTAGATACTGGAGATGGAGAGCGAAGTGGCATTTCTGTTGCTTTTAGCCTGTCCTATATGTTGTTTTCCTCACTCAGCCCCCTTGTCCAAGGTACGTGTTCTTCCAGCTGAGCAGGGAGTTTGCCAGAAACCCTGTGCACACAGGGCCTGGTATGGAAACTGTGATGGAGAGGGGAGCCTGGAGGCAGCCTCCTTAATGAAGGAAACGCTTCCAGGTGCCCTGCTTTAATGGGAAAGCCCATTGCCTGGCCAGCCGTCCCCATTGCGGCAGCTCTGTCTGCCCCTGCTTCGGCTCCTGCTTGGAAAACTTCCTCTGGAGCCATGGAACAGACTGGGCTCCTGGAGCAGAAACCTCCAGGCTCGCAGCAGACGCACTGGATTGGAAAGATCGGCTTGCAAATCTCTCCTTCCCGCTGGAAACACCTCGCGGAGGATATGTCAGTCTCACGTGTTGGCTCCTGGCTTGGGAAGTCAAAGAACAGCACCCGCAGCCTCCCGCGTGCTAGAGCAGCACGCGAGTCCCCACCAGTATAAATGATTAGCCAGTCTAATCTCTACTTTTAATGGCCCGTTGCTCTGCCATAGACCTCACGGTGCATTTATCTGCATGATATAGCAAGCTCAGGAGCAATATTATCCCCGTTTTGCATGTGGCGAGTGAAAGCACGCGGCAGGCAAGTGATATCAGCAAGGCCACGTGGATCACAGGAGGGGACGGGAGGTGGAGATGACCCTGGGGCCAAGAGCATCCTCCCTGCACTGCTTATTCCTCCCTACGGTGCTTATTGCAAGGGCCCAGGCTTTGCCAGCTCACCTAAAGCTCATTTGTGTTTTTTCTTATATGTTGTCAGGTGGCCTTTGAATACGAGCATGAGAAGAGCATCTTTCTTATGTTATTTTGTTCTTTATGGGCGTAATTTGCACTATTTGCACACAGTGACACCCGTGTTACGCTGCAGTGCCATGCACATTGCTAAATGTAATTAGGCGCCAAAAGCAGTGGGTTAAAGTTTACAGCCAGACTTTGCTTTTGAACAACTGAATAGTTCTCACATCGATGGAGGTAATTTGAAGATATTACATGGACAGCGATGCTGTGTCACGGCTGGAGCAATTTATGCATCCTATTTACCAGGTCTGGGCGCCTTAGAGGCAGCTTTGATGTAAAACAAGGAACAAAACAAGAAAGAAAACAGCAAGGAGAAAGGAAAGTTGAGGATTGCAAGATTGCAGCCTTCCAGATAAAAAAGCAAGAAAAAAAAAAAAGCCGAAAACAAGCAGGAAAGAGGAGGTTGCAATGGCCGAAAGGAGAAGCAGTGATACGTACGGCTGGCGTCTTCATGCCAGAGGCGCCGTGTTTCCCGATCCCTGCGTTTCCTTCCGAATTCATCCCGGCCGTTGGTCCTTGCAGGGAGTCTCTGCTTGACGCAGGGTGCAGCAGGGTGGGGAATGTAGCGTTTGGAAAGGGAAAGGGAAGATGAGCAACCCGAGGCTGGGGGTATTTATGGGGAACCGTGTTCGGGAGGAGGATGAGGAGTCGGTGGCACCGGCAGCCTTGGTGCCAGCTAACGGTGTCCTGGGGACGGGCGCCAGCACAAAGATATATAAAAGCCAGGGCTTCGTGTTGAAGTTTTGTGTTTTATTGTAGTTGGCACCAGAAATGCGTTTCATCTACGTTATGTTCATGTACACACGCTGTAAACAAGACGGCGTTAATATCGGTTTGTCAACGACTGCGCTTCGAACGACTCCATGTTTTTTTAAAAAATACATTCACGTACTACCTTACGTTTAAACACGACGACTCCCTTTTATCCCACAACTGAATCCCCAAACCCCCACAATAAAAATAATTTAAAAAAATCATTTAAAGCTGTGTACTCTGAACTTGTCACTTCAAGGGGGAAAGGAAAAGGGAGAGTTACCAGTCTGCAACACGAACGCAGTAACAATCTCCGGTTTAAGGTAACAGCAATGATAATATAAAGAGCTGGTGGCAATCCCGCGAGGGAGACCTGGCGCCGCCGCCATGGAGCCCGGCCGCCATTTCGTGGCCTCACGGAGGAGGGGGCTGTCGCTGGCAGATGGCAGCCGGGTGGCAGTGAGAGAGGATGGCGGCTGTGTGGCAGCGGCAGCGGGAGAAGACGGTGGCCACGTTGGACAGGAGAACACTGCAGGCGAGTGGCAGTAGGAAGAGATGGCGGCAGGGCGGTGTGGGGAGAAGATGGCGGTAGGATGATGTAGGGAGAACATGGCGGCAGGGCGGCATGGGGAGAAGATGGCGTCAGGGCCGTGTGGGGAGAAGATGGCGGCAGGGCGATGTAGGGAGAAGATGGCGGCAGGGCGATGTGGGGAGAAGATGGCGGCAGGGCGGTGTGGGGAGAAGATGGCGGCAGGGTAGTGTGGGGAGAAGATGGTGGCGCTGACTCGTGTGGCCTCATCACCACCCATGGATGAAGCAGCCAAGCGTTTCCTTGTGGTTCACGAAAGATTCGAGGCTGACCAACTGCTGTTGATTGTTTTTAAATGATTTTTTAATAAAGCCATCATTGCTGAGTACACCAAGATTGCCAGTTAAGCTCTCTATATGTCGCTGGAGGTAACAGTGCTGTGCGGAACAGCCCAACGAAGAGAGAAACGAACGAACGAACAAAACGAGGTAGGTTTAAAAACCAGCAACACAGATCTCGTTATGCGACACCCTAATACCACAGGCAGCCATGCTTGCAGCTACTGAGAAAAGAAGAATCCCAGATACGCACTTAAAAAGTTTAAATCAACTGAGCAGAGTTTATAAGGACACAATTCAACCTGAACTAAATACATACACATTTCGGCACAGATGTCTTTTTTTTTCACTGGATGTTGGGTAACTCGCGAGGGAGGGGAGGGATGTGGCGGGGAAACGAGTATTGATCCGGACCCTTGGCCAAAGAAACCACATATATATATATATTTTTAAGCTCTTTACAAGCCTGATTCGGCGAGGCGCCTTCACGCACCGGGGTCTCCCCGCCGCGGCGCCATGCGGGATGCCAGGCCCTGGCGGCCACCTCAGCCCCCGGGACGTCACCCGGTGGCATCGTCGTCCTCGTGCCACGGCGGCTGGTGGCAGCGCGGCCACCACGTCCCCCTCCGCACGGCCCCTGCCCGCTGCACCGGCCCCGCCGCCCCGACTCACCTCCACGTGGAGATCCATATGGAAATATGGATTGACAGACCGACGAGAACGGTAGCTACTTTTATTAGTCTAGGGCTAGTAGTTTAGCCATTTAAAATCCGTTTCCCGAAAGAGGGGAAAGAAAAAAGCCCACCTGTTACCTCTCCTTTCAGAAATCCGTCCAGCTGTCGCCAGGAGCAACATGTAAATGTTGGTGAAGGCAAAAAAGTTTTCTAAAATGACCCAGCTATGTACGGTTACGGCCTTCATCACGAAGATAAAAGGTACATTTATTGTGCTGTCTCTCACCAGATTTAATTGGTAACTTTACAACATACTATAGTATTTGATGCTAGCAGGCAGACAGAATTAAAAACAGACTCTTCGACACGGTTTCTTTCCCCGTTCTTACAGCGCAGGGGACAAAGAAAAAGTAAAATTAAAAAAAAAAAAAAAAAAGGGAAAAAAAAAAAGAAAAGAAGAATTCATAACCC
>JAWLRI010000640.1:6277700-6293851 GCA_034781795.1 Crypturellus tataupa
GCGGGCCCCTGTGCCCGGGGCGCCGGGAGGGGGCGGCAGCGCGTGGTGCGCCCGCGTGTGCCGCGGCAACGGCGTCAGTCCGCGTGCTCAACATCCTTTAAATTAGAAATAATGCCATGACGGTGAGCGCCCCGTGCTCCTCTGCTACCAGTTCATCATGGAGTTCCTGTTGAGGGTCATGAAAAACACTTGGCTGCTTCCTCCGGACCTCACGGACGCGAAAAACACCTGTTGGGAGAGAGGAAGCGCAGCCCGAGGTCAGCGCCGAGGCAGCACTGCTGAGCGAATCAAAAATCAGATCAAATCAAAACCAACTAGTAGTAAACGTGGCAATAAAGCCCTGAGTCATCTACGTCTTGCTATCGATACCAAGGGCAGCAAGGTTTGTAACGCCTTAAAAATGCTAAGTTTATCACATACTATTTATCACCGTGGCACTGTATATTATGCAATATTAATAAGATCCCGTTTTCAGTGGTTTATACCCTTGCTAAACGTTAACCATTTGGGTCAGGTACCATGTGTGGTAGTTACCTGCTTCAGCTGAAAATATTTATCTTTGCAAAAAGTCAGTCACAGTATTTTAGTTGATCTGGAAAACTAAGTTAGAGAAAACTGCTTTCTTTCAAACTGTTAAAAGAACAGAAATGTATCTGGCCTTTCTGTGAAAGATGTGCCCTTTACTGCTTCTTTGAAGATCCACCAATATTTGACCTCGATAGAAGACTTTAAAAATAAGTAAGTCATAATTTGTAAATGCCTAAGGGGATACATCTTCAGCTTCTGCAACTAAAATATCAAAATTTTCTGTCCTTTTAAAATAAAAATTATTCAGTCCCACACATCTTTTACTGCTAACAGTTTCTCCATAAAGAGATACATCTGTGTTTAGCATTTCAGATCTACAATTGATCAGTTGGTTTCAGTATTACAGCAAGATAGCGAGATAAAGAAACGCTATAGCAAGACTGGGGCAAGTTTTTCAGGTTGTTTTTCTATTCTTTTTAAAAAAAAAATAATAGGATCGTTTTAAAAAATACAAAACCTGCAGAGTCAAGGACTCAAAAGTTAGCAAAAAAAGCCAGCTATGGTTATTTGAGCAATTTAAATTCAGTTTCTCAGGCAGCCTCCTTATCATATACTTTAACTGTGCGCTTAAGATAGCATTTTTCCTTCGAACTCCATGAAACGCTAGGCCAAAGCTCATTTAATGAGCAGCTATTCAATAAAATTATTCTGGTTTCCAATCTTATTTACTGCATGTTATTAAACCATGCTCTGATGATAAAACAATCAGCTTCTTCACGTGTTCCATAATAACAATCATTATAAAAGAATTCCCTACTCGGCAGTCCCAGTTTATTCTTGTGAAGCCTTCTGAGATGAGCAAATACATTTGTTCTCATTCTGCAGGATCTTGCATTCAAGATAGAACTCTCTCTGGACTAATAGCAGCTATCAAGTGCCCCACAGTGCTGTATGAGGGCAGAGCTCTGTGCTGAACCCCCTCAAGTAGTATAAAAAGATGGTCAAAATCAAAGAACTCAATAGCAGAGGTGATGGTAGAAACCAGATCTACAGTTTGGTATTCAACTATTCCATGAAAGTAACTCCTTTTCCTCTTGCAGTTTTTGCTTCCTTCATTCCCTACCCTTAATGTTTAGACACAACACTAGAGAGAAATTAAAGTCACATCAACGCATATCTCTGCTGGTGAAGAGACACTGCACATCTTCTCACCATAGGCTGAGATCTGCATCTTCTGAAGGCAATGAATTGGAGTGGGCTTAGGGGTAGTATTTTTTAAGTGGAACTTTAAATTAATTACTTATTAACCTCAAGATAAACTAGAACCAAAGTCAAAAAGTAGCTGGTTGTAGCTTCAAGCATAGATACAGGCTTTGACGTGGACTTACCTTATCGTTTCTTTCACAGAGAAACTTTAACCTTTGAGCTCGCTTGTGCATAAATACTCCATCCAAATGTCCTGTCTCCACTGACCGGATTTCAATAGCTTTCTCTCCCCAGCCCATTATTTGATTGGAATGAATGTAGGCTGTCAAAAGGAAGCATTTGGTAAGTGTTAAAATGTGTTGAGCTAAATATTATACTACAGACAGAAAAACTCTCATCAGCTGTTATTCAAAGCCTATTTAGAGGAATCCCAGAGCTCTGATTGCCAGAATCGCAGAAGTCAGACACAGACCATCAGCAACAACCCTAAGTCATTATGTAGAGCTCTTCACCCACCCGTTGCTGAGTACTTTAAACAGAAGTATCTCTTCTTCCTCTCTCTGCAGCTGAGAAGCTGGGTCACTGAGCAGCTTGGTGAGCTGTCTGCAGAGGTCCTGGAGCAGGGCAACAGCAAAGCCAGAAGGGCAATGCAGGTTCTTCCAGCTCCACACCCAGTATTTTTTCCACTGAGCACAGGATCTCACCACTGCACAGCTTATATTTCAGGTAAATAAGACCTAAAATCTTGAAGTCACTTACACTTGCTGAATACCAAATTGCAGGTATTTTGCATCTATTATGCAGAGAGGCTGAGAGAAGTCTACCTTGATCAACAAGGACCCAAACCAACTTATTCCATCTTTGATTCCTTATTTGCCAAGAACATTTTACAAAGGTGAGAAGGAAGGGTTAACCTACCCACAGAAGTAGGCATTTCTCCCCACTGGAGCACCACGTCTTTAGTTATCCGTCCATAGGTGTTCACATATACCCCTTCATCCTCATAGCACACAAGCATCTCCATCCCGTCTGTTTTAGGCAGGATGACAATGGCGTGAGGAGTAATATTGCCCTGAATCTGCAGTCAAAATAAACCCTAAAAGTCAGAATTACACTGAATGGAGAAAGGGGTAGGGGGAAGGGAAAAGAGCCTTAGAAAAACAAAACCCCAATCCAAATCAGGAACAAAATCCTCACTTCATTCAATAAACTGTCATAGACTTTTAGAGATAAACCCGACAGAGAATAAACTGTCATGTTTACTCTGCCATCAAAGCTGTCATATACATCAAGGATAAACAGGTTCAGCAATTACGAAGACAGCACAGCATATACAGCTCCCAAAATGATGTCTGATGTTTGGTAGTAACAAAAATCAGCTGCTCATTTTGGCTGATGAATTCATCTTTTATTCAAATCAAGGGAAACAAATACGGAATTTGGCATGCAGCTCTAGGGAGGAAATACTCCCATTTTCTTGAGCAATCAGTTGCTAGCTCCCAGGGTTGCTACACTGACTTTCAACCCAGGTCTGACTTCCCAAAGTTCAGACAACATAACCAGTCCAAACCACCCTAGCTTCCCTGCTACCTCTCATAGAGGATGTTCTGTTGCTGAGATCACATTCAGCAATTTCTAGACATGATTAAAAACCCAATTCTTGCAGGCTCATTTCTCACACTGCTTGATCAAACAGCACAGACCAGAGCTGGGGTGAGCACACAAGAAAATCATCTGCCCTCTCTTTTGTAGCACATGTTACCTGAGAACGATTCTGTGGCAAGTGCCACTGGACAGTGGGATTTCAAGAATTTCAAGCAGCAGGCTTGATTTGGGTTACCCTGGTCCTGCAACCCTTGCTTGGAAAACCTGTGCTGCCTCAGGCTAGAGGCGAGAACCTGCTGGTGAGCACATCCGCTGCGCCAGGCCAGGGAGAGCATGCTGGGCAGGCAGTGGATCTATTCTTCTATTCTTCGTGGATCTATTTTGCCCAGTGAGAACCTGGTTTCATGGTATTTCGCCTTATAAAGTGCCCTATTATGGCTCCATGCCGTGTACGGACAGTTTCCCTTCTATGGGATCTGGCCAATCTGTATCCCGACTGCTTGGGCACTGCAACAGAAATAGGCTGTGTAAATCCCAGAATGGTTGAGGCTGGAAGGGACCTCTAGAGATCATCTAGTCCAAGCCCCCTGCTCAAGCAGGGACACAGGGTCACATCCAGGCGGGTTTTGAAAATGATGACTATTAAGTACACAATACCTGCAAGTCCTCTTTAATGAATTATCAGTTAGGGCAGCACTGGAGCATGTCATACCCACGGCAAGATGTCACCTGGCCTGTCACCATTTCTGACACACCAAAAGCCTGTCCAAGCCTCGCTGGTGACCTGTTACTCATGCAGCAGCCCTCCTCCAGGTACTCACATGGGATGGTATGTAGATATCATAGGAGTTCCCAGAGTCTACATCAATCACATGGAAACCAGTGTGTGATCCAAAGATAACCTTGAGTCTCTGTCCCTCTTCTACAGTGAGATCCACAAGCAATGGTTTGTGCTGGAGATCTGCAAAAGACTTTTATAATCCCTTCAGTGAGTATCATGGAAAACAAATTCCCATAGCAGCAGCCTGATAGTTTTGAAGTCATATTTGTCTGGATGTTTCCTATTAAATAAGTTATTTATATTCTGGGCTCTATGTTCCTGGGTCAGATGCCTTGGAGGGTATTACTCAGTCACTCCAGCCATCCAAGCAGATTTGCTAATGTAGCTTTTTTACAGAGATACATCTTAGGAGAATCTACTGAGCACGGATGCATCTCCTCCCTCCCCAGAGGAGTGTGACAGCCTGGCTTCTGACACGGAACATAAATGTTGCATTTGCCACAAAGTCCCTGTAAAATAAGACTCGAATGAAAGCTTGAAAATTAGACCTCTGTGGGTAGAAATATTGCAAGGTGGCTGCACCATAATAAAATCAGGGGCTCTCCCACCCAGGCTGCCAGAAGGTGCTCACCCTTGACACACACAGATCTCCCCAGAAACTGCAGGCCAGTCCTTGAATTCGGTCTCTAAAGGAGGGTGATTGGGAGCTAAATTTACAGGAGTGGATGGTTCGGATGGCACGTGGGGATCCCCTCTGCGTGCGCTGGCTGGGGTGATGAGCACCCAGCTCCCCTCTAGCAGGGCCCTCCGCTCCAGCCCAGGCTGCTGACCGGAGCCAGCTGAGCAAAGAGCTGCTCGTCCCTGTCCCAGCCAGGCTGGATGCAGGCTGTGGAGCAGGTCTCCAGCGCAGCCATGCCGGGGAGACCTCTGCGTAACTTCAGTTTCCCATCAAGAGTGTAAAACACCACCAGGAGGAGGAAGAGGCCGTTTGCTCTCTGCACAGGGACCAGGCTGAATCTTGACAGTGTAAATCTTGCTACTGTCCCCAGAAATCCCTGCCTAGAGGGCACGGAAAGGATGCTCAACCCACAGGCTGGCACAGCAGCTCCAGGAGCACTAAGCAGCATCCTCCCTGCCTGCCCACAGGCGGTGCAGGCTGGATCCTATCCCCTTTTAAAGCCGCTGAGCTCTTCGAGTCACCGAGTCCATTTATTCTGGCATTTGTTCAGGAAAAGCAAATGTGACCTAATACTGAATAAACCCATTAATGTTGCAAGGATGCAAAATAAGATTACTCAGTATGACAGTCTCTGGAAGACACTGCCCCTTGTGACTTGCCTCCGTGCCAAGCTTAGGATTGAAAGTGCTCTAAAGTACTAAGTACAAAATACTCTTTGGCAGGTTTTACAGAAGAAAGGTCTCACTGAAGGAACTTGAGGGAGATGAAAGGGAGAAAAGGCAGAGAAAGTGTGGGTCATTCTTTTGGGCTTCCTATCCTGAAAACAGCTCACGCTGCAGAAGGTGAGAGGGCCTTGCAAAACAAATATGGAAAATAATGCCAAACACATTTCAAATTATACATAAAATATAAGAACCACCCACTAACCCCCATTTTACTCATGGGGACATTTAGGTCAGCTTTCTGCAAACTTCCTAGCCTCTCCCAGCATAAACATTGCTAACAGTTAATTGTGAGTCACATGCAGCATGCATCAGCATCAGCTCAGGCAAGGATTTCAGAGCACTTTCCTGCCAGGGGAGACACAGTGACTCTCACGTTTCTGCAGAGGAGTTTTGTTTGCGCCCCTAAGACGTGAGAGCCCCTGGCCGCTGGGCAGTGCTGTTATTCCCAAAGCACACAACTGCATGAGAAAGACACTTCTCTACACTGCAGAGTAAAGAAATCCCAAGTATTTACAATTACGGAGTGTATTTTGGTAATAAGATAAACATACCTTAAATGCCATAAACTTGTGGTACGGTTTAGGAGCCCAAGCATATATCTCTACAGCATTCTTTAAGGCAATCACCAAGAACTTGATTCTTTCATATTTCACTAAAATAAAAGTAAAACTGATTTTTAAAACATCCACTTTCATTCAGACAAGACTAAACAATTCATTTCCAAGAGCTTACAAGGTTATCTCTCTGTTAGCTGCCACTGGTAAGGTTTGCACCTATAGATGAATACCAAGTTTATTCATGGCTGTGATCTACATATAATCCTTGTCCAGTCTCCCTATCTATGTTCAAAATACCATCTATGCAATAGTGTTTCCATAGAACAAATCCCCTACAAATAGAGAGAAATCCTTTTTTTTCCTTTTTGATCAGATCAGATTGGATTACAGTCCAAAACCCCCAAAAGACATCCAGTATCTTTTGCCTGTAATTCATATAGTAAATGATTCGTCAGATAAACTGGAAGATTTTTGACAATGAGCTATTTTAACCGAGATATTCTCTTCAAAAATTCTTCTTTTGGATTAAGCTTTCCTCCACCCACAGCAGCCCCAGCCACTCACCAACTTTGTAGTGGATGCAGCCCTCCAGGTCTCCCACTGTGATCCAGCCCTGCTTCTTCTCTACTTCGGGGTCGTTGTGTAAAATCCTGTTCCTTAACCAGGAGAGATAGTACACGCGCAGCTTGTTCTTCTTTCCTGTGGGGAAAGGAGACTTTCCAGTAAGAGCTAATGAAAAGTAGGGAAGGGAAAACATGCAGCCCCAGCCATGCAGGCACAGGCCTGGGCTCCAGCTCTCCCTGTGACACAGCTGCTGGGGGTGAGCAGAAAGCTCTTCCATGGAAAAGCTTGAGATTTCAGTGTCCTTTCTTACTTACTAAGTGGAAAGCTAAATTTTATTTTTGTTTTTGTTCTTGGGTTTTTTTTTCAGTGATGTTGAAAATAATAAAATAATGGGTTTTAGTATTCTTTTTTTTTGTGGAAAAAAAAAAAAAACAAAACGATAATTTCACATGCTTAATGTAAAGCAGAGACCAGACTTCTACCTCCCACACTGCAGGTGGGTGAAATAAGAGACAGACTCTCTCACTTACTCACAGGCTGGAAATGTTCCATTTTGTGTAAATAAATGTGCAAAGACAGAGACTCGGGTAAAGCAGAGACACGAGCCCAGCTCCCTTAGTAATTTACCCAACCACTGAACTACCTGGCGTTCGGTTTCCTTCTCTCTCTCCTGCTTCATACACCAGCAATTCCACCCTGGAACCAAGGCACCTCCCCAGAGGGTTTTACAGACACAATTAGCTGAAAAATTCCTGAGTTTTATAAATGATCATTCACTGAAGAAAAAAAAAATCCTAATTGGAAAACATCTGACTAGCTCTCCCAGCTACCAGCAATACTAGAGACCTGTGCAGGCAAAACAGGCCTTGGGCACCAGTAAGAGCCTGACTCTGCTCTCACTCTTGGTGGCAGAAATTCTGGGGCCAGTTCACCCTATTATTCATACCCTAATTCTCCTTTACTGTTCCCACATTTCTGCAGTTTTTGACACTTGCTATCCACAACCCATCCTAGGCCCATCCTGAAGCATGATTTTAATGCAGTGCACAAGCTGCATTTGCGTTTGCTCTGCGCTGGGCTATACGGCACCAAAGCAACTGTGCATTTCTGCAAGTCGCTGTCCCCTCTAGTGGCTACAACCTGGCTAGAAACCTCCCTGCTGCCCTCTTGGGACACACACACCAGCTTCCACCGAGGTCAGTGGGAATGGACTGATATTATAAACCAAGAGACTTGTCGGCTAATCCCCACTCACGCATCTCCACAGCCCCAACAGCTCTTTCTCATCACTGCCTCCGAGGCCAATACTCCCCCGGGGAGCTCTGCCCTCCCGTTAATCTTCCCGCTGTGCTAAACCCCCTCGTTCTTACAGCTCTATCCTCAAAAACACAGTGGAGTCGCAGAACAAAGCAGATCACAAGGCAGCATCTTTTGAAGAGATCTACCTGAATTAAGGCAACAGCAATTTGCGGTTTAACAGACAAGGGAAGCCAAGGGAAAAATACTGAACATGAAAGTAAAGTGGGGATATTAAGCAGTTTTCCTAATGAGCATTTCTCTTGCTGTCCTCCGTGAGAGTTGCCAGACAGATATCAGCAGGACAAGGCTCTGCCCTGGTTCCTTCACCCCTATTTTTGGGGACCAGAGGCCGTGCTCCTCTCTCTCTGAGCGGGCGGCTGGTCTGACAAGGGTGGTTTTACCCTCTTGCCAGAAAGTGCTCATGGCTGCAAGCTGGGAGATCTGGAGCCTGAACCCTGAGGTGGGACAAGTGCCCGGGTGCAGGTCTGCACGTAAACCGAGACCCAGGAGCAGAGCTCGTCGCTTTGTCGAGTGTTTGACTACCCTCCTTGCTGCATCTTGTCTGAGCAGCAGCTGCTTGGGAAACAGGAATGAAAAGGTTAATTAAGGCAGAGAGAGCGGCAGCCGCACCTGATATTGTCACGAGGACGTTAAGGCCCTCGAGTACGTCCATCTGCTGAAATCGCCGTCTGTTGATGAGGTTGTAGACCTTGCCTTGCCCGCTCCGATCCAGCAGCATCAGGCCGTTTTCTGTGCCCACCAGGAGGTTCACACCTGTGCAGGAAACACAGAGGATAACTGGCATCGGGGTCCCCGGCTGTGGTCCGTGAGGGCCTGCTCCAAAGGATTATGTCCTGTGGTCGCTTTCTCCTGCTTCATGCACCACCAGCAGAGTGACAGTCACAACTAAGGCTTGTGGTCCTATAAACATCAAGGGTCACTCTTACAGCAAAACCAAGACATAAAGTATTTCAGACTTTGGTATCTTTCCACATTGCTTTTATCGGTGGAAGTAAAATAATATTTACTTTCAGGCAAAAAAACAGGAAGAAAAAGCCTAATTGATAGGGCCAGAGTTATCATTGATTTGAAGCCACAAAGGTATTTTTGCTAACTTCAATCTCATCCTGGCTCTTAGGAGCTGGACGGCCACATGATGGCCTTGACGGGAAGGATGTGTGACGGGAGCTGCTGGATGGCGCCCAGGAAACAGGCACGAGGCTTCCCGAGGCAGCGGGCTCCGTCTTCGAGCAATCACACACGAGCTGAATCCCACGAGCCGAAGTGGGGCTGAGCGTCACCGCAACCTCCAGGCCCAGCGAGGACATGCTCAGGGCCACAGGGACAGAATGGACATCAGTGCAGCCCAGAAGGCAGGGCCACCCGAGGCAGGGGCTCAGTTTTGGGGTAAAACCTTTGTGTTCTCTTGCTAGCCACGCGCTCCCGGGAGCTCTGCAGAGGTGCAACGAGGAGCTTACCCCACAGAGCAGCACAGAGGATTTCTGAGTTGAAGCGCTTCTTGTACTTCCTGATCTCGGGGGTGTCGCTGTGGGGGCGGATGTTGGTGGGGTTCACGTTCACCACGGAGATCTTCCGCGCTTCGTTCAGCTTCGCCTGCTCTTGCCTGAGCAGTTCACTGGTAAACAGTGCTGGGAAGACACAAAACCAGACCCGGAGCCGTGACTGACGAGCTCTACATACTTGTGCTCTCAGGATTTGGGCAAATAGCAAGAAACTATTCATTTATTTTTTCTGCCGAGGCAGTCATTAGTAGGTAACAAGCTTTCATTCTTGTGAGAGGCGCTCAGTGTGGGTTTGAACCAACAATAAGTTGATGTAGCTGAGGTGTTCAGACTCTCAGTCCAGCCTACAACATTGACCAATGCTTTCTCTGCCTATTTGTCCACATTTAAACAATTTCTGTGACTCCTGAGCAATTCTAAACTTTCCAGATCTGTCTGCCAACCCCCAGTTCTGCAAAGGCAGCCTCAACATCTTTCCCAGTTGCACTTACAGTCAGGGATTGATGGATTTTTACTATTCCCTGTTCTCGCTTGGGGCTCTCTTTCTTGTGCTATTTCACTGGTGGTGAAAGGAGGATTTGTAGGAAATTGGAGAGCACAAGGATACAAACACGAGCAATATTTTGATGAGAGTAAGTGAAATCTGGAAGAGATTTGCTGTGGGATAGGCACCTTCTACGATCTAGCTTTCCTGGGGCCTCCCCATCCACACTGCTTCCTACCAGTAGCAGACGATTCTTCATCTTCGTCTTCATCCTCATCAGTAGGCGAGGTCTGATACACTCTGGTGTCCACGAAGGGCGTGAAAGAGGCTTTGGTGCTGCTTCCCATGCCGTACTGCAAAACAGAGCAGGGCGAGAGCTCAGAGCACGGCAGGGATGGCAACATCCGTGGGGACCCCAGGCGAGCGGTGCCGGGGCCGCGTTAGCCGAGATGCTGCAGCGTCTCAGGTAGAAGCTCCCTTATCTCCACCCGTGCATTGGCCGAGCGCCTGCCTGGCCCGGGCTGGAGGGAGACTTTATCTTAATGGGTTGTAAAAATCTGGTTTGGGACCTGTCACTCGCACAGGAGAGCTCGTGCAGCCACAGTGCTGCTTCAGGCTCATGTTATCCAGGGACCTGCGGGCTGACACCAAGACACTGCGGCCCCAGGAGAGCAGCGCGGCGGCTCGCGGGCAGCAGCCCTGCTCTGCCCTCTGCTGCGCTGGGTTGTCACTGCTCCCACGTCTGTCACCAGGCCACGGCCGAGCTGTGGCCCTTGTAGCCTGGCTACACGGATTTGGGGAGAAGGTGATGTGCTCGAGTCGGGAGAAGCAGAAAGGTTTCTGGGCGAGTTGTATGGGTATTTAGGGAGAGATTTTTAGGGAGATCTGACATGCAAAACCATGAGACGTCTGCCTTACCCACCCTGCTCACCTGCCTCGAATGCTGGTGTTTAGCACACATCATGTGTACATCATATAGGGGAGCACGTATGGGTTGTCTGAAATTTTAATATTTAATATTTAAATTGTCTATACCTTTTCAAGTGAGAAAGCTAAGCTCTCATTCCTCAGCTATCAGAACTTCACTGGAACATACCACAGCGAACGGCAGAGGCAATACTGCACTAAGGGAATTTGGGGAGGAATATGTGACAACCGCACACTGCCCTTTTCTGAAGCCACTGCTTTGCTAGGGCAGAGAATGAGGTTAAGAGCTTCTCCCAAGCCAAATGAAATCCTTATCTTGGGAGTCAAAGTGACATGATCTCCACCCCTTGTTGAGCAGCTTATTTTTTCCTACTACACTATTTATCTAGGATATTCTTTATTTATGACCTACATTAGGAGCTGTTACAGCAGAGAAAATCAAATTTGCAACAGCAGCAGCAGCAGAACCGTTCACATTTTTCTTCCTCAGGACATTTTCCTTCCCTAAAGTAAATCTTCCTTAGCTCTCTTTTAAGTCACTAAGCCAACAACATTAAGCCTGCTGTCCGTGCCAAAGCCAAAGCTGGCAGCCCTCACGCTGGCAAAGTGCATGGATAAGATCAATTAAAAAGAAAAAGGCAAGAGAGCAAGGTGAGCGGGCGAGCAAGGTGGAAAATGATGAGACATGAGAGAAGGACCAAGGGGAGAGTCCCCACGTCCCTCGTGGGTCTGCCCTGCTCTAAAGAAGCCACTTGAGCTGCACGGAGTAACTGCAGCTCTCATGGTGCAGGTGGAAGAGCAACCCTAAGGAGCTGAGAGCAAACACAGAGCTGAAAAGAGCGCCCACATTTTGCACGTTTCCAGCATTTCATTGTGGCAAATCCAACTTTGACCATGGGCTGGAGATGACGGAGGGTAGAAACTACAAGGAGAGGCTTCCTGGCCGGAGCGTGAGGGCAGGAGAAGGGCCCGTGCTCTGCTAGGAGCCTGCAAGACGCTGCACCTCTTGCTTCGCTCATTATCTGTACGCCAACAGCTCCATCACGTCGCTTTTGTTTCCATAGGAACTGGATGAATTTCCCCCCAAATAAAGGGTAACTGAGAGCCCTGCAAAGAGTTAACTGCCTGAGGCAGAGAACACTGCAGGAAAAGATAGTGTATTTGTGTGTACATTATGGCCAAAATCTCTGCATGCGCGTATCAGATATACTCCCTGCCTTGTTTCATTCATACACAATAAACATGCTTTTTTTCCTGCATAGCATGTTTGCTTTTTCCATAAAGATCAGCAGCTCAAGGAGAAAAAATCCAGTATTTACACAGATCCTTTTCTGATCCAGATGCTTTCAAAGTAATGACTTATGATGTACAAATCCTTCATTTGGATGCTCGCAGCATCTTTTTTCTTTGCTCAGATTTAGCTGCTCTTCTCCTAAGAACTTGCATTTTAGTAATTTCCCCATCTGTTATTTAAATACTAAGACCTCGCCTTGCTTCAGGCCCCGTTCAACCTTTTTTACCCTTGTCTCAGCTTGAGTCAGTACCAAGCTGCAGATGAAACAATGTGGGGGCCCTTTCAATCTCCTATTCTGACAGTGGCCAAAACCAAATAAATAAATGAAACAACCTGAATTTCCAACAGCCATTTGATAAAGTATCACTGTTAAAACGAGCACTGATACATGGATATGGCCTTTGATGCACTGAAACCAGCTCTCTGTCCCACTGCATGGCTCAAGCGCAGGACTCATGGATGGGCAAACTACCAGATCCAATTCCAAACAAGACGTCTACATGCTGGTTGGACAGGGATAGTTTTGCTTGCATTACTGGAAGCCTGTGAACTAAATCCATAACTTTCTGTTTCCACCCACTCCTGGCTTTCTCGGCCCTGAAAATGCAGTTTCAGAAATGGAAAACATCACCTTGGTTGGTAATGAATATACTGAATGAATATATTTCAACCCAATCCTTGTAGCTTGTCTGCCCGTGTTTAAGCAGTCTTGGAATATCCCTAAAAGGTGCTACTTCCAGGACTAGCTGTCTCATCGCTGCTTTCAAGGAAAGGGAGAAAACCCTGAGGTCAAGTCATGCACCATCTGTTCTTACATTTTATCAATGCAAAATTTCAAGCAATTTTTATACTGATAGTAAACTATGAAGTGGGTGCATCATACCCATAAAAGAAAACAAGATGACAAAACTCTTAATATGTGTCCAGCAAGAAGGAAAAAAAAAAGCTTATTTAACACAAAATGTGTTAACTTTTCATGGGAAAATAGAGGAAAATCCATGGTCCCTCCAGTCTGTAATGGTAAGCAAGGTACGACATTCAGTTGTCTTAGGGATAAAATACTGTGCTCGTTAGGATTGTTTATGTTCTATACAAAGATTACATTCAAACACGTCCCTGTAAACCAGCTGCCAGGAAGAACCCCTCTGCTGTGACGAGGAACATGCATGTTTAAAGGTGTGCAAAATGTTTTTAGCCGGACGAACTACACTGAAATTTTGACTTTGTAATTTCTGTTAACCTTTCAGGTCCTGTTCAGTACCAGAACAGAGATGGCAATGAGTAGAAGTCTGGCCCAGAGTAAAAAAATAGCATCACTGGGTGTCACGTTCTCCTAATATTTCCAAGTGCTAAAAAATGGGGATTTTCACATATGTTAGCAGCATTCAAGCCTTTATTACCAAAGAAATAGGTGATGGTTTGGGATCGTCAGGTACAAACGTGCAGCAAATAACCCTATATGAATAATCCTGCGCATTCCCTATGCACCACAAGACTCTCAATCATCCACACGGACTGGAGGCAGCGAGAAGAGCGAAGCAAGCCGGGGGAAAACCAAAACGCGATCAAGCCCCTTGGCCAGACAGAGGGGTTAATGCTCGAGGGAAGCAATGCAAAGGGAAAGGAGGCCCCGCCACCTACTTCAGGCACCGCGTCCATGTCCTGCGCGTGCGAGGAGCCGCGGCCCAGCGCCTCGGTCGGCGTGCCCGCCGGCGAGTGGCTCTGCTGCACCAGGTCGGGCAGGTTGATGTGGCCTGCAAAGCCATTGCTGGCCGCGTGGCCCGAGCGCTTTTTCTCACCAGAGGTCTGCAGAGACACAAGGCGTGAAGAGGAAAGAGAAGGGGGGAAAATAAAGAGGGAAAGAGGAGAGAAAAACAAATGCAAACGAAGTTGATTGCAGTCACCCAGTTCCTGAAGCAAGCACAGCACAAGGGCCCTCTCTGCTGTCTCTGTCCCCGTGCAATGAATCTGGCAAGCAGCAGATCAGATCAAACCACCCCCCAGGAGATATAAAGGCAGGATTAATCACCAAGTCAATCCAGAGCCACGAGGCACATGACAGCAAGAGGAGAAGCCTTGGCACCACTGTTTGGAAGAGGCATCTCAGGCCAGATTCTGGTCTTACCGCCATGGGTGCCCAAACCCATGGCCACACCATGGCCAGCTCTGCTGCCCAGGACGGTGGCCTTGGCCGGTGACATGGCTGACCCTTGAATCTGATCCTTTCCAAGGCCACCATGGCAAGAAGCCCAACTGCAGGATTCGCAAATGCTAACACAGCCCCGTGGCTTGTTTCTGTACCACAGAACAGCAGTGAACAGCACCGGTGCTCTCCCTACATACGTTCACGCAATGACTCCTTCGTGCGCTGCACACGAAGTTCCCCTTAGGATCAGTAATTTGATGTCTCTGCCCTTTGGGCTCTCTGCTCTGAACAGACGCCTGCATTTACTGTATGTAAAGTTTTGCCTTTACATTACAGTTTGCCCAACTCTGAAATTCAGGGTGGGAGGCAGCAAACACTGTGTGCCTGCTTTTGCTAGCTCCTCTCTTTCTTCTAAAATTGCACAAAACATTTTTTTCCTTTTCCTTTTTGTACAAAGAAATGAGAAAAACTCAAGCCTGCTTGACAGCTACTACCTACTCTGAAGGTGCCTCCTTTACAATTCCCTGGTCCAAACTCCCCTCCCTCCTCATCCTCTCGCATATTTCTTCCTTATAGCCAGACAGCAACATGACATCCCAGTTTTTCTTACTTGCGGGGTTCAATCCTTCTCATCCAGCAGAGCCGCTACCAGCCTACATTTCTGATGGTATTGCCAACATGTTACAGGGATAGCAGGATACGGACAAGGATAGGGAAATCTGAGCTGTCCTACAGCCAACTAGACTTGCTCAGCCCTGTTCCTTCCACACACACCGTGAGCAATGGCAAAGCCATGTCGCTTTGTCCATGTACCGCACGTTTGTCCTGCTACCTGGGCGCCTGCGAATGGGGCAGGCTGGGATAAGGGGCAGATTCGATTGCTGAGAATGTGATAAATGCAGCGGGCCGAGATTTTCCAACTGGGCTCCCGAACCAGAGCAGCGGGAGCAGCGCTCCGGGAAACGCCTGCGGCTGCCGCACGTCAGCTGGATGTCTCTGATAACTGAGTGGCAGGAAAGGCTGAAGAGAAGAGAAACTTTGGGCCCGACTCCAAGTGTACTAAATAAATGCTGTAAGCGGAAGATAACTTCTGTTGCCTGGAGCTATTTTGGGATTACAGCAGAGTAATTTATAGCAGAATCCACTCCATTGTGCCGCGGTTTTACTATTCACTGCTGTTTGTAGTTCCGAGAAAACATTTGTGCTTGTCACATTTGCTCAGCGTGTAAATTGCCCTGCGAGGTCATGAACGAGCACAATTTACTCAGTCATTTTGTGTTCCGGATACCCAGCACAGTTACTTTTTGTGCTTACAGGGACAAAACCTCCTGAAGATGCTCCACGGAAACGTTTGTTTTACAACTTACCTCCCTCACCATTAAAGTCCCTTCCCTTGAAATATTGCTAAACGTATCTGCATGGGATGTCTCCAAATTGTGGGTCGTCACCATGCCCAGGTTGTACGGCTCATTGCTTCCAGGAATCCCTGTGGGTCTGAGGACAGAGAAGAAAGGCATTAGGGACCTTTCTACCAATGCAGATATTTACCAATGCAGCATTATTATTTCAAGTGTGGGTGACACGTCTTCACATCTCACAGGAAGAGCAGTGAAGAAGTAGGTTTTGGTGCGGTTTCACTATGTGCCTGACCTGGTAGCTCTGCTCTACACCTGTCATAATTCCTTTTCTAATAAAGCTAAAGAAAGATCCACAGTGATAGAATCACAGAATCACAGAATGCCTAAGGTTGGAAGGCACCTCTAGAGTCATCTAGTCCAACCCCCCTGCACACGCAGGGCCACCTAGAGCACGTGGCACAGGGCAGCATCCAAA
>JAWLRI010000640.1:6299545-6414655 GCA_034781795.1 Crypturellus tataupa
CTTGCGGCGAGGTTGGAGCAGAGCCTGTGCCGTGAGCAGAGTTCCCTCGGGAAGGCTGCACGGAGCCTGTGCCACGAGGAGCATCCCCTTGGCAAGGCTGGAGCGGAGCCTGCGCTGCGAGGAGCATCCCCGTGGGGAGGCTGCACGGAGCCCGTGCCGTGAGGAGCATCCTTGTGGGGAGGCCAGAGCAGAGCCTGCGCCACGAGCAGTGTCCCCGTGTGGAGCCTACATGGAGCCCGTGCCGCGAGGAGCATCCCCGTGGGGAGCGTCCTCGTGGGGAGGCTGCGCGGGAGCCGCCGCGCCGCCCGGAACACAACAATGCGCCCAACGCCAGCGCTGGCCCCAAGCTAGCGAAGCACTTAAGCCTCTGCCGGAGGCTACAGCGCAGCCCTAAGTGCTTTCCCCTAGGCTTGGGGCACCGATCGAAATCACGCACTCTCTTTAGCGCTGCGATTCCCCACGGGCTCTCGCCAGAGTGCGGCTTTCGAGTCTCCCGGCTGCAGGAGCAACGGCACTAGCCTCTTTTTATGGGTCCCCAGGGTTGCGCTATGGCACCGAATGGAAACACGGCCAATCCGGTTGGCAACATTCCTGCGGGAAATAATTGAGGACTCACAGCAGGTCGGCTCGGTCGCGTCACGTCTCGGTTGTCTTCCTGTTTTATCTTCGCAGGCTCATGCGGGAGCACGGGTGACCCTTCTGGCTTGACGTTTCCTGGGCAAAAGGAAAGCAGGGGAATCAGAGGTGGGAGCAATCAGCAGCTCTGCAGCACCTGACGTTGGGAGGAGATAACCCGTCTCAGCATCCCTCGTTAGTAAAGACAAAAACAAACCCAAAAGGACGATTGGCAATAAGTTACTTTTATTGACTACCTAGAGAGGTGTGATTATTTCAACAAACAGACACGCCATCTTCTAGCCAAGTCATAAAAAATTCAAAGCTTGCAGGCAGCGTTCGTTTTAATGTGCTCCAGCTCACTGGATTTATATTCCAGGGCTGTGAGAGAAATGCAGATAAACTGCCTGTATGTGCCTGAGCAGCTCCTGGCGCGATTAAACAGCAGAACAGGAGATAATTTTAAGAATGGCTTTAAGAAGCTGGGGAGCGGTTCCGCTAGGAACACCAGCCCACCGTTAACAAAGAACCCAAAGCATTTCCAAGAAAGCTGCTTAGAGGACAATTCCCTTCTCTGCTCCCAGCTCACGCTTCGGGTGCAAAGGGTTGCGAAGGGGCCAGTTTTATCTGGGAAAACGGGTCGCCGGGAGCGTTTGGAGGGGGACCGCCGCTCACCTCTGACTCGGTTGCGCTCGCTGGAGCCTGCCTGGGAGCCGGGCTGGGAGCCGCCCTGGGAGCTGGGCTGCGAGCTGGGCGTGCTGGAGCTGGAGGAGCTGCCGCTGCTCGTGCGCTGCAGCGGGCTCTCCAGGATGGGCTCCGTGCGCCTCAGGTCCGGGTTGCTGCGGGAGCACGGACACGGCGTCAGCGGGGGCCACGCGCGCCTCGGCTTCCTCCCCACCGCGGTCCTGTCGCGGCCGCGCGTAGCGCGGCACAAAGCACCGACACAGCCACCAACAACGTCTCAGTGTGCTGAGACACTTTGCGAGGACCTCTCTGCAGGTCTTGGCTTCCACAAGCCCTAGAATCACCCAGGGACCTTACGGTGTCTTGCAGATATAGAGGGGTGGGCTCTGCGCACATGGACGAAGCCTGTAGAGCTCCACCAACACATCTTGAGTTCTAAGGCATACACCAACACTGCCCACAGAGACACAACTGTTAACAGGCCATGAGAAAGTCCATCCCTCTCTCTGATGGATTCTGCTCCATGTTTCTCATACAAGGACTAACGTGAGGCAACAGGACACCTTCTGTGGGAGAACACAGGGCTGGAGTCTGCTCTCCTCAAGCTACTGATCCTGCAAGCCCCACTAAACCCCATGGATGCTTGGTGACCACCCAACATCTCTGGGCCATAACCACAAAGAGCCCACTGGAGCTGGGCCATAACCACAAAGAGAAATCATTAGAGCAATTTTATACTCTTTTGTTTTGCCAGTGCAGCAAGAATTAGCAGACTGCTTACTTGGAACTCTGTTTCACCCCTAGACATGCACTCTTGGATTTATCTGCATCAATCAATATTCATTGTAAAATTTGCAGCTTGCTGTTAAACTGTGAAACAAATGTTTTAGTGAAGAAAAAAACTCAGGTTTGCAACAAGGCTGTAGATTACTTTTGCTGCTTATTCACACTTCCTAGTTTTCATGGTTTCCTATGTCAGCCACTTCCAATTTGCGTAAGTTACCCACTTCAGGCATTTTCTTCCTTGATTTCTCTACCCTCTATGAACATACATAAATCTAGAATAAAAGCATCCTTGACATACAAAGAGTGACTAATATTTTTCAGAGTATCAGATGCCTTTAGGACATTAAGTCTTATTTGGCACTGAAATGACACCAGAAGACATGCTCATGCAGAGTTATGCAATTTGTTTTTATGCAAGAATTCTATTAAGTGATCTTATTATTCAAAGTCCTGTTAAAAATGTATAGAAAGCTTTTTCCACAGAGCCCAATTAGGACCTTGTGTACATTAGAATTATGCTGGAATCCTGCCAGGTTACATAATGCAGTTGCAATCAAAGGCATTGAGCATTAATATAAGGTGTGTGCTGGGCCACTGTGCGTCATTCGGGGCTGCTCAGAGGCTATTGGAGTGGCACAAACTGGCTGGGTTGTGCACGGCCCCGTTGCCGCAGCTGGGTGATTGGCAGAATCACTTGGACGTGGCCTTAACATGGGTATTACACTGAATTGCTGCCTAGTGTTATCTTGCATTTACACAGGCACTCATTAAAATGATAAAAGCAAGATAGTGGCTTTCTGTGCAAGGAAATATTTCACCGGTCATTACAGGGGTGTTGCACGCAAAAGAAAGTGTATTTTTACCATATTAACATTTATGCATGGGAGGAATCAAGAACCAAGAGAAGAAGTGGTTAAAAAAGGACAATGTGAGAAATGCTGCATTATCATGAAAGAAATAAATGCTATCATTTCACTGATGAGTTAGTTTAATGGACATTTTTGCTGTCTAATCATTTTCAATTTTCATCAAACTGAAGGCTTTCAGCTCAAATGGTATCGCTGACTAAATTAATTCATAAATGCACTGGAAACTTTGGCAACTTGTATATTTGCCTGCATTGGCCAGGACTGGGATCATGAGGTTGAGGGAAACACTGCAACCTTCATCTGGAATCCTACAGTCTCACATTATCATTTTTACTCGACACCTTCACATACTAGGGCTACATCGTACAACAACCTACCGCATTTCATATATTTCAGGTGATAGCCTGAAAATTAAATTACTATTTAAAAATTAAACTAAAAGAGCAGCATTTTCAAGAGCTCAGAATGCCTCAACCTTAAGCAATAAAAACTCCACAATATGAATGCTTTTTTTTCTCTTATTTAACAGGATTCTTGCCTTCCTCCTCCTGCTCCCCTTGCCAGCTACCTAAGCCGCTGCCCGCTGTACGCGAGGCTGCTGATGCACGTCCAGGCATTCGGCTGGAACGAAGAAGGCATATGCTGGAAAGCTGGTTACAGAGCACAGCATATGGCTGCGGATATGCCAGCGCTCACTACTTGACCTAGACTTAAAAGGACAAGGCAAGAAATGGAAACCAGAGAGCTCCTTCATACCACACTACACGGATCACAGGTTTATCCAGACTCCTACCTGCCTATAGTGCCTTCTGTCTTCCCCAGGAATATTCTAATGTCAGTGGCATGTTAGCTGGGAAAAGACCCTTGTCCTAGGAGGTCAAAACTGCTTTCTTACTTGATCTGTGCCTCAGCAGGAGCTGGCTCCCACCATGGCACATGAGCACGTCCCCAGCACATTCAGGCTTTACCCATGAAAATCTGCTCTGACCAGTTGGAAACGTGTAGGACTGAGATCCTCCTGCTGCCTTAGTGCAACACAATGTTCCTCATTACCCGCAGGAGAAGAGGTTGGGAGAACCAGGATCTATTCCCAATAAATTGTCCAAATTCTTGTTCAGTTCCACAGCACCCAGCTAGAAACCCCATCCACAAATAGACTCAGATCAGTTTGAAGGCAGCAAAAGCACCAGGAATCTGAACAATTCCTTAGTGTGTTGTATCACACTCAAAGGTTGAGATTGTTTAGATTCCTGCTGCTTTTGCTCCCTTCAAACTGGCCTGAGTCTGTTCTTGGATGCATGAAGAGGAAACCTGGAATGAGCTAGGGGTTTTTGACACCGCGGGGTTACTCCTGCACCACGCTCGCTCTCCCGTACCTCGCACGGATCGGCTGGGATCCCAGTCGCGGTCCCAGGGCGCTGCCGTTGCCCGGGGAGTTCTTCCTTGCCAGAGCGGGGGATATGGAAGTGGTTCGTTGAGGCACCTGGGAAGGAAACGAAGACAGTCACAGGCATTGAGTTCGCCCAGCTAAATCAGGCTGCTGCTCACACTTCTGAGAGATCGGGTTTCAGCATTTCCTTAAGATTCAATTTATAATTGATTTCCCACTGAGAGAGATGCAATATTTATAGCAATTATAAAACATAAAGCTCCTGGCTTTTACAAGGAACCGCCTGAGCAGGAGATGGATGGGAGCTGCAGAGGTGCGCAGCGCAGAAGAGCCCGCAGCACCACGCAAAGCGGTGCAAAGGGGGCAAAGACCTTCTATTCTCCAAAGCTGAATGTATACACACATATATACACATATAAGTAGCCTAAATTAATGAAAGAACCAACACAGTGTGGAGTTTTTAATATAAAATTCTCTATGCAACACATTTCAGCAGCCACTGTGGGATTTTTAGGGGTGTCTACATAGGGCATAGCACATACTAGAGGGAACGTGCTGACTGCTGGTTAATCAAGAGGGCTGAAAGTGGGAAGATCCAGGCTGAACTGCTCAATGCTCCTGGCCAAATCAAGGCAAGGGCCGGGCCGGCGGGCGCATCGCCCGGGTTGGCACCCGCTCGTCACATCCTAGCTCCGAAACCGCTGTGCACCAACACACAGCAGCGCCATGCGGGAAAACACACCGTACTCGTGCCTGCCAGAAGGAGGTACGGCAATACTCACCTGTGGAATACCTTGCACCAGGTAATAGAGAGGCCAAAAGCTCAGCGGGGTTAGCAAAAAAAGGATCAGGTAATTTTTTTGGAGAATAAACACACAGTTACGTTAGACAAGCCAAAATGATTCAGCGAGAGACAGCCTTATATTCTGCGTCATAGCTAGCAATAACTTATTCATTCGCTAAAAAGAAATTCCCCCTATGGGCAGGTTACTCTGCAATCATGATTTTTGAAGTTTCTATTACCTTCCTCTGAAGCATCTAGTCATGAACACTGGCAGAAACAAGACCCTGGACCCAGAGACAGCCAGCCCAGGCTCCTGGGACAGTCCTTTGGTTCCTGGTTCCTACTTATCTTCCTCAGTAAAATGTGAAGTGAGACTTTATGTCTATTATTGTGGATACAACAGCTTTAAATGTGAAGCACTGCTTGGTGGGGGGAGCTTTTCCATAACTTGGGGTTTCCTCAAATCTAGGGGCACGAACTGTTGGGTGCCCAAAAGACCCAGCCGTGCTGTGATGGAGCGCGGCTGCGACCAGAACGGGTGCTGTTCTCCAGAGACCCGAGCAAACCGCAGCATCACACGGTGCTGTTTTCAACCTCGCCAGTATTGAACCCCAAGGGATTTTCAACATCAGCATCAAGGGTCGGTTTATGAGGACGGGCTGCTTCGGCTCTCACCAGCTATGAGGTGGGGACTGAGCTGGACCATCGCTTGTGAGCAGAGGTGACACGGGGAGCAGCTGTCCCTGCAGGTGGAGGGTTTGGGACCTGCCTTTCCTCTTAAGCAAACACTGATGCATCTTATCACCTGGTGGTAGCAGGACTAAAGTATTACTAAAACCGCTTGTGACATACCACCATGGAGGCCATTAGCTCTTAAAAACGCAAGTCACTTGCTTGTTAACCCAAAGAAAAACTGCCTCTCAATCATGGACAAATACAACCTGCCCTGCTGCCGCTAATCGACTTGAAGGATTTTTCCTCTGTAAAAATCCACCCAGGCTGAGGGCTGATTCACTGTAAGGGGAATTTTAACGGCCGAGTTATAATTCATCCAAAATGAAGGTGTATAAACAACGCAACCGAAATACCAGAGCAGAAGAGTCTTAATTAAAGAGGTACTGCCAGATGCTGCCATAACGTCAACGGAGGAATAAAGCTGCTGGAGCCCTCACAAATCTTCCATCAAATATTGATTACAACTGCAGGCATGGCACGGGGCTGAAAGGACCCGTCTTTGCGCATATAACAAATTTTATGTCCTGCAATTCTATTTAAACCGATGACTTCGTATCCTCGGGGGGAAGAGGAAGGGGTTTGCTGGGGACTCGCTGCGTCCCGAGCTGGTTCTGCGCCCGCAGCGGCGGCACTGCCCCCTTCCCGTGCTGCGAGGGAGGAGCGGGAAGGTTGTTACCTTTGGCGGGATGTCTTCCTCCTGCCGTAACCAAGAACTTCGGTCAAACTTTTCAATGCGAGGGGGCAGAGGAGGGTTTTCTGAGGTGGGGTCCGAGTTCTGCCTTGGCATCTCGGGGCGGTGAGAGGCCACCGTCAGAGCCTCCTGAAACCCAGCCATCCCCTTGGCGGGCTGTTCATGCAGGGACTGAGAGCCAGACAAGGAGCTTCCTTGGGATTTCACAGTGACCAGATGTGGAATCTAAGCACCAAGTCAAAACACAACTATCAGTACAAGGTGGAAAAAAATAAATTAGAAAAAAAAAAAAAAGATTAAAAATTCGATTAAAAAATTTTTTTTTGATTAGCAGTTCAGATGCACTAAAAAGCCCCCTCGGGTTGAGACCGGCACCGCCTCGGTTTTGGGAAGTTCTGACTTGCACCAAATGAATGCAAAAGCTCTAAAAAATCATGGTCGCGCAGCTCAGCGTTTCAAAGCCAGGAGATGCCCTGTACATTCTAGTCCTTCCCGTTTCTCCCTAGACCCCGGGATGCAGCGCTCGCTGCCAGCCCCGCACGCTGCCCTGCAGCAGTGCCAGGCTGGATGCACGCGGATGCACATGGATGCGCGTGCACGGCCGGGTCCGGCGCCGCCGAACCTCAAAACTGCGTCTCTAACGTTGTGCTAATGGTGTCTGGCATGGAATCTGGTTGTTAAAAATAAAGGAAACAATAATAAATAATAATTAAAAGAATACTTAGGAATTCTGAGGCACAAATGGCTTAAAAAAACACCTGGAGGAATGAGTGTCTATAGGTATAGGCGGCACCCTATGCTATGGTTGAAACTTACAGATCTAAGGCTTGCAAGTGACAGGAAGGCTGTCACTTGGGGTGGGAAAACTGGGACTGGTTCTTTCCCAGGGCCACATACCGACTGCAATGGCCCCTTCGATGCAGCACGGAGCTGTAACCGTTATTTCAGTGCAAGCATGACATTTCTGCATATATGTGCACGCACACATGCACTGCTGCCCAGATTTCAAGTGACTTTTTCATTAGTATCTTAGTCAAAAAACACCTTGCAGCTGGTGACAACATATGTCACCAGGAAGAGTGTCATTTTTTTCAAAGGACTCAGGAAAAAATAGATTGTGCTCGGTCAATCAGAGACACCACTATGAAAGGTGGCTTTGTGGCTTAAGTTTGGATTATATTGGTTATATGTGGATTATGTATCTGGGTAAAAAAAAAAGCTGCATAAGGGCTTCCTTGCAAGTGTTTTGTTTAAAGCTGGCATTGTCCTGCTCACCTGCAGATGCCCCCAGCACAAGCTGCTCACACTTATCAGTGGATTTTCCCACAGAAAGCCCACGTGAAACTGGACCAAAACGCTGGTTCCTCCTCTCTGAAATCCACATTGGAGGCTGCAGGATTTGCAGATGCTGAACCAGGTCTGGCCCTGATGCTCTCCCAACTTTCTGTGGTGGGCTACTCACGGACCACATTACTTGGATTGGCTTTTAAAATACGGATTCCCCTCCTCACTGTGACCTACCGCCCTTTCCGGATGTATTTGTGACGGATGTTGACTCGATGGAAAACCAAAACAAAACTTTGAAGTAAAGCAACAAAGAAAGCAAAATCTCCTTCTGATGATCCTCAGCATCAAAGCAACCTGGGTCTATCAGGCTTTGGGTTTTAGGGCTTTAAATAAAACACACCCAAAGAGGAACAGAGCAGCTGCCTTACTGGTGCAGACCAGCGGTTCCTCTAGGTCCTCAGCTTGTTTCTAGTAGGAACCAGGACCTGATGCTTCAAAGGAAGGTATAACCCAGCATGATGTTTCTAACACATGGAGGTGACAAGAAGGATCCACTCATGAATGTAGATGCTGCCCTCACTCACAGACACACCTCGGACTCAGAAACCACGGAGCGAGACATCGTTTCCTTCCATCCACGACCATTCTCGTGACCTTACCGGCACCGCGAGCGTCCTGGTGCCTGCAAGCAGAAGCACCGTTACCTGCGGGTCCACGGGTCGGAGCAGGGGAGGGGTCCGGGCGGGCTGCACCCCGCTGATGCTGAAGGACTCGGAGCGAGGAGGCAGGTTGGGGTCGGAGATCCTGTTGGCCACCTTGTGCGGCATGGCCGGCGAGCTCTGACGGTTGAGCCGGGAGCGCTCCTCCACCTGCGGCAGCGGAGCAGAGCCCGTCAGCACCCGGCACCCTGCACGGCCCCACAGCCATTCCGCCTGCTTTCCAAAGACAGGATCCTATTTCCTGTTATTTTCCAAGGGACAGGGCTGCTCCAGGCACCAAAACTCTGAGGGCTTTAGGTATTTCCCTGTGGGGTAAACGCTCAAGTCTGGATCTTGGCAGGCCCAACCTCTTCAGCCAAGCTCAGGTTCTCAAGCAACCTGTATCAGCTTTACTTCATCTCCCCTCTTCTTCACCCCACTAACTTGCCCCAGGTTTATCTCCTCCATCATATTTTTGCCTCTCATCAGTTTTCTTCCTCCTCCCTTCCTTTTCTAAGGTAGCAGCCAGCCCCGTATCCCCCATCAAGACCCTAAAATATCGCTGCTGGCTCAGACGCTCTCCAGTGCAGCTCAATGTAGGGTTGCTCCAAGGGATGCACCACGGCCACGCTGCAACGTGCTGCACAGAGCAGCAGGATTCACCATACCGCTCTCTTGTGAAGTCTGAGACCCTCAAGGGAGACCATCAGGAAACCTAAATGGCCCCTCTAGCTTCTAAGAGGTAAAAAAGCCCCATGAAAAAACCATTTGTAGTTGAAAGCCAAGGCACATATAGGAAGCTCCTTTCTTTAGATACATCATGTTATTTTATGACTCTAGGATTCAAGTCACCCAGCAGATTGTGCAAACGATGCATTTTAAAGAGTTCCCCAAAGGACTATTTATATCTCATGTGCGTAACTCATCCTTGTGAATCCGAAATGCAAAAATAAAGCCTCAAGAAAAGGCAGTATGCCTCAAGAAGGTGTTTTTTGCAGATGTCTTCGGAGAAGCAGCTCTTGCCTTTTCCTAACTCTGAATGAAGCAAGGGGATCATTTACTGGAAACACTGCAAGGATTGCTTTGGTTAGATTGGAATCCAGGAATAAACATGGCAGCCTGCAAACGTCTGGCTTTGATCTAGATTTAGCAAGTCTGGCACCTTGTCATGTATGGAAGAAAAAAAAATCCTATGATACAGACATAAAAAAAAGCCCATTGTTTTCAGGTAATCTCGGTGGAAATACAATGGTTTCAGCTAACCCAGACCTATGTGCAGTCTGTGTGCTGCTGAGACGAGAGTACAGGAGCTGATACTCATGCAACATACGCTGTGCAGAATTTTGATACCTCAGCTGATTCATATTTTCACTCAGGAGTCATTAACGTGTGTTAAATACCATAGGCATGTCTTATAATTCGTCTGTGTCATGTTGAGAAGTAAACCATTAAATGGGTTTGCTTGCAAAGATCTACAGCTATTCTTTAAGTAAATATATATTCATGAAAGACATACAGGAGGTATTTATATTAATAAAAAGCAACCAGGGCACGAGTGCTGGGACAGGCTGTCCTAGAGCAGCTCCGGTGTGTCCCTATCCAAGCCTTGGCACTCACTGTGGCCACCAAAGGCAATGCCACCCATCCCGCTATTTTGGGGAGGTTTGTGAACCAGGAAGGAGGACGATGCTTGGTTTTCCAACCCCCATGGTCACCTCGCCAAGTGCTTCGTTTCACAAGCTCCACGCTCGGAGCTCTCCAGCCCTATCCCACAGCACCTTACTGACTCCAGCATTGCACAGGGATGGGGAAAGGCAGCACTCCGCAGTGCCAAACTCCGCAGGAATTCGTCATCGCTCCCATCGTTTGCCAAGTGCCTCTTTTATAATTCAAGATTCACGTCAAATGGGAAACATCCCGAGCAGCTTCTGCCGAGGCCCCCGTGGAAAGCAGCTAATGCTGCCATGAATTATTTCAAAGCCAAAGACGGATGACGAAAGCCAAGGGGACTGGAGGGGACGATGAAAAGCTGGCGGAGAACAGAGCTGCTGGTGACACAGCATAGCCCATGGAGGCACCAAGAGCTGGGAAGAAGCACCCCAAGACCGTGCCCAGGGCACCCAGGCCCCTTTGAAAGCACCCAGGTGAACAACTCCCTTGCTGCTCCTTTACGTAAGGACATACATGAATCTCTTTCCTTTCCAAGCTGTCCTTCAGCTGCAGGTACTTTTCCATTAAAAAACTGAATGTGTTTGAATCGAGTACTGGAATTGTCAAACTATGGCAACAACTTGGTGTGCCGACAGTGTAGATTTGGCCAGTAAGAATGGGACTTTACTATATGCAGCAAAATAGCTGAACTTTGCTAAAAAGGGACTGTGTGAAGTAGCTAAAATAGAGTATGGGCATGAGCGGAATAGTTATGGGAACCTCCCCATCAAACTACTGCTCTCAGGAGCATAAAGAAGGTAAATTTGCCCCTTTGAGCATTTCATTATAAACATGTTGCTGCTCTTATTCCCATTTATAGTCCCTTAATGTAAGGGAATTCTGTATCTGCAAATGAAGGTCAAATTCAATCCTTTGTTCTAGGTAAAGATCCCTTTTTATACGTCTTTGTTACAGATAGTTTTGGAGACAGTGCCAGAGATACTTTAGCAACGTTTTGGAGGGTTTATTTAAAGCTAGGTAATAGAATTTACTCCCATTTTCTGGTTTGTTACTTACTGCAGATGTGCAGTAGAGACCTATTTTGCAAAGGGCCACAGAGGCACCAACGAGGTGGAAGCTTCTCCTAGCAGAGGTAGGAGAACAGCTCAGATCTGTGTTGCTTGGCACATCAGCCTTGTCCACAGACCTACGGGAAGGGTTGGTAACAGTCCTGAAGCTTCTGCGAAGCACTCGCTATCAGCAAACTCTTAATTCTTGTGATATTTCAGGAAAGGAACAGGCCTAACCTTAAGTTCTTACTTTTCATCTGGAGTAGGCAAATTTTTCACAATTTTTGAAGCCCACATCTAACCTGAGAATGTGAGGAACTGATACCTCCCTTTGTTTCTTCCGTGGTTTAAAAACGCTAATAACTCTTGGTGCTGTTATCCTTGGCAAAGGATAGTTGATTGAATTTTTTGAGCATTTGATGCTTGCTGTTATTGTGGATTTAGTGCAGCTGAAGGTTGTGAATTGGAAAGTTTAGAAGAGAGCTAAGTGTTGGATGCACATTGCATCTGTGCCAGGACAACAAGGGGCCAGATTCCTGGCAACTGAGCACTGATCCCGCATAATGGGAAGAATAGGCGAATTATTAAAAGATCTTCCTGCCCAGGGGTAGGATTACAAAATTAAACTAACAAAATCCGAGAACTCTAGAAATATTAGTAACAAGAGTGAGCACTGGTCTTTTTGGAACCACCACAAAGAAATTAGGGAGAAAAAATGTGTTTGCATCTGATCCTGAAACTGCCTTGCAGACAGCGTGTGGCTTTTCAAGACTATTCAGACGGGCAATAATTAATAGCCAAGAACTCAATCATTAACAGAATTCCCTCTTCTGGGAATTCTCCTCTTTTTGGGAGGAGCCTCCTGTGCTTACACTGCTCCCTCTCTCCTACCTCCTTGGCCCACGCTGGCTTCTCGCTGGCATTTATGCCCTCCTTGTAATGGTAGAGGGGCTTCTTCTCGGCCGGCCGCTGCTCCTGCCGCTGCTGCTGCTGCTGCTGCTGCAGGGAGACCAGGTAGTCGCGCTCCTGCTGGAGCTGCCGCTGCAGCCGCTCCGCCTGCCGCTGCTCCTCCAGCTGCTTGCGCTTGTACTCCTGCGCGGGGGACAAAGAGCAACGTGGCTGCACGGGGACACCGGCACGGGCCTGCCCGCCGTGCAAATGCACTACCTCGGCACCCAGAGGCTGCAAATACAAGCGCCTTGCACCTTCCCATGCCACAGATCTGCTCTGAGAGAGGCACCTCAGCACCAGGTAGCTGTAATCTCACTGATGGAGACTTTAAATCCACATATGGAATGTGAAATCTGGATCTGAAACCCTTGGGCAGTCCCAAACAGATATGACCACACTGTATAACGTTCTCATAGGGCTTATAAGTTACCATTGATTTTGCTCAGGTTTTTCCAGATGGAAGGAACAAAGGACCAAGCCATGAGGTTCCAAACACCATCGGTTCACAGAAATCCAACCGAAGCTGAGGTCACGCAGCACTTTTTAGGACTGATTTATTGTTTGTGGCAACAGCTGCACAGCAAAGGCAACTGTGTGATCCTTCCCAATCCCTGGGGCTTTACCAGCTTTAATTACCAAATCATTAATGCTTTTAGAAAGTGCCTTTCTGAAAGTGAAGGACTTATGCGAGGCCTTTTTTTTTCCCTTTTCCCTAAAAAAAGCTAATGGGAAGAGAGACAAATAATAATCCCCGTGGATTAAAAGAAAACACAGTGAGAGCAACAGCTACGAGCATGACAAGAGGACAATTTTTAAAAAAGTCTAGAACACAAACAGCACGAGAGGGGATACACAACATTCCCGCGAAGGAGTCCGGACAAAAGCAAACGGGCGAAATACAAAGCGGGTATCGCAGGGCGGGCACATGGGGTGCAGCCACCCGCCGCATGCTGCAAACAGCCCCAAAGGACACGGCGCCCGGCGCGGCGCGGGCCAAACCGTTCGCCCCTCGACCGCAGGCGCGAGCGAGCCCGGGAGGAGATGCAAGAAGGGCGGCGCGAGGCCCCAAGCCCAACACGAGGGAGGTGGCGGCCGGCTTGGAGCCGCAAACGCCGTACGAGCAGCCGCGAGGCGCAGCTGGGGGGTCTGCGAGCACGCGCATGCAGGCGCGACGCGGAGCGACGGCGGCCCCGCGGCCGCCCCATTACCAGAAGCAGCGCTTGCTCCTGCAACAGCTGCTGCTGCAGGATCTCTAACTGTCTCTGCTCCTCCTCTAACTGTCGCCTGATGTACTCCTGGAGGCACGGCAGCGAGGGGCAAAGGAGAGAGAGAGAGAAGGTGAAGGAGACGGTGGTTTCCAAGGGCAGTTGCTGGTGAGGAGCATGAGGAGGACCTGGAGCATGGACACCCTCCCACTCGAGGGCCCAGAGGTTCTCAGGACCTTCGCCTGGGACAGGGCCCTCCGGGAGGGAAGAGCTAGGGAGGGCACCAGGCCCTGTGCTGGGAGCAGCAGGGTGGGAAAACTCCACCTCAAGTGTCTCCACATCTGCGGGCAAACGAGTGGATCCCCACAGGAGTAAATTACGGCAGCGGAAAGCGACGCACGCGGCGTTAACGATGAAGCAATTTATGCTCAAGTGGTGGAAGTGGCAAAAAAAGGTGTGAGTGTTACGAGAAGATCCGCCTTTTAGCTTATTAAATTAAGGGGGATTCACGCGGAGGGCAACCGTCCTGAAGGCAGGCGGGCCGCGAGGACCCGATCGGCGCTGGTACCTGCTCGTGCTCGGCGCGTCTCCGCTCCTCCTCGCGGCGCATCTGCTCCTCGTAGTGCCGCCGCTGCTCCCGCTCCTGCTGCTTCCGCAGCTCCTTCTCCCGCCTCTGTTGCTGCAGGGGCAAAAGACACGGGTGAGACACCGAGATGGTGGAGACACAAGTGAAACTTGGGTGCTCGGAGCTGCCCTTCTCGAGGCTTTTTGGAAGCCCCTTGCCCACCGCATAGGGAACACATCCCTGCTGCAATTGTGAGACCAAAAGCTAATACAGAAACCCAGCATCCTGTTACTACTGTTTTTTTTTTTTTCAATTCTTACCAGTCAGTCACGTTATTTACTAAGGAAAATAAGGCTCTTGCTCAAGTCGTTCGAGGATCAAACTACTTTTTATGAGAAGGGCTTGTGCATTTACAGCCTCCTCTCCAGAAATCAATACTGCCTTGTAATTACATGCCACTCGGAGGTCCTACGCGCAAGGCTGAGCACAGCAAAGGGGGAAAACGTGGTTATAATGTGCCCTGTGGGCTCCGAGACAGAAACCGAAGGCGTAAAAATAATTAGCTAGCACGATGCTGAACTGGTTCAACTGCCTTCAACTACAGCATGAGCCGGGCGGCTTCACGTCCTCCGGGCCGCTCTCAGGGCTGTCCCAGCTCCCTGGTTTGTGTCACAGCTTCCTTAGCTCTACAATGTCCTTCCACTAGTGACACCACGGCATGTCGGGGTGAAGCCCCTCTACGACCTGCTCTGGGGTGACGTGGGACTTGGATTTGCCCAAGGAAGACGCTACTTCTTTTCCTTCTTTGTAAAGTTCCCAAGAGACCCCCATAACAGGGGGAAAAATCTGCTGCCAACAGAGCTCTCCAGCAGGCCTGACTCTAGTCCTGGTTTTAACCCAGTGAAACTCCCCAAACTGCTCCAACTGCCCAAGCTGCTGGCAGGACCCTTGCTGTGACACCAAGCCGGGCAGCATTAAGCTAAAGGGACAAAGCGCAGCCTTGGCTCTAGGATGGGAGCCAGAAAGCCGGAGACCTCCGGGATAACCTGGGAATGGCTCGTCCCAGCCCCGGGCACGCAGCCGGCCCATCGGCAGAGGGCACTCGAATGCAGGCGCTGCAGCGGGGACGCTGCGGCCCGCGGTGCCTTGCGCTGCTGCTGCACCGCGCAGGCATGCAGCAGTGACGGGGAGGCAACGCGCTGAAGCACAGAAGATCAGGTCCTTCTTTCTTTTTTTTTTCCCCTCAATCAGACATTTTCTTGCCTCTGCAGATACACAGTGACTGAGCGGGTAGCCAGGGTGAGGAAGGCACTGAAGGGATTTGAAATGCAGCGTGTTAGCTAAATCCTATGTTGGTCTGGAATGCAGAGCTGCCTACGGTGCCCAAGGAGCTGAGCTATCTGGAGACAAAAAGACACAGGTTTTAAACTGCTGCTATGCAGTAAACCTGCACTGATGGATAGATCTGAGATATATAAATATAGAGATATAGAGCACACACATTTAAATACATATATATATACATATGTATATAGAGAGAGTATATATTTAAATTAATTTTTAAGGACACCCCCACATGACAGTGCATGAAAGTCACTGCCTGCCTTACTCATACCCTCCCTTGCAAAGGCAATGCCCATAGATGACTTGCTCAGGGATGGTGATGCCTCTGGCTTAACGCTAGAGATCTAACACAGCCTCAGTGCCATCTATAGCCGTATTTATTGGTGCCGTTTAACTCTGGTGGAGGAAGGGAAATCGCACCCAACCAGAAATAACCGTCTCGCTGCAGCCTCCGGGGTGTCCGCGGCACGCGCGGTGCCGCTGCCCACGTTGGCTGGAGGTGCAGGTGTTACTCGCAGCGCCAACACGCTGCTATTCCGGCTGTGCGAGGAGCTGCACGGGATGCACCACCGGCACGTGGCGGCTCTGTGGCAGTGACGGTGACACGCGGGATTCCCTAACTCCCCCGGCATTCCCGTGGCCTCCTCGGAGGAAACCCGTTGATGACGGTGGCTGTTTCCATGTCCTCGGATAACACTCCTGGGCCTTGGAGAATAGTGAGCCCTGCAGATGGAGTACGTAGCTCTTGGCTAACTGGCTGAATGTCCATTACCTGGGATTTCCACCCATTGTGCCTATCTCACATTTTCTTGCTGGGAGTAGATTGTGTTTTTATGCTTTTTGCATACAACAGGATGCGCCTTAACCCAGCGCACAAGGCTCATGTGGGCTGGGCTTGAGGCAGGGGCTACTGCTCAAATAAAAACTATCTATCTGCCTCTATTTCCAATCCAGCAAACAAAGCCAAACCGTGCAAGGAAGAGGAAGACCTTTCCTTTTTCCCTATGGAGGCAGCCCCCATCCTTCCAGGCAAGCACACCCGGAGCAGCTCCGGCCATCCTCCCCTCTCCTGCTCTCTCCGTCAGCACAGGTCTGACCAGCAGCCCCCTCCACACCTCCTGAAATCCAAGAACTGGGAGCCGATTGCCCCGGGCACGGCTTTGTTCCGCAGCTGGGAAGCATCCAGCTGCTCTCCTGATATTCCAAGGATCTCTGTGCCCCGGCTCTTGGTTCATCTGCGTCACGAATGCAGAGCTGCCTTGTGCTTTCCTGCCGGCGCTGCTGTCACGTCACGCTCCAAGCAGGCCATTTGTCACGGTCACATTACGAGAGAATTTAGCTAAACAACCTAAATGCTGCTCTCTGCAGAGCCCCTGATGCGCCCAGCTGCCTCCCAGGGGCTGCCCGGCTGGCAAACCGCCGGGCAGGACGTGGCACGAGGACAGGAGCGCGCGGCCATCGGCACCGCGCACATTCCTCACCCGCCGCTGCTCGGCCCGTTGCCCTCGCTGCCGGTGTGCACCAAAGCACACGGCTCTATGTGGGCATTAGAATCACCAAGATGCAGCTCAAAAAGTGGTGAAAGATGCAGGTGCCTCTCTTCATTTGCCTCCTTTTCCTGCTCTTCTTTCCCCTTCCGCCATGAGGGCGAAATTCCCGGGTTTCTCCAAGGCTGCATCTACCACACGGATTTACGCTTTCCAGATCTATTATTCATGCAAGGCAAAAACACCAATTAATTAGGAGCGTGTTTATATAACTCTGCAGGTGAAGCTCGATGTAGCGCCTTGTACTCTAGAATGGGATCCTTGTGCTGCACCAGAAATGACAGGTTTTAAATATGGATGAGGGATGACATATGAAGGCGAAGCCTCCAGTGGGAAGGTCTGGGATGAAACATGGACTTCAAAGGAGCACATTCCCTCTGCTGTCCCAGACACATTGAGGAGCAAGAGGAATCATGGAGCTGCGCAAGGTTGGAGCCTCCCTGCGACCCGCGAGAGGCAGCAACACCCGCAAGGAGCAGCTCTTGGAAACCCTGGCTCCCGCTCCGGAGCGCAAGAGCCAGCAAAGTGGATGGGGAATTCCAAGCAACAAATGAAAACAAATATTCTAGGTGTTGCGTTTTTGTGACAGGCTCATTTATCTCAGCCACCAGGGAAAGAGCGAGTATGCCTGGAACATCATCCTTTCTGATGCACCAAGCACTGGAGCACGGAGACGTGCTTGCTACTGGTAGAAAAACTGGGTCAGAACTTCAAATCACAGCAAATGGGACCCTTATATGCCGCGAAATGTTGTGGGAACTTTTATCTGGGATCATGATGAAGGGACAGACGTCAGACTCCACGCAGGAAAAGGCTCCGGCGTTGAAAGCCCTGATACACATACCAAAGCAGGAGAGATGTGAGTGTGGGACCTGCTGTAACGCCGCAGCTGCCCTTGCATGTGGCCAAGGGGACTGTGACCAGGGTCCCTGCGGGGAGGCCATCACACTAGGACAAATGATCCTACAAGCCAGATGATACCTGCAAGTGCAGAAGAATATATCAACCATAATTCTTGCTGGCCTAAGTTGATCTGTGGTTAATTGCTGGAAGTTCTGTGCACTGCTTTAAAAGAGCTTCCAGCAGACGATCTTTGCTTGAGCTGGTGAACCTCTAATAGAATTGCTGCATTTTTTTTATCCATTGAACATCTAACTCCTATAATCGCACTGAAATAAACTGGACATGCAAAGAGCAAGGTGATTAGATGCTTACAATTGTCTTGTATGTTCTCTGTAAGGATCTGACCTTTGTTTTCTGCCTAGAAAAGAAAAAAGAATTCCATAACGTGATATAAAAATGTTGCTTTGTAAAATGCTCCCTGACTATCTGCCCACTCCCACCGAGGGGTCTGCACAGGTATCTATCTTGCAGGATTCCTAAAGCTCCTGAGAGCAGGATGGGCTATTCCTGCTGCTCAGGCAGGGTTCTGCTCGTAAACCCAGTCAGCAAGGTTCCTCCTGTGCCAGGAGCAGATGGAGGCCTTACTAGGGAATGATATATATAGGCACGGAACGGAATAGCAGATATAGGGAAAGATCAAAATACAGTCAAGCCGAGTCACCATGCTGCATAACATGAATATTTGCTTAGTGCTATTTGAACTACTGATATTCCTTAGTTCTTTGATTTTTATTTTTCTGCAGTCATTTCTGGGGCCCTTCTTGATTTTATCTGATGAACTTTCTGCCAGTTGTTCCCCAAAAACTAAGGAAAACCTCGCCACAGAGCTCCCTTTTGCCCTTAAACCTTCTTGCTTTCCTTTCAGAACAAAAACAGGTACCAAAATCTCTGGACCAATACAGTTTATGAAGCTGTGGAGCTCTGCCAGTGCGGTCACCCCACTGAGACATGCAGACAAGCAGGCACCTTTACTCTCTTGTGTATATATTTGATGTTACTGCTGTAGCAACATTGTGAGATACTGGATTGTGGCAGAAAGGCCCCAAAGTGAGATGTACTTTGTGAAAGGTTCAGAAATCCTGGCTTGGGAACATCAGGATGAGAGGAAAAAAATGACTTCCTTGTTTGCAAGCCCTATTGGGTGGGAAAACAAAAACGGCAGAGGTTCTTCCTCTGGCAGAATGTAAAAACAAGATGGGACAAAACAAAAGAAAATCCACAGAAGTTCTTCACCGGCACAGAACCCTATTTGTTAGTCTTCCTCCAACTCTTTTACTCCGAATCTCCAATACAAATGAGCTCCAGGCACTTCTGAGCCTCGCACCCTCCTAAATCAATCCTAGCGCTGCACTTGGGTGTCACTGATTCACTCGGGCAACTTGGCCGCGTTCGCGGCGCTTTGCTATGAGTCACGGCTCCCGCTATAAACACGGTGACATGTCTGGCAGTACTAAAGAGGCTGCCTGAGGAGTCCCAAAAGCCAGGCGCTCCAAGCGTTTATTTGCCCCGGATGCTCCGCTGGGTTTTAAAGGCCAGTTTTACTGCAAAAAATGCAGTAACCCGAACCTTGCCCGGGTCTCTGCTCCCAGGGATGTGGAGGTGCAGCGCTGCCTATGAGAGCTATTTGCACTGCCCTCTTAGTCAGACTGCAAAGCAGCACAGGGCATGTTCGCCTCCTGCTAACCAGAGTAACTCCAGGGACAAGAGTTGACTCAAGTTAGTGCAAGAAAAGACAGTCAGGCCAGAAGGAAACTGCTACTACTATTTCTCTGTTTTCCTACGGTAACCAGGAGCATTTTTTTTTCTTTTCTTTTTTTTTTTTTTTTTAAAGAGCATTGATTTTAAGTGTTGGGTATGGGGACATCAGCCTCTAATAACGAGGGGAAAAGGCAAGGGGAACACGGCTGAGCTCCGGGCAGAGCTCACCCGGCTTAGCAGGCAGATTAGAGTCCTGCATTCAAAACCTGCCTGGGAAGCAGCACGCGACGTCGAGCGACGTCCCTCTATGCAAAGAGAACATATTAATACACTGGTAAGTATTGTATTCATTACGGGATTTCAGCTAATCTGGTGTCTGCTTTTATTGGGCTCTTGTTCCACTTCCACCCTGCTCGCAGCAAGCCCACGCTCAGGCTGCCAGAGCCCGACTTCCTCACGATAGTCCTTAGATAAACACGCGCCGGGGCGAGGGATTCGGGGTGCGTGCACGGGTAAAACCTCGTCCTCTCTGAGCGCAGCTTTGCAGCTCTGCTGCTGTTACGGAGGGGAAGGGAAGCCTGACCTACAATTCCCCGACGGCATCGCAGACCTACATGTTTACCAGACTGAAAAATGCTCGGCCTGCGACGGGCCCCGCACTGGCTTGAGCCCCGCGGGGTCCAGCAGTGCCACCTCCAAGAGCCGCGCGCAGACGGGTCTGCAGCTCCCGGCCTGGGGGTACGACCCACTGCACGGAAACCCGGAGAGCTATGGACATCTAGGTTAAACCTAGCAGGCTCTCTGGCTTGTTCCGATTATGGGGAGGGGGATGCTCTAATAATCCATTTACTGCAATGCCTCTTCCAGACGTATCGGTGACCTCTTTGGAAAGCTAATTTAATTACACTTAATGTATGAACCCTGCAACCAGACTCCTGGGATGGTTTCCGCGTGAGGCAACGGGCTGCTTTGTGCAAAACCACAGCAGCAGCCTGAGGGCAGGGGAAACCCCTTCCTCTTTTGCGGACTTCTCTGATTCAAGGTCTTTGAGGCTAAGAGCAAAGCGAGCGCTTCGTGCAGGCGGGCTGGGTGACACATGGACACCCAAGGCCACCCCGTCAAACACTGCAGCTAGATTTTAAATGGGGTGGGTAATTCTATGGCCAACAGTATTTGCAGCTGGTATGTTAGGAGAAAGGTAACGAAATCTTATGCTTCGGGGCACATATGGACCAAGTCAGGCAGGAATCTGCACCTTCCTCTAAGAGAAACTGTTGTAATTGGCAAAGACTGAAAGGCCTGAAGTTAAAAACAGGGATTAAAGGGGACGTAAGCAGTACATGGAACTTGGGAAAGGGTGAACGGAGGCTCCTCAGCTTCTTCTCAAATGTCACAGGCCATGACAACAAATAAAGATAACCAACCTGCTAAGTCCCTGGCCTGATAAGAGTTTTGCTCACCTGGATTTTAGCACAAAGCAGACTGAGCACAACAACCACACCAGTGTGGGCCTAAGTTTGCTCAGCAGCTCCCGTCACCCTTTAAAGACTGGTATTGAAGGGGTTCATAGGCAAACCCCGCTACCTTCAGAAGAGCTGGCAACACTCATCTACCACGGTGAGGAGAGTGACTGGAAGCCAGGATAGATAACGGATCAATAGGGACTTTTGTTGAGTGGAGTCTGGTTCACTGTGGTCTGGTTTGCTACCTCCCGGAGAGGCGAGGACAGGTTCAAAGCTGGTTTCCTCCGGGCACCGTTATCAGAGGTCCCCCAAACTCAGCCCAAGCGCAGGTCTCCGGCCCCTACCTCCTCCAGCCGGCGCCTCTGCTCCTTCTGCTCCTCGATGCGCTTCTGCCGCTCGGCCAGCAACTGCCGCTTGTGCTCCTCGTTCTCGCGCTGCTGCTGCTCCAGCTGCTGCCGCCGCAGCGCCTCCGAGCGCTCCTTGTTGGCCAGCTGCAGCCGCAGGAAATCCCGCCGCAGCGTCGACTCGCCGGGCAGGTTCAGGATGGAGCTGCACGGGAGAGGAGCGTCACAGAAGGTCCCACAAACCCCTCTAAGTCCCTAAATTAGGAGAAATTGGGTGTTTTTTGGGTTTGTCCTCCCTTCCTCATAAGCCATTTGGGTAACGGGAGGTGCTTGGGCAGTGGATGGAGGCAAGGAGGGAGGCACAAGTGTCTGGGCAGGAGAGCACAGCCCCAATCCTTTGCACTATAAAATGCATCTCCCCTGTTCCTCGCAATTCTTTTCTAAAAGAGAAATTCTGAAGAAATCCAGAATTCCCCCTAAACCCTTCGCTGTTAATTTGCTTGGCTTGCGAGCTGGGAATGCAGAGAACCCTCCTGCTCCTCACAGCCTTGCCAGACATTTCCCTGCTAAAGGTCTCCTTCACACTAAGTTTCTATGCGAAGTCTCTCATGTTGCAGTGGCACACACTATATTTAGCCGTGCACAAAGCACATTTTGTGTGAATCACTGCCAGCTATTAAAATACTACATTATCTCGGTGAAATAATGGAATAACCTGATGCTAATTGCAATGACTCTTAAAAAAGTCATCAAAGAAAAAGAATCAAAACTCTATTATGTTTGCAGCAGCAATTGGAAAGGTTTCATGATGAAAAGTTACATGTAGATACAGAGCTATACTAGGAAAAAAATCACATTTTCAAGGTTCTTCTTGGATTTCAGCTTGCTTTCCCCCCACATCTAAGCGCTCGCATGTGCGGCTCCTCACAGCAGAGTTCATGTGAGCACACACGTCTGCGAGTTTTTGCACATGGGAGCCAAGTGGTTTGCTCTGAACGAGCAGTTTTCTATCCTGCAAGCTGATCTGCGCAAGCAGTTCGTTTTGCACATACAGTCTATCAAAAAAAAAAAAGAAAGAACTAAGAGAACGTTTTTAGAGACTAGATCCACACAAGCAGCCACAAGTGTCTATCAGCTTCTTGACAAGCTGGGCAGCAAGTACTCGGTAAGAGAGTGATTCTTCACCCCTGTGACCACGGTAGTCTGGCTCTGCTCAGTTATGGCCAACATATCCAGGCAGGTAACTTATGCTGCATCATATGTACCATCATATGGAAAAGAAAATTCAGCTCTGGCAAATCAGGCTGGGTACAGAGCTGGCTTAAATGAGGCATCTTGGATGGCACCTTGGATGCCAGAAGGGGAAAGGCCAGTGCTGGTGGGAAAGGGCTTGGGGCCTCCCACCAAATACGCATCCCACAGCCATCCTGCATCTTAGAACATCACCTGTGAGGCCACTGCAGCTCCAAAGCCACCCAGCAGAGCTGTCCATTAGCGAACATGGGCAATCATTGCATTCCTGGGACATTAACAGACTGCATTACAAATCCCACAAAAAATGGGTTATTGCTTCTTCCCAACCTTTTGGCCGAGGTAGTTGGTAGCATCAACTTAATATCACTCATCATCTAACAGAGGGGAGATATTTTGTTCTTTCACGGGGCGAGCTTGATGATCAAATTGTTCTTTTTCCATTGCTAGTTCATATAATCCAATCCAATTTTTTATGGAGTTAAAAAGACATAAGGGCAGAAATGAAATGTTGATTTTTTACCTGGGCTCTCCAGAGTCATTTTCCTCCTCCTCCTCTTCACTTCCACTGTACTCGTACTCTGTCTCATCTAGGAACATAATTGCTTATCAGTGCCCTTTACTGGGCTCATTGGTTTTCCTGATGTTTGAAAGCTCTAAAGGAGAACTGAAACCCTTTTTCCCCCCCAGCATCACCAAGAACAGCCAATATTGTGTTCTCCAGCTTTTGTCTCTCTGTTTGCTTATCCCAGGGGAGGCTGCAAAGCCAAGGGAGCCCTCAGGGCTTGCGGAGGACCGTGGTCCCAGCTGGAATGCCGCCTGCCAGCGCTGGCACCATGGGGAAGGGCTTCCAGACCAGGAGGGACTCATTGGAAAGACAGAAGGTGCCAAAATCCTCTGCTTAATAAAAGATTGTACCAATGCACCAAGCACAACGAGTGGCCTCCTCCTGCAGAGATGCTCTTACAGGGACAACACTCAGCGAGCTCCTGGGGCCACCAGCTTTGGATACTGGGATTTAACTGGTGTTCTGGAGGCAGAACTTCTCTCTCCCTGAACATGTTCCACCATTCCTGCACAAATCCATAGGATATTCTCCCAGCAGTGAAGATATCTACATAAAAGCTCAATTACTGCGTTGTGCTACATATTGCGATTTCTATTGGGATACACTCTTTATCAGATGAAGGGAATGATAGAAAAAGGAAGGCTTGCCTTTATCCAATTACTCTCCATCTCTAGGGTAAAACCTTCATTTGCCAGACTAAACACACTTAATTCTTCACTAAGATTCAGTTTTATTGTTTTGATTGTACTGAAATCTGCTATAAAGAACTGGAAGGTACGTGTGAAAAATTAACATTGCTACGAAAAAGGAGAGAAAGGGCAATATCTTAATTGGTTGGATTCTACAAATGAGCTTCCAACTTAAAATTCAGTTCACAAGAAACGGAATACTTCGAAAAGCTCCTTTAGCAATCTGATCTTCCTTGCAGGAGACTTCAATAAAGACGAGAGAGGTCACTGAAAAAAGTCAGTTAAACAGATTATCCCTGGTTGATGGCATTGCTGTGGGGCAAGGAGAGGGCCTGAGGGTAATCCGGGGAAGTAGGACCAAGGGAAACATGGGGAGTAGGACCGAGGGTAAAGGAAGGTTAAAAAGGTACGTTAAGAGTGATAAAATTAGCAGAACCTCATAGAATATGGGAAGTCTTAGAGGTTACCAAGAAATGCCCTTCATTTGCTTTACATTTCTCCAAAACTTTTTCAGTATTTTTGTGAGATATTATTGGAAGGAGGTAGAATTATTTTGAGTTATGCAATTGGAAGGAAAACATGGTCCTTGTCTAGGACATCTTCTGCAGTAGCTGAGAGCTGCTGCTGTCCCTACTTCATAGGGAGGTCATTTCTGTCCATACCATACAGATGTGTCCTCAGAGTCTGTCTAAACATGGTTTTCCCTGTGAGCAGGGCCCTACCTGGGGTTTTCACCTCCCTGTTTATTCCCCCTTGTTCTCCTCCTGCTACAATTGGATGTATTTTTCTCTATTCAACTCTCATTCCATCAATTTATGCAATTCCTTTATTTTATCTCAGAAAGGAAACAAAGCGTGTAGGCCCATTCCAGAGTAGTGCTGCTTGATTCTTCTTGTTCTAATTACATTTGAATTGTTTTAGGTATTCGTAATATTTGTTTTAAGCAGTATTTTGATATGCAGAAGGCACACAGAGCCCAACTATAAGTGATCTTGCCATGTATTACCCCAAATATTTACCGAGCGGGAGTAGGGTGAGGGTAAAGAGTGATTTGGAGACCTTCAAAACCCGCCTGGATGCGACCCTGTGTCCCGGGATCTAGGTGTTCCTGCTTGAGCAGGGAGCTTGGACTAGATGATCTCTAGAGGCCCCTTCTGACCTCAACCACCCTGTGATTCTGTGATCTTATTGAGATGTTCATTATACAGCTCACAGCACATTGCTGGTGCAGCCTACATGTCACAGAGATAAAAGACTTGGCGTAAAACACGTGATGTGAGCAAACTGCAGCCTAGCATGTTCCCCCTTCCATATGCTTGTACGTATATATGCACATGTACATCTTATGCATCCATTTTAATGACTCAAAGCTCAAATGAGCCATGTGGAAATAACCATTTGGGCAAAAATAAGATTACTTTTTCTTTGGAAAAAAAATGAGATTTTACAACACTGATTAGCTGTAATGATAATGTAGCCTTTGTTTGAACACCAGTTGCTTTGCTATAGATACTTACTTAGGTTTCAACTTTGGTTAAGACAGAGCGGACTCAGCTTTAAAAAATTAACCTGGCCTTAAACCAGAACAAGCGTGTTCAAACAAAAGGACTTTGCCTATTTCACTAAACCAGTTTGAGAACGCATATAGTCACATCAGTGAATGAACTCAGCCCGCAAAATACACTCCCAGCCAACCCTGCAGAGATGCTGCCTCCCCATGGGATTCCTTCTACGCTTCGCCCAGCACAGCTCCCTCTTGGTCTGTGTTAGGGGCCTCTAAATACACGACAAACCCCAGACACTGCCCACGATGCTGCTGCCCCACTCACCTTTCTCGCCTCGCTTCTTCTTCGTCCTGTCGATGTGGTCCTTGAGCTGGATGCGAACCTGCCTTTCGTTGGGCTGGTCCCGGATGAAGGGGTGCTTCATCAGCTGCTCCGTCGTCGGTCTCTGGCTGTGGTTCTTCACTAGGCAGCTCTCAATGAAGGACTGAAACTTTTTAGACCTAGCCCAGACAGAAAAAAACAGCTAAGTCTATCAATTCCCCTATTAGAAAGTACAAACCTGTGGATATTTAAAAAGAATACTTGCTGCTACGCAATTCCTTCTCAGATGGAGCTTTCCAAGGGGATGCATGCAATTCTCTGTTGATGATTACCAAGGTCTCAAAGCCACCTTGCTCTACATGGCCCGAATCCCTCTACCTGCTCCTCATCCTCCCACGTGTATTCCTATCGATGCTCCTCTTGTCTTAGCTTTGCAGGTGCCGTTAGTGACCAACACGGTTCTGTTGAGCTTGGAGAAGGTTGGGAATTGTCAGCACCACTGGGGAACCCACCAAAGCCAAACATCATCAGTGGCAACCAGGGAAATGCAGAGCAATGTTCTCCTTTCCTTCGCTTTGACCCGCACGGTGCCACAGCCTCCCCTGCTCAGGGTCCCAATGGCTGCAAATTGTCACCACCCCCAGGGCAGCGGTGGGAATCCCGCTGTGAATGTCAGATATCCCCATCTGGGTCTTCACTAATGCAACTATTTTTGCAAACAGTTAAATTAAACCTCCGCAGAAACAATTTCATCCAAATCTTTAAAATACAAATTTCTCTTAGCCTCAAGTTTTGCATATCAGAAGTTTTCCTGGAGCTAATTTCACCACATTATAAACCCAAGAGAACAGGGATTTGCAAGAAAGAAAGATGTTGACAGGCCACTATACTGTATTTTGCCTTAGCAAATAGGAAAATGAGTGTAAATTAATGTCAGAAGCCAACAGATAGTACAGAATTGCATTGAGGAGTAAAACAATAAGCTTTCAGGGATTTTACTTTTAAGCTGTCAGACTAAAAGTGATTATCTTTTAAGTGTTAATCCATACAAATTGAGATGCAAAAATAAAACACACTGCTGGATCCAATTAAATCCTCCCTCCAGCTTTATTAATGAGCAAATCTTCCTTCTCCACTTTGCCTCAAAAAAAAAAAAAAAAAAAAAAACATGACTTGGTGTATTCCTGAAGCACCATTCCATGTGACACTCCACAAAAATCCACTTCCAAGACACAACTCTCCTCTGTTGATCTGCATTGGAGGGATAGCAGCTCTGTGGGCACAGTCTGGTGTCCCAGTAAACAGGGTCCAATGCGGAATGTTTTTCCCCCATAAGCGGCACAGTGCAGATTGTCACCCCAAAACGGGGTGATTCCAACAATCCATCGTGTTTCTCCCGGCTCTGGTCCATGGCGATGCCTTTACACGAGCGTCTCAACCTCCTGCTGCAAGCCAGCCCAACCGCATAACACGCACACCAGCCCTCCTCCAGCTCCTGGCGTTTGTAAAGCTTAAATAAATGTTTGCAAAGCTTTCTCGGTTGCTGGGATGAAAAGTGCTATCGCAGTGCAAATGCCACCTCATTAACAAAGAGGTTCTGTCACTTCTTTCAAGGCAGAGTTATGAAATGTTTATGGGAACAGCATCACTAAAGCGCAGCCTTTTACATTTCACTTATGAACTGCAGGAAGGCAGAAATCAAGGTTCATTGCTGGCTGGTTTTAATTGGAAGAGAAAAATGATACCAACAACATTTTAATTTCAGAGGAACACAGCATTGTTCTAAAAGCAAGTTCAAGGCTTCAGCAAGTAACAAAAGCCCTTTCTCTCTGGGATCTTCTATTTGGGACAGCTCCCATGCCCACTGCTGCTTATCAGGGGGGTTTGCAGGCTTAATTTAAAAGGTGCTTGTGTGAATTAACTATTTCTTTCATGTAAGAAAAAGGATGCTCTTCCTACTTTTATGCACTTTTCTGCATTGCTGCACACAGGGGCAAGAACAGACTGAGTCTCACTGGAAGGAAACAGGATGCAGAAAGGAGGAGCTGACCCGCAAGGCTGTGTATGTTGAATCTTCTTCATCCTGCTTCTCTCTTGTGCTTTGCGCTTGTGAAAAACAGCACAGCGACTGCTAGAGAGGTACTGAAAGAGGCTGAACAAACGTCTTGAGCCTCCTTGGCTGGGCTGTGTGGAGCTCCAAGACCAACCTGGCTGGCCCAAACTGAGTCCAAGACAGCAGGTTTGCGCAGTGTCTCAATGAAAATACCCAAAGCTGCGCTGAGCTGGCTTGTTCTTAGGGAAATCCATGCACTCGTGTTGACTTGAAGCCTTGTCTGGAAGTGCAATCCGGCCGGATCCTTTGCAGATCGCGTTGTAACAAAAGCCTGCAGGACTGCTGCAGCTCTGTGCTGCCTTGGGAACGCTCTCCACGGCTCTGTGGGAGACCAGATCTCTGTTTATCCGCAGAGATGTGGCAGAGGGAAGGGAGGTAACGCACTTGCAGACCAGGGGGAAGTTTGAAGCTGGAGTTTTATTAAACCTGGACTTTGAAAGCAATCCCCTTCTCCACTGTGCACTAATCCTCCTGCTCTGGCATCCCTCCAGAGCCAACAATTCCTGCTCCCAAAGCCTATTCCCCAGGTCTGATGCTTTAGCTGCAGCTTGGCCACCACTAAAGGCAGGGGTTGGGTAAGGGCAGGAGCGCAGTGCCCCCGCGCACCTCACTGCTCCTCTCCTGCCCCGTGCACCTTTCCCCCACGCAGATGCAGATCCCCATCCACTCTCTCACACCTCGTCCCCAGGGCAGCGTGTCCATGAGGATGAGCAGAACCTCCCGGCCTGGACGGATATCGCAGCCGCAGTTTGTAACCAAGAGGCTTTTGGCCGCTCCGGACCCTGGCTGAACCCGAGCAGATGGCCCAGCAGCGAAAGGCTCTGCAGCCGATTACGAGTCCCCTAAGCCACCCAATCGCCCTCCACGAGGGAAGATATGAGCGGGGGCAGCGGTGTGAGGAGGAGAAAATGCCAGCAAACCGCCACGGAGAGTTCAGAAAAGCAGTGAATTGCTCAAGTTTCGGCGCAACCCTAACCGCGACGCGGAGTTCAGACGTCCCAAACTGCGGGCGGCTGTGATGTGGGGTGGAGGGTCAGGGTGCTGGAAAAGGGGGAGATAAGCAAGACCTGGTGCAAATTCAAACAGCAAATGCCTCCGCTCTGCTTGGGGCTGAGCTGTGCCACCACCACGTCCTGCTCGCTAGGATAGCAAAGCTTAAGACGTGCGAATCTGGGACAGCCGGACCTGCCGTACGAGGGTCAAGCAATCCTGTGGCTGCCTCGGAACAGCTCCCGGTATCCAAGGCACTTATTAGAGCAGGGAATAAATTACAAGCTTCAGCCCAGTTAGGTTTTCACCTTGCAGAGATGGGGAAAATGTTTCTGCTCAAAATTAAAGCTGCTTTTTCCAGCTGCCTTCCCCTCTCTCTGGAGGCTGAGAAAATCTTTGCTGAATAAACAACACAGTTGTGTGAAAAATAAACTCCATCATCTTACCATCCATTTTGTGCTTTAACAGAGCATAATGAAGTAGGAAACTGGTGATGTGGCAGAAAACAAGTGTCCAAACTATTTTCTGAGCTTTCTGACTAATGGGATCCTAAAAAAAGGCTGTGCAAGGACCCTATTTAGAGAAAACTTTAAATTCTCTCTGGCAGAGCTAGTGGGGAAGGAACCATCTCGTATGGGCTTTGTACCAAACCAGCGACGATCCGGGCAACCAAACTGCCAAATGTCAAAGCCTGGGAGTTTCAAGGGAACTGGCCCCAGAACCCCAACACCAGCCACCAGATAACAAATTCCTCTGAGCCCTTTGCTCCTCTCTTCTCACAGCAACAAAATACCTGGAACTCTGGCATTTCTAATCCCTACTGATTACTATCCTCCCTTTTTTTGCATGTGTCTTTCTGGGGATAATTAATTAAATTTGAAGCAATAAGGCAGTGCTTTCTACTTCCATGAACTCAGTCTATTTGGGACTAGGCAGTGTTATTGACTCTCCAACATGTGGCAGATCCTTCCTGACAAAATCGCTGCTGAACCTGGGGCCGGCAGGCAGCACCAACCAGAGGGGAGTGTTTTTAAGGACTCCTGCTCCATCAGTACAGAACATACAGTAACAAAACAACATCTGTTGGGTTTCAGAAATACTTTTTTCCTAAGGGTTTTTATTGGCATACCCTGCTTTATTTTTTTTTTTCATTTTTTTCCCCAAAAAACAGTGATGTATTTTTTCCTCCAAAATTTTAAAATAAAGCTCAAACTAAGTACAAATCCCTGCATTCCTGGGCCTTCACGATAAACTATCCCCCTTTGGCAGGCATACATGTTTCCACTCGAAATCAGGACCTCGGTGGAAAGAATGGGGAGCCAAGTGAAGCGTCATGTGGTTCCAGGCTGCATGAACCGCCCTGGAGAAGCCAACTCTGCTCTGCAAATGGCAAGGTCAGAAATGCTGCTCTTGCTGCCCATGTAGTGGCCCTGTCATCCCGCAGCGTGTGACCTGTGCACATCAAAATGACTCTCTACAGGAGACTGAGGCCCAAACCTGCCCTCACCATATGCTGGACACTTCCATGGGCCCTTGGAGCTGTAAAAATGTAAATAAAATAAACACCCCAGTGCACTCGGGCTGCAAAAACAAGTTGCTTCAAGGAATGTTTTACAGCAGTTGAAGACTGGGGAAGAGACTCACCATTTCTTCGATTTCAACCTCGGGGCCGGGTTGCGGGGGATCAGGAACAGGGCTCTCATGGGATGCATGTCGCAGAGAGCTGAAAGTTGCAGTAAGAGGCATTAAACACGGCAGAGTGTGGCAGACCCCACGCGTTCCCCCACGCAGGCTCCAGGTTTCCTCTGGGGTTGAACAGCGCGCAGGACAGGAGGGGTTTGGTGGACTTTACCCTACGCAGATGCTTTCAGCCAGCTGGCATAGGCTGGAGGTGGCCTGGAACACAGCTGAAAGCCCATTTCTCCCACCAAAACGCTGCATCTGCCCCCAGCACTGTTACAGCTGCACCACGTGCCATTGCGCTCGGTTTGATTTACTTATATTTACTGCTAAGGTCCCAGCAGAACGTTCAAAAAATATGGTACCATGAATGATGCAGATGTGCCAGCTACATCCAGCGTGCTGCTGTTCGTGTCACCAAGAGGCCACTGAAATGCTACTGCACAAGAGCAGAGCATTCTTCCACCTATATTTTATCCCCGTTTTATTAGAGGGACCAGAGTCACAGAGCACGTGAGTGCCTTGTCAGGAGCCACGTGGTGCTTTGGGGTCTTCACACACCATCCAGGCGGCCCATTCATGGGCCATGGTGACAGCAGCAGGACCTTGGCTTTGCCATGGGGCATCCCTGACGTTCCTCCACTTCCCTCCAAGCTGGGGAGCCCTTGTATGATGTTTCTGGTACCGAGTCCAGGGTCGGCTGATGCTGAGCAGATCCCAGTGACCCCCAGTTCAAATGTTACTTAGAACAGAGCAGCGCGGCTACTTACGGGGAGCGCCTTCGGCCATCTCTATGGCTGTTATCCCCAAAGACCACAGGTCACTCTGTGAAACAAAGCAGAGGGACACACGTGAGCAGCGGCACCTCGTCACGACAGCACGAGATAACAGGTCAGAAAGGATCACAACCTCCAGTAAGTTGTGTCCTGCTCTGCGTCCACACTACCCTGCTGGGGTGGGCAGGTCCGGCAGCAGAACTAGGTGCTGTCTCCTTACGTCCTCATCAAACGGCTGCTCTGAGGACTACGGCAGCAAACGAGGCCATGGGGCTACTGGTAGGCATGAAAAGGTACAAGAGGCGGGATCGTAAAGGACTTCATGAGGACACAAATGGTCCCTCCAAAGCAAGAGGGCCATCAGAGCATCTTGCTGGTTCACCTGGACATGCCTATTTGCTCCTTGGTCTTTTGCCCAGACTGCAGCTGGCAAAAGGCCATGGTGACACCTTGTCTTGGAAATGCAAATAGATGAAATTTTGTGCTTGCTGACCAGGACTTCCTCTCTCTCCTCAAGACGTGAGCTGAAACACAGCATGTGGTACAGAAACTGAAACTACTTATCCCCTCCGCTCTTTTTTTTGGTCAGAAACAAGACTCAAACCCAAAGTTTCTATCTTTGACCAAAGTGCTCGGCTATGAGAACAAGTACAATGGCCTGGCTTTAATTCTCCCCTGCAGCATGCAGGTATCTCTGCCCTGGCTCCTCAGGGTGCATGTGGCCTGCAGTACCAATGTGGATGGTGAACTGACAGCTGCAAGCGCCCTGCGTAAAACTGGAAGATATAAAAACGGATTTGATACAGTTTTCCCAGAAAACAGGTTGCTACGAATAGACTAAAAATATGAAATATCTTGAGATACCCCAGGATTCTCTTGAATTATGCACTGCTCATTAAACGGAGGCTAGAAAAGCAGCGCTTCTCCGGTGGGAGGAGAAACGGGCACACACTCATTTAGCCTGTTCCCAAGCCTTCCTCAGCCCACATGGCTCTCGGCAGAGGTTATCTGAGTCTCCTGAACGATCAGAGCACCAAGAATGCACATTTTGGAAAACTCCTTTGATTTTAGCACTTTTCCTGCTATTTTCTCCAGCGGGAACACACATGCCCAGCTATTTGCCGGGAAGCCCCGGTGAGCTCTGCTCCTGGTGCCGGCTCGCGAGGCCACACGGACATCACTAGATGCTGTGGTTAGACCTCTAGATTGTGAATCGCAGAGGAGGGCTCAGCTCTTGCAGACAGAAGAGGAGGAAGAGACAGTGTGTGCCTGGCAGAGAGCAAACGAGAACCATCCCTAATGGCCCTGCTGGATCTTGCTTTTTTGGCAGAAGGTGGCTAATTCATTATCCCGGACACCATGTATAGGGCTGCCTAATGATTCATAGCTCGGTACCCAGTGCATGGAGCAGAACACCAGACTAATTCTGGTGCCTTCCTCCCCGGCGCAGCCTCCAAGCCCTCTCCTGGGCGCTGCCAGCTGGCGCCCTGCGGCCCGCGCACACGGGCGCACAGCTCCCTTCTGCCCTGGCTGCTCTCCCCACTCGCTTGTCCTGCTGCCCACTGCGAGGACACGGCTGCACGCCCGGCAAGAGCTTCAGCCCCAGGTCTTGTCCATCCAACGGCTTCTCTGGAGTTGCTTGGAAAACTGCCGCCCTCCAGCATTGGAAAGTCACTGTCACAGCAGCCACTTTTGCTGTCACAAACCCTGAAACGCAGCAAATCCAACCGACCACTTCTACTCGTCTCTTTCCAACACGGAAAGATCTCTCTGGGAGCTCAGGGCAAAAGCGAATAGTGAAGTCCTGGTCGGTCTGATGTGCAAGGTAAAAAGAAGACGTTAGCAACACCAGCATCAGCAACCTGAGGGCAAAACCTGTCTGTGATGGGGGAGCAGTAACGGGCACAAGCAGAAGCTGCAGCAGACCAGAACGAGCTGGATGCTCCGTAGCTACTAGTGTTTGTGTGGGAGCCCTTCAAAGGGGGCTCTTACAGACTGCCCAAACCCCAACCAGAGTTACCCATTCACTGAAAATACAGCAATCATTGTAAAGTTGATTTTCAGTTTCAAGATGCTCCCTCCACCCTGCTCAGCACTGAGGAACGCTGTCCTAACTAGACCTTGTTACACCTCTTTAAAAAATCTCTCTCAAATCTTATTTACAGCCTTTCACAAGACAGTTACATCCACCCTTTGTTTCTGCTCAACAGGGATTTTTGTTGCCTCCTTAATTATTTCAGTCTTTCTACATGATTCGGTGTCCATGACCCCTTCTCTCTTGGTTGCTGCTGAACTCCTTCCAAATTCCTAGTATGTGTTTCCATATTAAGGTGCCCAGTATTAGATGCAAGATGCCAAGTGATCTTAAACTAGAGCAATATAGAAAGGATTATCACCTCCATAGGTCTCCTAGAGAAAGCAGACAACTCAGCAGGAAGCACACACTTTATACCAATCTGGAATTCAAATTTCTTTTGGAATCAGAAAAGCTTTTCAGCCCGCGCAGCAGAAAGAAGCTGTGCTAATGTATCTGAATTGTCCTGGCTTGCTAAGGGAAGCAAGCTTGTATTTTTTACTTTTGATTTTGAGCTTATAGAGGAGATATCTCTGAGGAGAGGTAGAGGAATGTCTGGGGGAAAAACAACAAACAACCTTCACCATGTGGCGTTCGTATTTGTTTCTTTTAAAAAGTGGTTTATTTTTGTGCGGAAGGTATTTACTGCATCCTTCCACAGATTAACCGGGCATCTCTTTCTGGCTAAGAAAACAGAGGGATCAGAGGCTTTTTGTCTAATAGATTGAGCCTGTGAGGATTTCTTTTTTTTACCCTACAATTCCCATCTATTGTATTCATTACTTTAAGCCAGTTGGCTAAACCTGAGAGCATCTGATCTGGATCTTTTCAGAAAAACCATTTGCATTTTGTGCCCTGCTTCGAAGCAGGAGGTGCCGGGTGCGATCCCGGGTCTGGGCAGCGGCCGCTCTGGGTCTGCTCCGCGGCCACGGAGAGACCCAGGCGTCCGGCCTGCCCGAAATGCTGCTCCGTGGGGACTGCGAGGGATTCTGATCCCAGCGTGTGCTCATCAGCCAACTGCATATTAAGTGCCCTACTTATTCTGGAAAGAGAAAAACCTCAGGGATTTCTCAGGGTAAAAAGTTGCCTAGGAAGATATAAGCTTTCTTTTCTTTTCTTTTCTTTTCTTTTTTTTTTTAATATAAAGAGAAAAAACAACATGTACACATTCTCTGAAAGGGGAGGATTTCAAGTCTCCTCCCCATGGTTCACAGCCTCAATGGCAAGAAACCTCTCCAGAGGGTAACTGGATGATGAAAACTAACATGTGATCTACTTAGCACCAACAAGCCAGAATATATTTCACACATTCAGATGAACTACTTGTTTCTGCAACCTGTACAAATGCTGAGGTGATCCTGGCTCTGCACCGGGACCTGCAGCTGGTGAAATCTGCCCCATGGAGCTGCTGCCGCCGTGGGGCTCCCGAGCTCCTCCTGCACATTCATAAACACAATCCAGGGCAAGCTCAGCTATGGGGCTGAGGATGCCACCCGTTTGCTAAATCTGCTCTGATGTGTTTAATAAATGGCAGCCTAATAACGGGGCAGCAAGTTCAGGGGCGCTGCGATCAGCCCTGCACAGCCCGGGTCAGAGTGCTGTCAACAGGGACACAACGAGAGCAGCCAGAGCGGCCTTCAGCCCTGCTACAAAACCGAGGCACCAGCAGAGCCAAGGAAGCGCCTGTTGCAACTGGTTAAGCAAAGGGAACAGCATAACTGCAGATTCAACTATTTCTATATGTCCTTATCCTTAGTGATTTCTGTAGCCTCGAGGACCAACTCGCAGTGGATGGCTGCTCTCAGGATCAGTATGAAACCTGACTGATGCACCTGAAGAACTGAATAGACACACACCTTTTAGTTGTTTTCAGTTCCTTTATCTTTTAAAAATGCTTTTGGAAATGTGAAATTATACCCCAAATCAGAGCATAATGGTGTGTTGTTGCATTATTATCTTGTAATATCCTACAGTTAAAAATCAGCTACGTAGGTTCACACCAAAGGCTCCAAAAATCCATTTTAAGCATTCATTTATAAAGCACATGCATAAGTAGAGGCACAAAACGCTTTCCATATACCACAATTTCTCCCCGAAAAACCTTTGCTTCAGTGTCTTACTCTGCTCTCTGGAAATGCTAAATGGACCCTAGGGTTTTAGAGCTAGAAATTCCAGTTCCCACTTCAAACAGCAAGGCACAACAGCCAAGGGACACTTCCACAGACATGTGTCCCGAAACTTGCAGCAAGGCAGAATCAGAGATAAAATACACGGACTTCACCTTGCTTTAAACCTCAGATCTCACTGTTGCTTGAACGGGCAGGTGGGAAACATGACCCTCCTGGTGCCCTGCGATGTGGCACAGCCCTCGGTGCCACATTATGAATCAGTAGCAACGTTGTGCTGCCATTGATCCAAAAATAAACTTTAAAAAGGCAACAGAGATGTGTGAAAAGTAGGTCAGACCCCCGAATGTCTGATTGTGTGGCAACCTTCAGATCTCTGCGTGAATAGCAGCCTGCAGGCCAGAAGATGTGATTTTGCCCTTTCTAAATCTGACCTGACTTTTCTCCGGAATAAATACAGCAAATATAGCATGTCAGGCTGTAGTATTTAAACATTCAGTACTGAAAAGCAAAAGAGCAGGTAGGAAACCTCAGTCTGACACCCTTCTCAGCACAGAGTTACTGCAAACTCCTTCACGGTAACTTTTGACTAAGGAAGGGCACAAGAAGATCCACAGCGGACCCGAATTCCCATCTCAAAATCTAGCTGCCAGAAAGGAAGAGAGGAACACACTGTCTCTTCACATATTTTGCAAAGCTGCAAGCATTCCTGAGGAGTGTTCACGTTTATAGTATTGGGACATAAAATACGAGATCGTAGCAGGCACCTTCTTCACATTTTTATGACTGCAGCTCTAATTGCAAGCACTGATAAATCAACTAGCACATAGAGAACATCTTTCCTCTTGGCTGCTCCAGTTCTTTGACTAGTGAGTGTTTAGACTTTGTAAAAATCTCATCTGTACTGATGTATTAATGAGTGTGAATATGCTTGTCCTTACCTTAAAGTCGTAAGTGGCATCGGGATTTTCATCACAAGCAATGACCTCGGGGGCCATCCAGTAAGGGGTCCCAATGAAGGTGTTTCTTCTGCCTACAGTTCTGTCCAGCTGGGCACTGACACCAAAATCCACTATGGTTTGGAAAAACAAGAGGACATCGTAAGGGCAGGGACCAAACTGAGCAAAAAGTTTTCTGCTGGATGTAAAACATTAAAATTATTTTAAGTTTATTCGGACCAACTTCTCCACATAGTCAGGAGAGGAACTCTGAGCCAGAAACAGTCTTTTTTGATCTCTGCTGAGACCAGCAGAGGTCAATCAAGGATGAATCCGATCATCCGATTTCTAGGTTTTGTAAGAAACCTTGTGCCTCTTCCTTTTTGCCAGGAGGCAATGAGAAGAAATCACAGTTCCCCATACTAATGAGAAACAGGGCTGGAAACATGAATAAGCGGAAGCCTTTGTTCTGTGTTTTCTCATTTGAATTAAAGCCTGCCAAATATTTGTAGAAGCCTCATTTTTCTACCTAAACTCTTTTGGGAAATGGCATAAGTGCAAAAAACTTAAGGAACTCGGGGCTAAGGACAAAGGCCTATAGGGAAATGTCAAGCACAGAGCTGCAAAATGAAGCAAAAACTGATGAAATCAAATCAATGAGAAATGGTCACTAAGTTCACTTTGCACAACATAATGGTTGGACATTTGCCCTGGAGAATTTCCCCTTGCAGGGGAATCTTCACCAGCACAAAGCCAAACGAGTTGGTGGTACCATCTGTTAAGCTGGCTTTTTATTCTGCTGCAAGGAGAGAGACACATGGGAAAGCAAGGCTTCCACCTCACTCGAGCACTGAAAGGGATCTTGCATCATAAATTAAAATGCATGAAGGAAGGCAGCTTTAATAACGTAGGTGCTGGAAGACTGAGGAGAGGAGCACATCATCTGTGCTCGTCTACTGCCTTCCATGTGATCTTCATATGGATGATTGGTCTTCAAAGAGTGATTAGCACTGCATATGAAACCCTGAGCAGTGCAAATGAGGCTCCCTCCTAAAGGTTAGCTTGGAAAATAAATCTGGATTGCATCAGATTGAATTGAAGGGATTCTGATCCTTCAGGGCACCACCACGAAGCCGTGGAGAAACAGGCTTTGCTGTTATCTGGGCAAGCACATATTCAGATTTTCAACTCGAGGCATGAAAAAATGGGCACAGCTGTGCAAGCCATACCTGAGAGCACAGCCACCGAGCTGCCTACCCAAACCCCTGCTTTGCACTGTACATCTTTGCCTGCAGAACGCGATCATCAGTCACTGGCAGCTCACTGCACGACACTTGGTGAACACCCAAGGTCGTCTGTTGAGGCTGACACAAAGAAAAAGGCACAGTAGCTCTCTGCATCCATCCCCATTCCTCAAGTCATTTATACAGCCCCTATCGCTCTCGTTTCTCCTCTCCAGCCAGCCTACTTGCTATTTCCAAGAGCTCTAACCCACTCTTACCTAGTTTAACTTCTGCATTTTCCGTCAGCAAGACGTTCTGTCCCTTGATGTCTCGATGAATTACTTTGTGCTGGTGTAGATGACTCAAACCCTAGAGAATTCAGAGAACGGTTAGAGGAATCCAAGTTCAAAGCATGTTATTTTCTGACATTCCTCCTCAACCAGTTGCTCTCCAGAAATGAAAGATTCACAGTTGGAGTTAAGCACTTGAGAACACTTTTGTTTATCATGTGTTCAAATTACTGCCCTGTGCTACACGCTGGGAGGACATACCCAGCAAGTAAAACACCCACTTAGTGGCTCTGTGTGCAGCACTGGGTGCTCTCGACAGCAAGAGAAAAGAACCGTCAATTCTCCAGGATTAAGACCAACCTTTCAGTTTCAGCAGAAACCCATATTAACCTACATTTCTCAGCATTTCTAGACATTTTTTTCCTCTCTCTCCATGTGCATTTTTGCCTTAGGGAGCCATTTGTGCAGCAGAAATAATAGAATGTTTTTGTCTGCTTTCGGTGTTTCCATCATCCGGAAACTGAAAAATTCTCTTCTCATATCAGTCTAATAAATGGGACTCCAATATATTAACAAGTTTGTATTAAAAAGGCTACAATGCAAATACAAATATTGTAATTTTCACGTATCCCTAATAGCGATATCATTCAAATTAAAATCTTGTCGTGGAGGCTAAAGGTAAACTTGTTCTTCTGCTGTGCTTTTTTATTAGCTCATTAATTTCTTTTTATAACCTACATTTTTATTTCATTCATTTTTTCAGTTTCAAAGCAACATCCACCTATATTGCCAGCTTAGAAAAACATAGATCACTTAAAATATTGATTACTTTAAAAACTAATTTTGCATTAGGTTTACATTCCACACCAAGCATTCATATTTTAGGAAGAAAATCACTTTTGGTATCACTGCTGATATTTATTAATCATGTTATGCTCATTATCTTGGGACAACACCACCAAATACACTATGTATAGGAGCTCTGCTGCAAAGCAAAAACGTTCCTGCATTCCAACAAGTCTTGCAGCAGTGCAGGATCAATGATTCCAAGTCAAAATTACAGCAGATTCCCCAATTCCAGAACAGCACGGAGAGGCTCTTGCCTCCACACATCCTTGGTTAGTGGCCACAGGGGACAGTGGCCCCGTACACGGCTCCGTGGTCCCCCTCTGGCTCACTCACGAGGACTGTTTTAAGAGAGAGTTCATGTGTTTAAAAAGAGCCCATGTGAGTGGTTTCCTCCCACTGGAACCTCTGTACAACAGCTGTTCACAGGGTGATAGATCTTAATGTGGGGGAACCACTGCGATCGCAGAATCTGACCTCGTTTGCACAAAATATGAGCAAACCTTTGCCAAAGGTGCCAGTAAAGGAAACTCTGGCCTGGCTGGTTTTAGGCCATTTCAGGCCAAGCTTTACCTCGTGGGTATAAAATTTTCCTCATTAAAGTCAGACATGTGGATTTGAGAAAACATGGGGGATTTTTCCATCTCAAAGACTCTTTCCACAGACTTCATTAGCTCTCACCTTTGCATTAATTGAAAGCTTAATTCTAATGTGCATAAATCCTTGCTTTATTAATATTAAAAGAAATTATATTTTTATTGAAGCAAAAAGGGGGGTTAAAAGTCAGGGGACTAAGGGAGCTAAAGGGCATTAAATCGCTTGTGTTTATTATGCATCATACAAGCACATGAATCATTCATGCCCAGAGGCTCCAAAGCAGCTCCAGGCCCTGGCAGAGCAGCATCCACAGAGCCAGGAGAGGAATCCCAGAGGCTTCGTGTGTCCTCGGAGCACCAGGTCCGGCGGTCAGACGGCGCGGGGCCGGGGGCACCTACCCGTAGGATCTCTCTGCAGATGTAGGCGATCCACTCCTCCTTGAGCGTGTTCCCCTTCGTGTTCTTGATGAGGTCGGTGACGGAGCCAGCGCCGCAGAACTCCATCACCAGCTGGAAAGGGAAACACAACACGGTTACTGCAACTGAACTGAGGGCACCCTCTGAACCAAGAGCATCCCCTGAACCAAGAGCATCCTCTGAACCAAGAGCATCCTCTGAACCAAGAGCATCCTCTGAACCAAGGGCAGCTCGGGGCTGCCCTGAGCTCGGCAGTATCTCTAGGTTGCTCCGACTGCTACACAAAGCGACCGTCACAGCGCTTGGGATCCACCAACTTCCAATCTTGCATGTGTGAAGGCAACGTTACAGATGTGAGAAAGATTCTGCCTACAGCCTTTAATCTAGCTTGATTTTTTAAAATCTTTTCTACTAGGAGATCCTCATCGTGGACTGCTTCTTCAGACCAGAAATGTACCTTGAGGTGAAGCTTGTGGTGTAGCTGCAGCCTCTGGAGCAGAGAGCTGCAGTCCCATTGCTTGGGTTCCTGCAAACGAGCCTGGCCACCCCGTTTGCACCATGTACAAAGTTTCCTAATAGTAAATACAAAAATACAAGGATCTAACCCAAGCCCCAACGCAGTACTGCCACTGAGCAACTGTGAAATTACACACTCCAAAATAGCAGAGGATACGAGCCTGCCTCCAGCAACATCACGGATTCCTGCTGCATCCAGGGAGACATCAGCACGCTCACGCACAGCCCACAGGTGCCACAAACCTGCTCCAAGAGCCACAGAGACGCTCCTTTCCCCAAAGTGAACATTTTCCAATGTTCATTTTCCAATTGGACCAGTCTGCCTGATAAGAGACGCCCCTTTTCTTTGTAACTCTCGCCTTGCCAGACTCTTAAATGCACAATTTTAAGGTTTCTTATCGCACAACGCTTCCATGGTATTTAACGATCCCCTAGCAAATCACTTTATTAAAAGCAAGGGCCAAGAGGACAGGGGAGAGGAGAACAAAAGGTCAGTCCCAACCAAATTGCTCATACACAGTGATTAAAAAGACCATTGTATTTAAACAATCATAAAACGCAGCCTGAACACTGCTGTAAGCCTTTAGTTTAAATAAAATGCTTGAGCAGAATACATCTTAGCTGGCTGAAAGAGTGCTTTGACCACGACCCAGTCTTTAGTTCTGATATCCAGTTTTTCCCTTCCTTCTGGACAAACCTGAAGTGACAGGACCCCCGTTACGACGGGTATGGATAACACTGTGGATCACGAGGTGCACACACCGTTACATGGGGCCACATGTCACCTCAGACATGGTGCTGCCCTGGGTGACACAGCCCAGAAAAGGCACTGGAGCCCAAGAGGATGATCACAGAAGACCCCTGCTCTTCTCAGAGGACCTCCAGCCTTGTTCAACTGTTGGCCAAGGGAAGGAAATACATGGGATACGGCTGCATGCTACAGGTGTCACGGACAGGTAAGCACCAGAGAAGGAGAAGAAGGATTTAAGTGACAGGTAGGTGTTGGGAAAATACCAAAGGGATAAGCATCCTAGGGACATGTTTTATTTGGAAACAAATGGAGGTTTCAGAACAGCCTCCCAGAAGAAGAAAAAGAAAGAGCATAAATTTAACTGATTTTAGGACAGAGCTTAACACACTTAGGAAAGGTTTCAGATGTCTCAGTTATAGCTTCCTCCCAGTCCTACACCTCTAGGGGAGTGCTTTGTCCAGCAAACGCTTATATTATCCCCAACCTTACTCAAGTATGATGCTGTGGAGGGGTAAGACAATAAAGCTGAAATGCAGATTGAATTTTTATTAACCATAATTAAAATTATCATCAAGATGGGATAAAGGTAAGCTCATCTTCTCAAAGTTAATTTGCAAGGCTGTTTATTGAGGAAGTATTTTGAAATACAGTTCATTTAGTGAGCTCTTCACACCAGAGTGACGCACACCTCATAAGCCAGGCAAACTCCCAGGTCTCTGCTGCCTTTCTCAGGAAGCCTTGGCTGAAGGAGCCTTCACTCAACTCAACCATGATCCTCCTTGGATTGGGAACGGCCACACATACCCGTGATCCCCTTCCCACTGCACGTTACGTGGAAGAGCTCGAATGTGTGCATCTCCAGCGTGAAAACCATCATCCCAGTAAGGGCGATCCACCCCAACGGGGCTCCCTGGATTCACCCAAACCCTTCACCCTGCAAGCCAAACTCATCCGTCTTCCTGCTCACCACCCCAAGAACAATTCACTCAACTTCTCTTTAAGTCACTGAAGACAAATCACCAAATCCCACGAGCTGAATGCTACGGGAGGTCTGTCCTCACCCCACAGGCTGGCTCTCTTCCTCCTCCTCTCACTCATCGCGCTCCCGCGGTCAGGGATGGAGCACTAAAAAGGCAGAAACCGTCTCGTGATGGTGCAGCCGAGAAGACAGCGCCTGGTTTGGAAGCTGAGAGAACGATGGATTCTGCATCATGCCCCGATTAAGACTTGAAGGAACTAATGAGAGCTACAGCTCAACCAAAAACTATCACCTGTCAAATATTTAATGATTTAATGCCTGTGACACATCATCAACCATCCAAAAATATTCCTTGGTGTCTCTAAGCAGGTTAAGATCACTCCTGCTCCGAGCTGCTCGGAGCTGCCCCATGGATTGAATGGTTTGGCACAGCCACCTTCCCCATTTCCATAGCCACATTCGGAGCCTCGCTGGCCTGGTTTGCTCCCTTCACGTGGCAACAGGATCCACCAGCCTTGTGGAGGCTGCTGGCCGAGCTGCAGGACACTACTGGCAGCAAGGACAGGTGACAGATGATGGCAACGGGGCATCCACATCACCCTGGGGATGTACATTGCATGGAAATGAAGGGGAGACCCTGTGGCTTCTAGCAACAAGCCTGCAATGGGGCCCGGAGGAGGGATGTGCTCAGGATATGGTACAGCACTGTCTTCCCCACCACCTTCGAGCTTTGGCACGGACGCCCCATCTCCAAAAAGCGAACAAAAACCCCTTAAAACATCAACAGGTTGTTCAACAACAAAAGGTTCTTCTGATTTTTGCTTCTTTCTTCCCAAACGCGCTGGATCCGTGACACGCGTCTCCGTTTGCTGCGATATGTCTTGGACAAGGGGCTCTGTGGCCCTCCCGGCGCGGGGAGCTGCTCTCGTGCCACCCGCGCGGCTCCTGCAGGCGCCGGCACAACGCGCCGCGCTCCCGAGCCAGCCCCATCCCCGCTGAACGAGCTCTCGGGCTTCGATTTCCCTATCAGCTTCCGAGCGTTGATAAAAAAAGAATTACTTGGGCATTATCAGCAACCGTTTTGCTCCAACAAAAGGGCGATGAAAAATAAACAGGCCTTTATCTGCGCGCAGGACTGATAGAGTTTGCACGAGCTCCAATTCAATCAGATCCCGGGAAAGCAGCTACAGCCCATGGTGACGCTGGCACATCTCCTCCCCACGGCCACGGGGGCTTCCTCTGGGTACCACAACCAGCCCCAGCACTGGATGGAGACGTGAAAACATCTCCTGCACCAGCAATATCACACGGGAAAGCAGCTTTCACAACAGCTTTCTCCATGAGAAATGCCCCAAAATGAGCTGAATTTTGCTTAGACTCAAAGGAATTTCAGATTATCAAGTGTGCCCATTGCGCAGGGAGTCACAGGGAGCCCCATCACACATCCAGCCCTGCCCTCAGCCACCTGAAGCCATGAGGACGCAGAGCTGGTTTAAGGCTCTCCTAAGGAAAAGTTTCCTACTGACCTTAGCCCAAGGTTATCAAGGTTCAAGGGTATCTACCAGACTGCCCCGGGCTAGCGCAGCTCCACGGGGTTGGTTTCTCTCCTCCAGGCACCCCCAGCAGCACAAGGGGATGTTTTTTTCCTAAACAGATTATAAAACAGCTAAAGCCAGCTGGAATTTCATGGGATGAAAAGGCATTTCTCAGCTTGACAGCTTTCTCCTCGCTGAATTCCAGGCCTGCTGCAAAGGACACTTTTGAAAAGCTCCCGCCAAAAAAAAACAAGAAAACCCCAAATAACAGACACCAGTGGGATCCAATCCCCAAGTCTTCCCAATAATCCTGTGCAACAGAAAGTCTTTGCTAACAAAATAACGCACAGCAGAGCCCCATCAGCTCAGGTTCTGCTCCAGGTGACATTGGGAGACGTCCCCGTCATTCTGTGCAGCTCCCAGAGCCTGCTCAAGTGCTGGCACCTTGACCCAGCAGCAACAGCCAAAGCAATTTCACTGGAAACCTTTTGGAGCTGCTAAAATACAGCCCGGATTACATGAAAACTACAGAAGAGAACATTATTCTGCAGATGTGCTCTGGAGATAGAGTGCTGCAGGTCAGTGAACTGTTGTGAAAAAGGAGGAAAAAGAAATTTGGAAGCTGGCACCACTTCACAGCTCTTTGGGTCTTTTTATGTATTTACACATATAAATGTATGCTTGGAGGTGGAGCAAGGCTGTGAAACAAGGAGGATGAAACAGCAAAGGCTTCACCTCTTCTCCAGGGCCTCCCAGCTGTAGATATTTGTTACTCCTGAAAAATCAGGCTCTAACAATGTTGTTCAGACACAAAAAGAAAAGAAAAAACAACTGTATTAGCCAAGATTAGCCTTCTTCTCATGAGTCCTCCTTAGAAGGGGAGGAGACGTGGCCTCCCCCCTAGCATGGAGGCAGATTTGAATCCTATCCTCTAGGCCTGGGGATGCTGAATAAGTAACTAGAAGCCGCTGTCCTCTAGGGAAAGAAGGGAAACAACAGGATGAAGCAGACAAGGATTTGTCAGGAGGCAGAGCAGCTTTTACCCCTTCATCGGGAGCCTTGGAAATGGCTGAACAGCTCCAGCCTGTTCTGGTCCCGTTCTCCAGCTCCCTCCTCTTCCTTGTCCGCACAAAGCAATAACCAACAGTTATTATTAGTTACTGCCAACTAGTTAAAAGTTGGCAGTAATGACCAGAATCGCCCCCAACCAGCCTTTAAGCCGTGACCTTCCCACCAAAGCTCCCCTTTTCTGCTGCATTTATTTATTTTTGTAGGACAGAACAATTTTCAGGCGACTATTATAAGATGCTGTTAATGATCAGCCAGAACAAAACTGTTTTCCATCATCAGTCTGCAAACCTTTTATGGCTAAATGGAGACGCATTTTCAGTGCAGGAACAGCCTTTTCAAAGCCAGAAAGCCAAAAAAGACACACAAAATAAGGCTTATTGTAATAAAGGTGGTGGTAAGAGCACAACACAGAGAAATTGTTTATGTCAAAACCCAGGGATTTTAAAGAAAAGAAAGTAATTTACCCAGAGCTGATCATCCATTCCTGGGGGATTCTTTTTAATGAAAGCACCATAATATGTGGCAATATTCCGGTGATGAGAATATTTCTTCAGCATGTTGATTTCTTGTTTGATCTCCTCCTCTTCATCCTAGGATGAGGGGAAAGGCAAAGAAAACCACCATCAGTGACACCAAGAGCCCATGCTTCACACACTCAGGTCTCTCTTCATCGTGTTAGTTAACTTCCATACGCTGAGTTTGCCTGGGCCATTTATACACACTTTTTAGAGGGTGCAATTCACACTGGAGCCTACGGAGCCTGAGGAGGAACCTATTGACTGGAGAGGAACCTATTGCCAAAGAGGAGCTCTGCAGACACACTGCCTGTTTTGAGCATTCCTCCACCGTTTCTAAATTTACCCCTTTATAATTTGTATTTGCACCACGCTGTTCTGCAGCTTTGCTGTGCTTGCAGGGCTCCGGCATGGTGTCAGCTGTGCTGCCCATCCTCTAGCCCTGCTGGGAGGTAGCTCCACGTGGAGGAGATTCAGGAGATTCTCTTCTAGGTCAATTCGGTCCCAATGAAGATCTTTGCTTCCCGGCAGCTTCAGCACGTCCACAGCTCCTGTCCAATTGGTCTGCAAAGCCCCAGGAGCTGAAGCAGCTTAGGCAGGAGAACTGCATCGACAACTGTGTTGAGGTAGGATCGTGTGGCTTTCAACGTGATCAAACATGTCCCAATTTTATTTGCAGCTGGCAGAATTCCAGCCCACTGGAATTGCACAGGCCATGACTTTATTGTAGCAAGGGACCAGAACTGCTACTTCTTTCCCCTCCCTATTGCCCCTACTTCCCTCCCCTGCTTGATCCTGAACTGTTTTACAAACCATCTTGGTGACCAGCTCAGCTGCACTGCACAGCTCTTCTAAAGACCACTATTCCCTGACCAGATGCCACATAACACATGGAGAGAAACACTGATTTCTTTCCAAATTCCTATGGAAAGTGATTTAATGATCACTGTCTTTAAGAGAAAATTCAGGGAAGAGCACTGAAGATGAGGATGGGGGGAACAAATACAAGAATTAGCTAGTTCGAGCTCCAATTTTATCTCCAGTAAGAACATGGAGAGCATAAACTCCAGAGAGGCAGAGGAATGGGCCTAAAGATTTTACAAAAAAAAAAAAAAAAAAAAGTGGAGAAACCTCAAAGTCCCTTTTTTGCTTTGTTCCTTCTAATGGTCGACACAACTTTACTTGGCTTCACGTGCCTGGAGACAGGGGAACACAACACTTATAAGGATCCCAAAGAGATGAAGGAGGATTGCTGCAACCAGAGTGGGCTCATCTAGCTCAAAGGAACATGACCCCATGGTCAACATCAGTTGACCCAGTGAACACCTCACAGGGAGACGCAGGAATGCTCTACACATTCCACTAACACATGGACAGACCATGGGGGCTGCCTCAAACTGGACCCCTGGGTCCCTCCAGAGATGAGATGGCTGAGGGGGAATCTCAGCACTATAGATATCTGCAAGGAGCTGGTAAGAGGATGGGGCCAAACTCTATTCAGCGGTGACCAGTGACGGGTGGAGAGGCAACGGGTGCAAACTGAAGCACAGGAAGGTCCACCTGAACCTCTTGAGAACTTGACTGGGTGCATGAGTGAGCACTGGCACAGGTTGCCCAGAGAGGTTGTGAAATCTCAGTCTCTGGAGATACTCAAGAGTCTGTAGAGCTTCCCAGGCAATCGCTGTGGGCGATCCTGCTGGAGCAGGGGGTTGGACTGGATGATCTCCAGAGCTCCTTCCAACCTCAACCACGCTGTGACTCTGAGGTTGGCCGCAGAGCAATTTTTGGGGTGGCTCCTGGGTGGCTCTTGAGGCAGCCCAAGAAGTGACTAGTGATGATCTAGTAGTGGCTCCAGAACAGCCCTAGGTTTGGCTCTAGACCTGACTATGGAAACAACAACCAGGGTTTTTACAGAAATTGTTCCTAGTCCTGCTCTCTGAGCACTTCGCCCTGCTGTGCACTTGGTGCTGCCTTCTGCTCAAATGAGGTCTCATCTCTGCACTGCTACTGCTGTAGCCTCACGCTTAGCTCCATCTCCACTCACACAGCATTCCTGAAAGTGGGAAGAAACCACATGTGGTAGGAAAAGGTAGAAGAAAGCAGAAGTTCAGGTAAGGTCTTGTCTTTACTTTAAAACTTGGTCTTGACTTTAAAACTTGCACACTACACACTGAAAGAAAATTAACCAGTGCGTTTTAATACGGCTAAAAGCAGCTCGAGAAGCAAGTAATTAAATATCCAAACAGTAAATCCTCTGCCAAATACTTGATTTAATAACTTGAACACTCATATCAGCCAAACAGAAGCAGGAAGCAGCACTACTGCTCTTCTTAATTAAATGCATTTCACCTGTACGACAGCAACAGCAGAGAGCAGATTATTAAGGAGGATCCATATCTGAAATCCTATTGGAAGGTCGTGGTTTAGATCAGAGACATCCACTTACAGCATGGCTGCGATATCAAGCACTGGGCAGGATCAGATTTTGGCTACTTTTCCCCAATATCTTCACTCGGAAGTGATAATATTTTTAAATCACTTAATTAAATCTCCTCTTTAGCCTTTTTTTTTTTTTTTTGGTCTCAAAACAATGTTCTGATTTTTCATCTAAAACTTGTTCTAACTTCAGATTTTACCTCATCACCATTAACGCCATGGGGGTAGATTCAATGGGTGTGCTCATTTTCTAGCTTTTGGCTTATGGAAACTGAATGGCATCTGCTGATATCGTAAGAAAACAGAAACAAATCTTGCTCGTATTTACTTGGCAATTTTCACACATCATTTGCTCTATTAATACAAAAGAGGACCTCCATAGCTGTCCTGTAGACATACGTGACACCTATGGTATTTCAAAACATATTCATGAGGCCAAGGGATTGCTTTCAGACCTAGGCAATTCTGTACATGCTCCTGTAAACTAAATAAAATCATTAATTCAAAAATAAGGTGGGCTGACTGGGATTTAATCCCAATGTTTGAAATGTGCTATTTTATATATAAAAAAACTTGCTTCAAAACCTGGCATTGTTTACACAGGCAGGAACTCCGGGAGGCGTAATATTGCACTTAAACACTCTTACTAAAGGAAAAAGAGGAAAAAGCATTTTCATGGGATCCTTCCTGCTAGAAATCTCTTGGCATCTGTTTAGGTTTCTACAGATCACAGCAATTCTACTCATTTTTTCTTCTGCAGCTGCTGGAAAACGGGGAAGCCATTATTTCCCCCAAATCCTTTTATCCATTTAATAACTTGTAGATTCTTTGGTGTCAAAAGAGCCCTGTCTGTGTGACTAAGGCAGCGTGTTTCCTCCTTTGCACTGACAGGATGCACAGGAGTAGTTTAACTTATGCAGTGAAGCTATCTGCAACTATACCTGCATACGGTCGTGAGGAACAGAAGCTTTTCAGGGCAAACCACAGATGTGAAAAGCTGGAATGTTTTACGAGCACACGATAGGGTTGCTACACTCTTTGTTGGGATTCATTAATCTGTTCCAACCAGCCATGCAGCTGGAAACTTCACTGTTTCAGCATAAAATTACTTAATCTCAGAATTCTCCCAGATTTATTTTTCACTCCAGTGTAAAAACACTAACTCTTAATGGGGCCTTTCCAAATTAACGAAGGAGCACTCGCTTCCCAGGAACACGAGCCTTTCGCAAAGCCTCATGTCTTTTTGCATGCAGTTGAGTTACTTCTTCCATCTAGTAACTTAAACGCACAGAGCAAGAAGGAGGAGGAGGATACATTACCCCGGTGACGTCCATAACCTTAATAGCAGCAAGCTGTCCTGTTTTAACATGACGGCCCTGCAAAAGAAGAAGGGAGAAGTTCAATCATTTCGTTTCCCCACAGCGAGCAATATCCTCAGACCAACCCCTGGCTTTGGCCGCTCTCGCTCTTTGCTCGTCCAGGAGCATCGTCATCGCAGCCGTGGTGGGAATCCGCCTCCCTTCCCTTCCTCCTGCCACTGCAGTTAGGGAAGGGGTGCGTTTTCCAGGCAAACGAGCGCTGGGAATGGCCCTCGGGCTCTAGGTCGCTCCGGAGCAAGGAGCAGATTTGCCTCTCTGCAATTTAAGCGACAGCCACGCTCAGTGCTGGCACAAATGGCACGGGCTCCTTGCCGCGAGCTGCAGAATCAGCAGAGCGCTGGTGGGCAGCTCCACTGCGTTCGTCCCAGCAGGAAAATGACTGCAAGTGATGGGTAATGCTGCGAAAGAGCCCGAGCAACCGAGGGGCTCTTTAAAAACAACCAAATTCCTCTCCCGCAAGCCAAAATTAAGAGCGGTTATGGTCAGAACACATTGGCAACCCTTCGGTGCACCTTAACAACGCGCTTGTGCGCTGCCTGCTCGCTCCATGCTGAATTCCAGCCTTCCTTCGCTCCCAACAAATGCCACATCGTGCACGACGTTATATCAGATCTGCTCCTATCGAACGGTCAGGGCGCACGCTCAGCTTAGAAACCGGGAGGGATTCAAGAAAAGACGCTGTTTCTCTGGGAAATCTGCAGATCCCGCTCGCAGTATGAATGCCAGGAGGCACAGGGAAGCGTCCGTGTTCCCCAGTCATTCCTTACCACGAGAGCATCCCAAGGCACGAGCCATGTAAGAGCACAGTGGACATGAGGAGCAACTGGGCACTGAGGAGCCAGGCGAAGCCAAAGTGAAGCCAAATCCCCTGCGCTAATGGGATTTGGGGGAAAATGAGGGAGGCGGAGGGAAGGAGGGCAGGAATGCCAATATGTGGATTTAAAATCAATAAGCTACGTTCCCTTCAGAGTTAGACAGGAGCAAGCAGAAGGGGAGAAGTTCACGGCGTGTTGAGCAACATATTTCTGCATTCCAGCTTCACCCTGCACATCGACACCTCGCTTTGCTGTCTCATGTTTCTATCATCTACAGCTTGAAAGAGAAACGACGGACGGTGCAGAACACAAAGCAGCAGTTTGAAGGGAACAGTTCCCATGCAACGGCCGGTTAATTTTATGAGCTACTTTTTAAGGGGATTTAAGTAGCAAGAAAAAAAAAAAAAGAGGATATTAGCATTAGCATCAGGCAGCTCCTAGAAATGGTCCCAGCACCTCGTTAAATACATCGTGCGATCATACATTATCCCTATGCAGCAATTTATAAATCAATGTTAAGGGCCACAGCTCGGAAACTCAGGGCTGGTTTCAAATATTTATCGTCTTCAGGGCAGCTGAGTTTTAAGGGCTCCTATTTGAGCAAAATAAAGGGGAAAAATCCATATAAGGCTTTGTTAGTTTAAGGATTCCCTTGCTTTAGATTTTAAATTCACAGGTCTCTGCATGAGCAGGTTTTACGGCATTTGCCAACATCGCTTTTTGTTCCCACTTAGCCTGCTCCTGCTCTTCTGCTCGTGTAAACCTTGCCGTAAACCAGGTGTGAAAATTGTTTCTTTTATGGACACCGACGCCACCGACGGGCACCTGCTGAGACCCCCGCGCGTGACAACCTCAGCATGGCCGTGGTCCTGCGGAGAGCAGCAGTTTGGGGGCTAAACACGGGTTTTAAGCAATATTGCACTGAGGCAATATTGTTTCTTTCACTTAAAGGCAAAATCAGGGTGGAAACGGCCGCTGCAGGAGGAGCCTCTTGTCCTTTAGCACCTGGTCCCGCCTTGTGCATCCACACGCGCATCCTCAGAGCGGGGCTGTCCCGGCACCCCCGTGGCTACCCCAGAAACCCTGGACATGTCTCCAGAGCAAGGTAGGGACTGCACATGGTGCAAACGCTTACCCAAGCCACAGTGCAACGCTCGGGGGCTCGTGCTGATGTGCGCCAGGAGGGACACCCTGTCACACAAAAATCCGGGGGAGCTGGAGCACTTAGAGCGGGGACTTGCAGCACAGACCTGCTTTTCCTGTCTGCTGTTTGCAGCCAGGTATTAATCATTTTCACCTCAGTTTAGAGAGCCAGAGAAACCCCACATTTCTCCTTGCAGCTCTAAATGCCCATTAGCTCTGTGATGCTGCAGCAGGGACCAGAGGAGGCTGCATGGCCAGAACCTTGGCTATGTTTCTACCTTCAGCACCCGCACTGCTCACGGCCAGGCCCCTAATTATAAATAACCTTCCCCTTTTAGTTGGAGATACCTATGGCTCAGCACCTCTCAACAAAGCCTTCAAGCATGGCAAATGTTTAGAAAAGAGGTTCCATCATAATGCAGTTATTCCGGCTTTTATAATACAGATGCCAAAAGCACCGGCAGGTTTGAGAGAGAGGGTGAAAACTGAAAGCGATAGATGCAGCGCAGGGACGGAGGCAGCAACTTTGCATATTACAGGACGACAAGTCCTTCCTCCAGCGTTAGTCACCAACCACATCCTGTGCACGGGCTGGGCCGCAGCAAGTGCATTTGCCCAGCAGCTCCAAATGGCCCCTCGGAGGTTCCTCCTCCTCCTGCAGCATCACTGCCCACTCGAGGCAACCTGAAGAATCCTATTTAACATGTGGAAGTGACGATGGACCAAGGATGAGCTCTGCGCTGGCGCAGCATCACCGACCACGAGCAAGGGCCACTGTGCAAGCACACAGGAGCTGCTGAGAAAAACAGAGCCCTGACGAGGGCCAACAGGGAAAAAGCCGAAAAAACACAAAAGGATCCTCGGGAAGCCCAATCACCGCACGGCTGCGATCACCATCCGCCCCAAGGGAGGCATCAAAAGCCACTAGTCACTTTGAAGCACCTGACCCTCCATCGCCGAGGTGAGGAGACAGCGAAACTGAGGGGATCTTGTGACAGCACAAGACAATTTCTGCAGCCTCCTGCTTGGTTAATAATCTGTGTTAGCAGATTTCTGTCATCTTTCTGCAATTCCTAACAATTCTTTGCTTTCTTTAGCACTTCATAACATTTTGTTCTGTCTCCTTCGTCTCTCTCTATTGCTCTGGATTTTTCCGTGGCATTAGCTCCTGGCACATATTTATCACAACCTTTTAATGCAGCCCTCCCAGAGGACCCTCCTCCTCCTCGGCAGCAGCTCGGGCTTTGCGAGCAGCTTGTTGAGCTCTGCACGATGGTGAAGTCCTGCAGTCACTTGTTGCACCTCTGGAGGCCCATGGGGTGCAAACCTTGCTCTTCCCAAGCAGATTGGGCACCTGGCTACATTTATGTCCTACCGAACACCCAAATTTGCCTTCATCTTCAGAAACCCAGTGCTGTGTCACAGCCATCACGATGGCCACGATGATGCAGAAGAAGCAGGAGGAAATGAGAAATGCTAAAGTGTTTTTCCCCTCTCCGGGTCTGCTGTTGAGCTTGGCTTGGGCATCAACCCACATGTCAGCCTCAAGGCCATTCACGTGTGAACTTCAAAGCTGCCACAGTTTTTAATTAAACACAGATTTATGCGTCTGATTACTTTCAAAATGTTATACCAACCACCACTAATCTGAAAACAGCAAATGTTAAGCCCAGTTCTTGAACTGGGCTCTTACAAGCACTGCACAGGTGTTGACCCTGACAGTCCTGCAGAGAACCAAACAGTGTCACCTCACAAAGCCAGAGCAGTCTGTTTTGTAAAAAACCCTCAGTAAACTTGAGACAAGTAACTTGACAAAAGGTGTCTCATGAAAGACAAAACTTGTCACTTTGCCAAGACGAGTTTTTTCCCCTTACGTTTTTGCCCCTTACACTTCTGCAAATGACAAGCTAATGTCTGCAACCCAACAACTGCCATCCTTACTGGCCAAGTTCTATCTCCAAAACACCCTCAATACCATTAAGCCCAAACCTCACATGTTCTTTCGACAAAAAAAATAGCACGGGACTTGAAAAGTTTCGCCAGGTGACAAGTCATCGGTAAAGTTTTGTCCATTCACATATCAGTAACTACCTATTACACATTCTTGTTAAGCTGGACTTCTGCAGATTATAAATTAAAGACGTTCATTGAGCCCAGAGGAGTGGAGTCGCATCTCTCCAGCTTCAAGGCTTTCCACAAAGAAGCTCCTCCACAATGAATTGGAACTTCACGTGGGTTTCTGGTCCCCCCTTCAGCCAATTCCTGGTTTTCCTGCAGTCCAAGTCAACTCAAGGACTTGGGCCAAGAATTTTTAGTGCTGAGGGACTAAAAATCACAAGGAAATTGTTCCGGGAGAAGCGCGTTTATCACAGTGGGAACCCTGGAAGGGACTGGGACTGGACTGTTGCTACCTCTCAGGCCTCCAGCTGAGGGTCACTGCACGCACCCGCATTCACACTGCTACTGGGGTTAAGCTGAACCTCAATTCCAGCAGTTCTGGATGTGCCAAGGTAGCCGATGGCCTTGCCACATGCTGCAGGACGCCCCGGCACTCGGGACCACGATGCACATGGACATCCTGCAGCTGGCAAGAAGGTCACAGTCATGGTGCCACCCGAGGCCAAAGGCAGCCTCAGGGGCACCGGGTTTGCAGGGAATGTGGAGCGAGGAAAAGCGAGGGATAAAGGGGACGAGTTTGAGAGCAGGCTCCCAAGTGACGCAGTGATTCCTAAAGCATCATACTGTTTTGTAGAGCTTTATCTGCTGGCTCCACCTGGGCCCCACCACCACTATAATGCCCCAGTATTGACAAGCACTGGAGTGTGCTGCGCAATAAAACTACGAGTGCTAGCTGTCAGTCTGCATTAAATTAGACTGTTTTATAGCACCCAATATCCTTTGGCTTTTCCAAAGTAAGGGCCTGTTTATATACTTCTCTGTTTCCCACTGAAAAAAGTCCTGAGGGTGTCAGAAAAAAAAATCCTCAAACCACTTTAAAGGGGCTAAAATGCTTATCTGTGGAAAAACAGGCTTTTCTTAGTATGGAAATTCAGCAATCTGCAAAAGAAGCTGCTCTTCCAAACGCTGTACTCTGGCTTTGGGCTTGGTTTACAAGTCTCTTAAAACTTATCTGAAATAAAACCACACGTTTGAGAAAGCAATTAAAACATCAGATACTCTAAATATGGGGTCAGCGTAAGAAAAAGTGAGTCATCTAACAGGAGGGGAAATATGTAAAAATGTTTATTTTAAAAGGAGTAAATTATCTTTTCAATTAAATGAGCAACCACGGGCCAAACCGTATTGTTCCGCCTTGCACTTCAACCCAGTGGCTCCTGGGGGGATTTCAAGGGATGCTCTGAGCTCTGATCCATATGGAGCAGAAGTTGCACGAGGTCCTTCCAAAAAGCACCTTTGTTGGACAAGAACAGGGCAGGGCTGTTGTGCCATTCCCAGTGGGATCTTCTGGTGCCCTTTTTGAGAGAAAAGGCATGGCCATGACACAGGTAACTAAAAGGACTTCAAACCTTCCCAGCTCTTTGCCATGCCTTGGGATTTCAGAACTACTTTGTAGAGCTTCAGAGCAAACCCTGGCACCACAAAGGAGTTAAGGACATGGTAAACTCTAGGCAGCTCCTTTGAGCTCGGGAGGAAATAGCACCTACTTGAAGCGCCTAACTGAACCAGGCCTGCAGAACGGATCCTCCTCACATCTGTCATGTTCTTCAACCTTTTAAGAACCCAAATCCTGCAAAACCTTTCAAAAAAAAATACAGAAGACTTTTCTTATGCCTTGGAAAGGCATGTGTCCTCCCCCAGCATAGATGTCTCTAATTGCACGAGGCCAAACTAATGCTTCTTGTTGATTGAACGAGGCTGCCCTTCGCATTGAAGGTTTCTAATCCTCTCTATCAGTTCAGACCATGATGGGAGCCCCACAGCTGGCAGGGCTGGAATTCCATTACTGCAGCTCTACGACTTCTGACATTAAGTGAAGAAGGCAGGATTATTAGATTAGCAAACTAAATTGTTAAATTAGCATATTATTCAGCTCCCAAAATAACACTATTTATAGCACATAGGTGAACAGCACAGTAATGAAACGCATCCCTTATTTCACTGCTTGCTCTTACGCTGTCCCCTCTCCTTCTGTTCGAGCAAAGAAGGTTGGCAGCAGCAAAGCGCCAAGAGGCTCTTTGGAGGGTGCTGCTGCTGCTGCTTTTTCTCTTGGGAGATGCAGTGACAGGGGTGGCCGTATGGACCCTTCGAGATGAGAGCAAAGTGCCAGCCTCGAGCACGCTACCGTGTGAAAACCCCAGCACCCACAATTAGACATTTGTGGTGAGCCCAGCAGTTATGGTGAACACTGCATGGTGTTCTCAAACCCAAGTATTTGCTCTTTCTGTGAAACAGGGAAGTGCATTTGCAGTATGTAGGAACGAGCATCACCTTCCTGGGGGCCCTGGCCACATTCCCGGCCCGCGGGGCTTTGCTCCCGGCCGCGCTCGCTCCGAGGGCAGGGACATGGCCTGAACACGGCACATCCTGCCCGGCACCGCCAGCTCCTGCGCTCCTCCCTGTGCAGGAAGGGCACAGTTTTTGCAGCTAAAAGCAGGCAGAACAGTCTGTTCCCAATAACATTAGTTCATGACAGCCATGTTATTACCGCCCTTTAACACCCCCACGGTGCTTCTGTTCCGCAGCGCTGCCTATTCAGCATCGCGGCATTCATAACTAAAATTAAATCTCCACTTAAGAGCCCCACAAGGCTCCCTTTTCCAAAGGCCGCGTTTCCGTTAAGAGCACCAGATTGCTCCTGCCAGCAGGAGCCCTGGGAAGCAGGAACCGGGGCGGGAAGGGCGCTTCCCACAGAGCTCCGGGTGCCGGCGCTCCCGAGCGGAGCTGGATCCTTGTGCGGCTCCTCGGATGGACAAACCCCGCTCTGCCCCATGGCCGGGCTCTGTGTCCAACCTGCAGGGCAAATCGCCCTTCCCGGAGCCATCATCTGGGCACGCCAGCCCGGGCCACCACAGCCGCATTCCCGGGATCTCCCTGGGCGTTCCAAACGCTGATTATTTTTGCCACGCGTTAAATAAGGCCACGTTTTGGCACATGGAGTTTCACCTGCTCTTCAATCCAGGCTCAGAATGGGTGCTCGTACTGCAAACTAGCTCAGGGGGAAAATAGCCCTTGTGGAGAAAACACTACACATGCCGATGGAAATGTGCCTTCCTGAAACACCTCTTCCGTGCCATCTGCTTGGCTTCAGCTCCTGTTTCGTAGTAGCAAGATCCAAGTTTGGAGGTGGCATGTAAAGTGCAAGGTGGCTCCTCCACCAAAAACAACACCGGAGGAGAGGCTCCGAGAGCCGCTTCTTGGGACGATGTGTCATTCAGCTGCACCAACACGACACATATTTAAAACTGATGGAAAATCATAATTGAGATTTTCTTTTAAAGGGGTTAATGGTATTGCAGGCAGTGACAGTTGTCCTTGGACCCCAAGCCCCACGTGCATCACGGAGAGCAACCTGCCCGCTCGCTGCTTCGGCGCACAGGCTGCTGCCTCTTGACTTCAAGGGGGAACCTGCGGGTCCCACAGCAGCTGCTGCTGCAGGAAAACCCTGGCATCCCGTGCCCTGAGCACTGAATAGTTTGGCTAGAGTCTCCAAATACCAGAAACAACCGATTTTCATCACTACTCGCAGGCGATGCAGCAACAGCAGCCTCAGATGTGACACGAGCAACGCGCCGCAGAGCACGAGCAACGCACGTCCTTGTCCCTGCGCAGGGCAGAGAAAGTGCCAAGGAAGGCCCAAACCTACTCAGGACTGCCTCTGGGCAGCTAATCCAGGGAATTCAGCTCTGGATGCTTTCCCATGAAGGGGTTCCATGGGATTTAACACCTACCTGGTCAAAAGACACAGAAGGATCAGTGCTAGTGAGGGGGAGCTTCAGACCTCCCACTGAGCAGCATCTGCTCACCAAGATCTGGACTCTTCAAGTCCCTCCAGGGCAAACAACATTTGGATCAAGGAAGATGGGACCATCCCGACTCAGCCACGTGGCAAAGCTGACTATAAATTCAGGTCTCCCACCTACATTCCTCAAAGAAGGTTGCAAGTGCTGGTCTCAAAGAGCCCATTGCGAGCGTTCAGGAGTGGAAATAAGAGGTGCAACCTCCTAACTGCACTTGTGTTTCTCAGGGCTTAGGATAAAATGCCACAGGCTGCCAGAAGCTCTAATGTGCATCCCGCAGGGTGACTTAGAAATTGGTGTTAGGAAAATAAGCACAGGAATGACACAAGTAACCCCTGTTCCAACGATGTCAAGGGCTGAGGCGCTATCCAAAGCCCCGGGAGATGGAGTCTATAACCCCAGATGCTGCAGACCTCATGTTGCACATTTCTATCCATGCCAGCTCAAATACCAGTGTAAAACCTCACATATTTGAAGGCAGATGGGCATCAGACTCCCTTTCACGCAGAGCTGCCTCCAGGGTATTTTCTGCCCTGAGCAGCCTGCACAACTTGCTGTCTGTCCCATCCTACTGCAAGTCTCTTACTGGCAGCAGGCAGTAACACTTCATGCTGCCTGTGCTCTGCTCATCGGAAAGCCCCAGCCCTGCCTATGGCAGCAGTTTGCGATACCAGCACTAATACCAGCACTAACACAGCGCATGGGTCTGTGTCAACAGTGTTTTTAGGCTGTCCTCTGCTTTAGGCAAATCAGGCATAGAGTTGTGAAGCACTTTACTGGAAAAGGTGACTCCAATGCAGCATTCAGGTCCTTCCTCCTTACATCCCTTGCATTATGCATTCCATATATGCATTCACTGCTCCTTTGTCTGGGATGAGGATGGGATTCTGCATGCCAAGCAGTCCTGCTTGTAGCTCTCTTCCAAGGCGGTCTGTGCAGGTCAGGATCAGCAGATTGAACTGCTTTGCTTCTGTAACTTCTTACTTTCCAAGGCTCCTCTCAGGCAGGAATTTCCTACCCTTCCACTGGCTGGGCAAAGCTTTGATACTGTGAATTAATTTGGACAAATCCCTGCCTTTTCCTGCTTTCCCAGAAGACAGGCAGAAGAGACCTCGGTGCAAACACCGTTCTGCTCCTGCTGTACTTCCCTGCAGACTGTTCCTAGGACAGCCTCTGCACGGCAAGCCCCATTTCTGAGAAAAATCAGCAAAACAGCAAATAACACACTGCTCTGAGCCTGGGCACAGAGCTGTGAACAGCTCTCAACACAAGGGCACGTGGGCTACGAGCGCTGCTTTCTGCTGCTTGCAAAAGGCGACAACGGTGGCGAGGAGCAGCCGTGTGCCATGGCCTTGGATGTGACTGGATAAAGATCTCAGTGGAAATCTGAAAGGATTTGCATGAAAACGCATCCTCAGTTTACCCAAACCACATACAGATTATGCCATGCTGCAGACATATTGGGAAAGAACCGACTGAAAAAAGAAAAATATGGGATTTTAGGGCTGCAATAAAAGCTCCCCCGGGCTGGCTGCTTCCTGCTCCCACCTAAGGGCAGCTCAGCCCACCCACACGCCTGCAGTCCCATCCCTGCAGAGCCCCAGGGCAGTGACTCACGCAGCCTTTCAACCCTCTGCAGCGAGTGCAAGGAGGTGCCCACGTGTTACAGGCAGAAACACAGTAAAAATCCAAGCTCTTTCGGAGCAGCAGCTTTGCAGGACAGAACCGACTGGCTTTGCTGCTTGGTGCATCCCTGTGCAAGCAGCCAGAGATGCAGAATCAGCCAGTGTGCAGGAATGGGTAAAGGCCTCCGTGCATTTTTCCAGCAGAAAAAAACATCGCTGCCAATTTGGCTGTTCTTTGGAAGGGCCACAGCTGGAGGTAAGTTCCGATACACTCAGCAGGATGTATAAATGCCCTTTGAATCAGAGCCCTGATTAAGTTAATGGAGATCTTTTAAATACATTATGGAGTCTTAAATTCTACCGGAGCAGGGAAAGGGCACCCCGCCATGCTCCAAGTGGGATTATTTCCCTGGAAGTGATGGCTACTCCTCAGCCTGGTGACCGGCACCCTGGATCACCATCAACTTGATCTGACCTTGGGCCAGTGACTTAGGGTTTTTTTGGCTAAACCTCATCCATCTATAAAACAGGTAAAAGATGACTGATTCCCTCACCAAGATGATGCTGAACATTGCATTGCAGAAGAAGCTTATCTAAATTTTGCAAAGAGGATGGCATGGGGGCATGGTTGAGAATAACACGAGTTCTTCCTCATTTAGTGATATTTGGCATCAAGGTCTGGAATTGCACAGTTTCAGACAACAGCACCGTACAAATACTTGAATCTCTTCTATAGTACAAGCCTTCAGTTTTCCCAACTTCAGTAAAAACGAGCCCAATCTCTTCCCATTTTTAATTCAAATGCTCCTACACAGAATTTCCACAAGACTGCTTAAAAACTGTGGTGAAAATTGTAATTAAAAAACAATCTTCTTTACAAGATGACTCACACTTCTACAAGCTTCAGACCTGGCCTCAGGAAAAAAAAAATATATATATCTATATACCTATGCCAATTGAGTGCTGTTTACTAACTTCTCACAGTAAACTGCCAACACTTATCAAAGATTACAGCAACACTCGCATAAATATTACGGGCAAAAGAGAAAATGAAGTTATTTTTGTTCAAACAAAGAGCTGGTCTTGTGAGGCTCGTTGCTTCCAATTCCTCCCTCCTGCCCATGATAAATAGATAATTTTCCCCATCAAATCCGTGCAGGTGATGCAAACACGGCAGGTTTCCTTGGGAAACCTGCAGGTAACAGATCCCATGGCCGGAGAGGCCTCGAGGGTGGCCCTGCTGTGCATGGGGACACAGGGATGCGCTGAGTGGCCTTGTCCCTATGGCAAAGCTGCCTCCGGCGAGCGGAGGGGACACAGGATAATACGGAGCCTCCGCAGGCAGCACGGTCTGAACGTGTCTCGCTTTAGGGCTGGCCATGGTGCTTTCCGAGGGTATTTTTGTTTCTCCGGTTCCCAGTCCACTTCAGACAGCCGGACCCCATTAAACTCCGCGGATGGAACAACCTGTGGCCGTTTCACACCCCTCGTTTGAGAGGGGGACATGTCCCCTCACAGCATTCCCACTGTTTTCCAGGATACGTGGTAGGATACCACAGCATAACCTCATTTCCATGGAGAACCAGGAGGGGAAACAAGCAGCCCACAAAGCGCGAAGGGAAGGACCCCTCGCTAGCACCGCAGTGGGTGGCTCTGGGGACGGGGAAAACGATGTTTTTGCTAATCGTTTTATCGGAGGAGGCTTGTGCAGGGCGAAGGGATTTTCACACAGGACCCGGCGAGATCGGCTTAAAACCCTTAATGCGACCCCAGCACCAAGGGAGCTCGGGCCACTTGGCTGCCTCCCGCTCCAAGGACCGGATCTTCAATACGTCAGGAGGAGCCACCCAGCAAGGGCAAGCGCGACTGGAAGAGCTGAGGTAGGAGGGAGATCAGGCAGGGGGATGCAGAGATTTATTGGCTGTTTTTTCAACTTTCTAAACCTATCCGCAGGTCACACAGATGATCGCTGAGGACTGCGGTGTGCAGAAGCTGTGTCACTAACTCAGGTTCTGCTGATGTCTCCAGGAAGAGTTTCCTTCCTTCTCAGGCTCTCGCCCTCACCCTCTTTGCAGGATACATCTTTCCCTGGACAAAAGTCATTCCAAGAGCAAGGGGGCCTGGATCCCCCTCCATGATGGGGGACCATGGCTGATGGTCAAAGCTTCCCTAGCAGCAGGTTGGTTCAAGGACAATCCAAGAAAACTCAAGTTGGTTTTAGCAGATTAGAGGAGATGGGAAGGCACCTCAGGAGCTGCAGGAAAAACAACGAGGCTCCGGCTCTTCTTCCCAATGTATCTATTCCTTTCCACAGCCCAAACACCACCTCTCTGCGCTGCACCCTGCCTGAACCGCCGTACCCTGCGGCTCACCCTCCTCGCGGGAGGGCTGGAGTTGACGCTTGCTCTTAATGGGGATGAAGATCAGAGGGCTCCCCTACCCGCAGCACCGCGACGAGCCCAAATAGAGATGTAGATGGGGCTCAGCAGATTACAGGCTCTCGCCTAGCAGATCAAAGGGAATATTCCCGAGCAGAGATCAAGGCGAGCTCCTCTCCTCGGAGCCAGCTCGTCTTACGCGTTACAACCCGACTCGTAATCACCGCGTTCCTTTACTATCGATCTCCAGCGGAAGTCGGGACGCTATGAGGTAAGACAGTGTCTCACTTAAACACCCCGTTCGGGTGCCCGAGCGCTGCCGCTTGCTCAACGCGGCCACGGAAAGAGCCCGTCATCGCGCTGCAATTCCTCTGACCTTTCCGCTGACAGCAAGAGCCCGACGCTTGTACACAAAGATATTTTTACTGCTATGTGCTGTATATTACCTGTCACAAGATAACGGATTATTTGCCGCGCGCCCTCCCTGATTTGCGGCCGTTATAGGTTCTGCATCAGGAGGACCTCAAAGCAGCCAGAGCCTGAACGGCGCTTTTTGTCTTTAAGAGGCATCAAAATGCCTACGGAGTGAAGATAAAGCCCTCCAGGCACATGTTTTGCTGCATCGCTATGATGATGGATGCAATCTGACCCTGTGCCTTGAGAGCAGAGAGGCTGACTCATCAGGCTGCCTACTATTTTTTAGCCCTCTTACAACTGCACCACAGCAAGAGACATCGGCCTCGGTAACACTACCCTGGGATTTATTTATTTTTGGTATTTCCAGAGGTATCACATTTCCCTGAGGGATGTGCGTGGTGAATCCGGCCTTTCTTGTTTTGTGGCCATACCCATGACATGGGTGACAAGTTTGGCGGGAGCGAGGGCATCGGCACCGCTCACCACGCTCAATTCGTACGGACATTAACCTGCAGCAGGGCCCTGGGGTGGCACAGGGAGAAGCCAAAAGGCTACCGGGACGCCAGAGCTGTGCTTACTCGGGCAGGAACAATCCTGCGAGGAGCAGGAAGAGGCTCCAGCAACACCAGCAGGACGCTGCAAACTCCTCTCTCCAGCACATTGTTTTTCTCCTGTTCTCTAGGGTCCACTTGTGTGACCTTGGTCCTCATAAAACCCACAACGCTCATTCATCCACACTGTAAAACAGCACGCAGATCACTTCAGAGAGAAGAGCGCCTCAAAGAGGCGCTTATTTTGTATCTCAAGGATGAATTCGCAAGCAACAGGAACACATTCCTAACATGCAGGGCACTGCGGGAGAGAGGTTTCTGGCACACCACAGAGCCATGCACGGACACGCACACACAGGAGCATCCCCTGAGCACCGCGCTGCGCCCAGAACCGCGGGGTTTCGGCACAGCAGAGAGAACAGGTACCTCTGCAGCCTGCCCTCCCATCCATCAGTCATACAGAAATACAGGATTAGCTGGCAGACTGCCACAAACCAACAGGACACATCATTTCTCCTTCTTCGCTATACCCACCTCATCTGAAGCCAAGAAACCAGACAAAAAGCCTCCCCTCAAATGCTTCTTGATGGAATACGAGGCAATGAGAATGGGAAACTTCCAATGGCTGCATGTCTGAAATCCTCGTGAATCCTGGGTCTTCGCACATTCTCCTCAGACTCTGAGGTCAGTGTGGATTAGACTAGCACCGCACCAAGTCTTCAGCCACATTCTTTGGGAGTGACTTGCAGACACTTGTGATGTGGTGCCATGGGTGTCCTGGGTACCACATCATGTCTATAGATAAACATGAGTGTCTATAAACCCAACAGCTTTCCAAGTGCCTCAAGGCCAGGTACAGGCAGACCTAAGAGGAACATCAACCCTTGGCTGCCTCAGTCTGACCTTTATATCTCCCCCTGCTTCCCACCTATGTGGGGATTCAGAAGCTGAGGTTAGCTCTCCCAGGTGGAAACTGAATGTGCATCAGGAGGCTGTTTAGCTAGGCACCCCCCGGCTGGGGCAGCTTTCCCATAACACAGACTCTTCATTCCAGCCCCTGCTGCTGATTTCCAGCCAGGTGGGCGTAGAATCATGGAATCATTATGGTTGGAAAAGACCTTCAAGACCATCGAGTCCAGCTGTAAACCCATCACCACCATATGGCCTATATGTTAACTCTATCTTCTCTAGAGGTGGCCTTTGGCTAAATCTAGAGAGCATCCAAGGCCGCTGCAGAGTATTCCCTCCTGCCTGCAGTTCCCAGCAACTTCCAGTGCAAGGAGAGCCGGCGATCTCTACAATCTGGTTCCTGCTCTCCCTCCGTGCGCCCTCCCGCTGCGCTTGGGCCTTCCCTCATTTCCTCTGCATCCCCGAGCAGCCGTGTAACCCGAGCAGACCCGGCAAATAAAACCCATCCCGGAGATGGATGGCGATGTGGAAGGGATAAACTGCCTCGGGGCAAGCGCGGGGCTGCCTGCAGAGATCGGTCACTGCTGCTAAATTAACTTGAACGACAGCCAAGTCGGGCTCTGCCTCGCAGGGAAGCGCTGGGAGGGATATTGGGATATTTGGGGATAGTTGTTAAGAAAAAGGATTTTAGCAACATTTAAAGAGTGGGAAAAGCTCCTTATGCATACACAGGGCTTGCCATCTGTAGCAGTCTCTTAATGTGGTTAAGTCTTAGCTGCTTGGAAAAGACGGTCCCATCCCACCTGAAACGGCTTATGCTGAGGATAAGAGAAATTCCTCCTCACAGTCCTGTGCTTGAGTCCTGCTGGGGGAATGGGGGGAGTCTTTTATCAGCTATCTTAAGGAAAATCTTAAAGCTTGCCTTAACGCAACCATCAGAAAAGCAGAATGTGATTTCATGCAAATGTGGCCCAGATATGACAACGAGAACGAAGATCCTTGTCTCCCCTGGAACGCCTGGGCAGCTTGGAAGCGCTGTGCGGAAATCTGAAATCATTTCTCCCTTAGAAAGCTCAACGAAGAGGTCGAAAATGCAGCTGTCCTTACAAATAATGAAAGCACCGTCTTTTCCTGGGCCATTTTATGCAAATTAAATTAGCCAGCAGAGCCCCTTCTGCTATGAGCTGAGACGTAAGAGCCTCCCGAGGTGCAAATCTTTACTCAAAAACATAAAGGAAAACATTCTCATTAAGGAAAACCTGGGGCTGGGAGAACAGGATGCCGGTTTTGTACATTTTTGCCAAGCAAACGGTGGTGAACAAAGTCGCTTTTCAGAAGCTGGGGCCTGGGAAGGGCAAGGGGCTCCGGGGCCGTCTCCATCAGGACAGAGGGGCCAGGGGCTCCCCGACTCCTCGCCCTGCACGGAGGGAGCTTTGGGGAAGAAAAGCAGAAGTGAAACGACGACTACTAGAAAAGGAGGAAGAAAGAACAGCCATTTACCTCTCCCCCCTTCCCCAAACCATTATTTATAGTAAAGTATAAAACCAAGAGTCCCTAAAAATACAAGTTCGAGCTTCCTGTGGCATTTCAGCTTTCGAGCCCCGCCAGCCCCTCGCTTCCTCTCTCATTCCTGGTTGCCTTCCTGCTCCATCTCCTTCTTGCTTTAGTTTCCTCTCTCCTGTTTATTTTCGTTCTTGCCTTTTTCTCCCTTCCTGCACTCAACTTTGCCCCATCTCCTCCTGCAGGGCTGCTCCCTGCTGGGTCCCAACCACTATGAGGTGCCCCATGGAGGTCCCGCCTGCTCACTTCTTTCCAAAGCAGAGGTATCCCCCAAAACGCCATCAGTTCCCATCCAAGCACTCTCAAACACCTAAAAACATGCAGGGGAAAAAAAGGAATAGCTCATAAAAGCAACAATCCAATTTACTTAATGGCAACTCAACGAGCAACAATGCCAAAACTGCAAATTACCCTGTCCTCAAGGAGAACAGATGTACTTTTATTAAAGGGCAAAAAGATGAACTGAAAACATTTTCTAATTATGTTATTACTTTTGTAGGGCCTGGCCTTGTTGCCACACCAGCATTTAGCAAATGCCCCCCTCCCCCTCCACCCCATATGCAAATTTAAGAATTCATATTTTTAGGTAACCCCCTTTTTTCCCTTTTTCCTCCCATTTTTTCCACTTTTTTTTCCTTTCTCCTAAGCATTATAGGGCTCTCCTGAGCTGGACTCTGTGATTCTCTAACCTACCAAGCCTGGCCCAGTGTTTCAGACTGGACAGTGATTTGCAGCAAGAATTACAACCATTTTGGGTTCAGGGTTTCTGTAAGATACTGAGGATCTCATCCTGCCCTTCATCTTACTATTTCTTCTGACTCAGCCCTACTAAATCAGAGCCCCCCAGAGTGTTTTGATGCACTGCACTGATAGCTCTTTACTGATTGTAAAGCCCAGAAAACAAATTAATTCCACAAAGGTGGCTGTTTTCAGAGGGACTCTCCCGTTTCTGTCTTCCTTGGCACGTAAGCACCCAGCTCTGGCCTCCTCCCAAGTATCCACACACAAGGGAGAGCCCATCTAGAGACGAGCTGTGTGTCCCGCAAGGATGTACTGATGCTGTGGGGGGTACACAGGAGAGAAAGGTTTGATTTTCAGGGTACAGAACCCATTCACAAAGCTGGTGATCACGCAAAAGAGCCAGTCATTTGTACTGTACCGCTCTTCCAGTTGCCAAGGGCCTCCAGCCGGCTGGGCTTTGCCTTCTGGAGCAGATCTTCTCCAGGAGAAAGCACCAGCGCTCTGCTGCTCACCAACACCCACATCCTCACACCACTTTATCCCAGTTTTCCCTGGAATCAGTTGACATGGAGATGTGTGTGCCCCCTTGTAACGTCTAACCCCGTCAGCCAACTTCAGAGGCATCACAGATAATCAGGCTCTGTTAACCTCATAAAAACAGGCGGCCACAAGAACGCGGTTGGACTCGGTCACTCACAAGTTCAGCTCCAAGAGCTTTTCATCCCCGTGTGCACGTTCGTCAGTCAATTACAGCAGCCTCCACGTCGCCAGCAAAAGTCATCGGAAGGAGAGACTATAGGTATAAGCTGGCATAAAGAACCCTAATTTAATTAGGGAAGGACGCAATCAACCAGGGGACATAAATACAAAGGAAACCCGGTTTATTAGCTCTGGTGCTCGCAGAGCTGCCCATTTCCTTTGCTCGGAACATGGTTCTGGTGGCGGCAGGTGACTTGGTTTCCCACTGAGGTTAAAACCCACGAGTCACGCTGCGGCCAGCCCCAGTTTTGATTTGCGCCCACTTCTCACCTTAAAGCAGACTTGCACAGAGCTGCTCCTTGTTTCCAGCCTTGCATTTTCCCCATTTATCGGGAATGTCCAGAAAGGCAGCTCAGGACGTGGCCTGAATCCTGCAAGTTGCACTGTCTCCCCAAACACGGGGTCTCCTCCTGGCCAAGGTCCCAGCAAACACATTAAGGATGAGGAACAAGACCAGAGCAGCCCCCTTGTTTGGAATTGGCAGACTCAGCGCTGCAAAACAGCCCTAATATTGAACATTCAGGCTTTAACGTGGGGAGAAGGGCTCTGCGGAGAGCGTCACAGCACAAAGTGACTAACGGGGAGCCGGGAAACTATTTAGAGATTAACTAAGTGACTGAGCATTATGAAAGGGCAGGTTGTAATTTTAGGATTAGAAATCCATATTTTAGATGTCAATATCTCGCATAAGGAAGGGGCCAGAAACAGTAGCACGGCAGCACTCTAATCCATCAGCGAGGAACTGGCACGGCGAGCGAGGAAAATCACACGTCTGTGCAACAAACTTTGAAGAAAAACAATAAAACAATAAAAACAAGGGCCAAGAGCAGCCCCTCCTGCTCACGCCCCTAAAGCCCTATGGGGAAGCAAACGTAGAGTCTCCAGCAGCATCCCCACGATTTGTGCGTGTGACGGGGTCCCTGGTGCTGCCTTGCAAGCCCAAGGGGTGACATTCGCTGGCCACCAAGTCCCCATCTCTCCCTGCAGCCCCGAGATGCTGTTGTCAAGACCCACAGGTTATCAGGACAGTGACATGCTTGCGGATGGGATGTATTGGGAATATAATCCCTTCTCGCTCACTTTAAGGCAGCCAATGTATGGGAAATGAAGAAATTTGAAAATAATTTCCTCAATTACCACCATACTGTGTGAGCAGAGCAAAGAGGTGAGAAGAGGCGAGGAGGGCTCTGAAACAAAGAGGAAGGTTTAGTGACACACAGGAAATAACATTGCTGCTAAACCAAGGAACCTGCAGCGCATCCTATGCCCAAAGCCACATTTTAAATAACAGTGGAGTTCTAAAGAAAAGAAGAAAAAAGGAGCAGAGGAAGAAAAAGGAAGCATATTTGAGAGGACAAGCAGCGTTTGCACATCCTGACAAGCAGCACTCACAGAATTACATGTAGGACAGGACCAGGTACCCGCCGGGTCCGGCACCACAAGGGTGTTCTCGTGCTGCACTATCTAGGGCAGTGCCTCAAGGCAGGTTAAACACAACCTACCAACCACCACTCACCGCTTTACGCTGCTCATTTCATTCGTTTACCTTTTTACCTCCCATTACAGGCAATTTTGCAGGCCTATAAAAATGAAACAACCAAGGCAAAGTGGGAATAACTTACGGATATGCACCTGGGTTCACTTTTTCTCCCTTCCTTCCTATTTTGATCCGCTTATTCTCCTTTACTCCTCCCCCGATGCTTCCAGTCGAGGTTATTTAAATTTACCAAGTTTGAAATAAATAAACCCCAAACGAAAGTACACAGTAAGAGTCCTCAACGTTGCAGAGGTTAAAAATAGGCTTTAAACCAGCTAACGTCAGCACCAGCGTAAAAGAAAGGACACCCTGACAGCTCTAATTATTACATTCTCTTGTTTTGCACTTCTGAAGAGCAGCAATTAAACCTCTGCTTGGGCTTATAAGGAAGAAGTAAGTGTTCGGCACCTGCAAAACTGGCTCTGTTACACGGGAGGATTTCAGCTCCCCAAAGCGCCTAATCCCGGGCAGGCTGCAGAGCGCGACGCAGCGCCCTGCGAGGGCTCCTGCCTCCTCTCGGGCAGCGTTTTGCAGCCAGCAACCCGGGAAGGATCCTGCTAACTGCAGCACCTCCTCTCCTGCCTTTGTCACACGCGGTTATTTAATGGAAAGCTCCCCGTTTCCGGCCCGAGCAGTCACAAAGCATGTACGTTTGCGGCGCCTGGAGCTGCCATATGGCGACAAAAGTATTTTTACTCAGAGTCATTCTTGCTGCAGTGGCCTCTGGGGACTTGAACTAGGTCACGTTGCCATCAGGGCTCACGACGAGCCGCTGCAAGCAGGGTCCTGAGCGGCGGCCGGGAGAGGAGGTTTTGTTCGCTGAAAAGGCAAACGGGAAAAAGCAGCACCATTCATGAAACCTATTACTGGGCGACTCATTAACAGAGATTCTTGGATGTTCAAAAATCCAGTGGGGTTAGAGCGTGCGGATGCTATCGGCATTCCCTGCTTTTGTGGAATGTCCTGGTATTTGCCATGCCGATGCGCTGGCCGGCGTTAGCCCTTGGAGGCCGGGAGGGATTCCAATGGACACGGAACCGCTGGCAGCTCCATCGCCGTCGGAAAACCAATGAAAAAGCATCTCCTCATTCTCATGGTCATGTTCCAAGCGTGCAATGAGTAAGGGAGAAAGAAGTGGCGTAAAAAAAGGATAATTTTCTTATGGATACATTTCCAAATACTAAAATCTCAAAACACTGCAATAAAAAAAAATAAATCCACACGATTTATGTCTGGCAATGCTGGTGCAGGGCCGAGTTTCAGGTGTCACTTCTCCCACCAGCTCCCGACCTCGAGGCGGCCACGGCACAAGGGACACATCTCCCTGTAGCAGCTTTTAAGGGTTTCAGACCCGAGTCCTTCTCAGCAAACTGATCCACACAAACGTGTTCTCCTTTCCCAGACACAAAGCAAGAGGTTTTGAGCGGCCTATCCTCGGCGCCCGAGGGAGCTGCAGGGAAGGGAGACTCTGGACTCGCTGGGCGGGTCGAGCTGCAATACTTAGGGAATATTTCTGTATTTTATGGATGTGTTACAAAGGTCTTGCTGACCCTGGGTAGCATCGCTTACCAATTCCAGGCAGACTGCTGCCATGTGGAGCTGGAGCTGGAAATCAAAGCAAGTCCTGAAAGATGTTCCTCTTTTGGCAGGTCTTTGGGGCAGGCTCAGCACATTCCCCTGTTCTGCTTTGTCTAAAAATAACAATAAATAAACTCTTGGACACGAAAGGCTGAGATAACCCATGTCCTAGCAGATGCAGGACCACTGTGGATGTGGAAATGGCCACAGAGCGTTGGAACAGAGTCAAGACAAGGGCTTCGGGGGGCTTCTCCCTCGCTGGAGCCACTCGTGTCTGCTGAATCCACGGAGGAAGCCACCGTGTCCTTGGTTTCCCCTCCTCACAGAGGGACACCCAGGCTGAAGTCTCTTGGAATACAAAAGGTATCTGAACGGGGCTTGCAAAAAGCCAAATGCAACAAGATACTGATCTAAACACGGCTCCAAGGGCTCCTAAGTGCTCTAACAACACCAAGAGGCCACTATATCATCGAAGCATCAGCAGAGAGACCTGCTTAAAGCAATGCGTGCGGCTCTTCGTTTTGAGACAGTCTAGGAACCAACATTAGGGACATGCTGATTTTCTGCATGAGCCAGAGGGTGCGATAGGGAATGCGGTTGGGTTTTCACCAGGGTGCAGTTGGGAGCAAGAGCTATCGAATTTTAACACTCTAATAACAGCAAACTTTAGCTCTCTAATATTCAGATTATACCTGATTCCAGGAGGTATTCTCCAGGCTGGAAAACCCATGGATGCCTTTTCAACGTGCTGGTGTGACACAGTACGTACCCAGGGCAAGCAGGAGGCTGCTCTCCCATCACCCTTATGGGCCCTTCTGCCCATCTTTTCCTTGGGAATGCCATGTGAGGAAACACAGCAGCGGGAGGAGGGAACACACCACTGCACTACAGCAATTTGCTCCCCGATTCCCGCAGCAGCTCGTGCACGAGCACAGCGTTGCTAAGAGAAAACGGGCTCAGCTGCCTTCCAGGAGGTTCTTGTTTGAATCTAGATCCTGGGATCAATGTCATTAACTCCCAAGGGATTAAGAAGAAAATAGGTATTAAAAGTATTAACAAGGACAAGAAAACCACAGACAATACGGACAGGGCTTTGCTGCTTGCACCCTGAGCTATAAAGCAGCAAAATTAGTACTTAACCTGCCACCAGAGAAGCCACTCTGGCTTCTTTTTACCCCAGAATGATGCAATGTTCTCAGAAATATCGTCCCCAGCTCCCGTGTTGGAGTTACCAACGCCACTCATTTCATTTTGCGGCTCACTGGGGCAAAAGGGAAGAGCAATCCCTCTTCCTTAATGGCAAATCCATACCATAAGGAATGCGCTCACCAAGCAACACGCTCCTGGACTTGGGGGAGAGACAGGAGCAGCAGAAGGACTGAATAATTTATCCAAATTGAAGGAATGTGTTTTAAGGAAACAGCCAAAGAACGAAAAGAGGCGGGGGGATAAAAAGCAGTTTCCTAATACAGAGTTTAGTCTTGAAAACCACATGGGTATAATTTAAAGAGCAGATCTGTAGGATGAGTTTTGATCTTCAGTGCGGGTTTGCATGCATTAAAGATAAACAGGATTCTACCATTAAATATTCCCACAAAATCTGGAATTACAGTGGGCCCAGCTCGAATCCCCACTCAGAACCAGCTCCATTTGGAGCTCTTCGGCAGCCCGTTAACCTCATTACCTCCAATTCCCCATCTGCAAGTGGGGATAATAATACTCAGCCACCTCCTGAGGGGAGGGGGACTTGTGAAGATTAGTTAAGACCTGCTGGTTAATTAGGAGCTGGAAAGCCCTGCGCGCTGCGTCCCACCTGGAGAGCAGGGCGCTCTGCTTGGCCGGGCTCAGGGTGTCCCCCTGCCCCAAGCCACCTGCCCCGCTCTTGCTTTCCTGGTCCCTATAAGCGGTGGGTTTGGCATGAACTACACACGAAATGTAATCGTGAGGAATATTTGCGTTAGGCTGATGTTATAGATGAGCTAAGAGAGGCTGGACTGTACCGAAACATGTGGCACTGCAAAAAAATTCAGCTCTTGGATCTTAGTCCTGCGCTTTAACCACACGCATCCACCCTGCTCAAGCCAAGCTGGGCGCTATCTGACTAATCCTGGCAGCAAAAAGAAACCCAAAAGCTCCATTTTCCACAAACAAAGGTTTCCCAAAACTGCAGCCCGATGACTTAGAGCACCGAGAGGTCGCAGCGGGTCCCCTGCGAGAGCCCTTTCGAGAAGGAGCCCAAGGCACCGCAGAGCCCAGAGGTGACCTGGACACATCGACACGGCATGGAATGAATCACCCCAGGAATGCCAGGAGCTCCATCACCAGCCACAAAGCAAGGCCAGCTTTTCCTCCTGCCGGAAAGAAAAATAACGGATCGTACGAAGTGGATTAGACCAGCTATAGGATGTGATGCAGTCGAAAACCAGAGTTTATTGCAGAAAACGCTCCGCCACTTTAAAAGCAACGGGGATGTCTTGCAGCGTGCTGCTGGGCAGAAGCTCCGTCCTTCCTTCCTTATCAACGCTTCACGGAGCTCGCAAGGAATCCTCCTCCAAAAGTAAATTATTTAGGAAGTCATCTCAGCACGTTACTTCCGCTCGTTTGTGAGGAACAATGTGGCTCGGCCTGGGATTTAATCTAGGAATAATGAAACGGTGTCTAATCGACTCGAGCTCCAGAAATGAGCAGAAAAGGGGCACAGATACTTCGCCAGCACCAGAGCGTGCAGGACAAATTGGACATGGCTTAAATATATGCAGGCGGATGGAGCAGCGGGACGTGGTGCTCCACAGCACCTCTTGGAAGACGGGTGGCACCTTGTCTGTCACCACCACCAGATGACACCAAAAGCAGAAAAAAAAACACTGGTAAAAAGTCAGCCCACGAAGCTATTGGGGCTGAATTAACCAAGTTTTGTGTCACGTGTGTGACAGGTTTAGTACAACACAGTGGCCTCCAAGTCCAGTTTTGCACTGCTAAACAATACTACGTATCCTTATTCCAGATGGTTTTCCTGTCAGAAGGAGGCTGGATTCTCCACTTTTGTGTGAATTAGTCTAATCTTTCCATAACAGTCGCAGAGCAACAAACAGGACATTGCAAGGAAAACCGGCCATGATCCGACTGCAGGTTTTAACAGGGAATGGGACTGCCAAACCAGACCCCAACAGAGCTGAATCCCTGATAACTGGAACTAGAACAACTTCAGTGAGGTGAAAGAGAAACTACGTATTAGGTGTGGGACATGAAGCAAGAGAAGCAGCTATTTGCGACAGAAGTTCGATGTTTGCCTTTCCGTGTTCTGCAGATAAATCCTCCTGGGAGCGCTGATGGATCCAAGCATCCCCCTAAAATATCCGTCTGGAGGGTTTGCAGCCTGGGCACCCTGCGTGGGAGATGCCTGTGCCACCCCGAGCGCCACGCACAGCGTCACGGCCCCATCCTGCTGCTCTTTGGCTTGTACACGGCTCAGAGGGGTTCTGCGATTAATATGATGGTAATAAAAGTCAGATAAAAATTAGAGCAACCTGAGTTGTCTGCAGAAAGGGATTCTCACCTTGGGCAGCCTCTGGAAAGAGCTGGCGAAGTTCCTTTCTGCTACTAACCAGGGCGCTCAGCGTTACAAACATCTTGAGCCAGGAGGAAAAAATCCCAAAAACTCAAAGTTTTCAGTAAATTCAGGCCTGCAGCAATCAAAACAAACTTCTTTTTCTTTTCAATAAACATTTTTTCACATACTCGTTTGGAAAGGAGAAATAAGGCTCCATCTCTTTATCCTTGTATCATCTTTCCCAGCGTTAAATCCAGGCTCTGGGCCCAAGTCAGACGACTAGTCACTGAACCTGGCCTTAAACCTTCTGGCCAGCCCAGCCCAACCAAAGAGATCTGCTCTGCTGGCTACCTCAGCTCAGTGGATGCTCAGAAGGATTCACGTCTGCATGGCTCTTCCTAGGAAGAATATTCTCAGCAGTGCTTCGTGTGAAAGATGAAGTTCTCTATAAATCTTTCAAACGCTATCTTCATCTGAAAGGTGTATACATTACAAAGACTAAAGCATTTTGAGTCCAGAAATATTGTTCCTTCTACTTCCCTTGCCAAAAAAAAGAAGAAAAAAGAAAAAAAAAAACAGTCTTACAATCAAAGAAGCCTTCTGACACGTGGATTTTCACCAGGCTTGAAGACAAACCAATGCTGAAGCATTCTTCAGACCTGCACTCTGCAAGGTTTTGGCAATATTTCCTTTTGACCTGGACCTTGTCACAATGATTTCCTTCTGTTGCTGTCCAAAGCAGCTTATCACAACGGTCTCTATGGGGAGCCAAAGGCAATGGGGAAACGTCACGCCGTGTCGCGTAGAGCGCGGGAGGGGAAGTCCTTTTGCGTGCTCAGTAAAACGGGTGGTCTCAACACTGGCTGCATGAATAAGAGTGAGCAAAAATAACACGTCATGCATTAAAACAGCACAAGCAGAGAGTGCTGGAAGGTCTTCTACGCCGTGTGCCAAAGTTCAGCCCTTCTACTCCGACGCTGCTCAATGGAAGAGGTCACCCCCTGAGCGCCGAGGCAGCTCCGTACCTCCCGAGGAGCGAAGCTCATCTCGGAGCTCGCTGCAAGCTCCCAACAGCCAGGCGGCAAAAATATCTCGGAACGGTTTAAAAAAAACCAAGTGTGACAAACAAGACGCGTTCCTGGATACACAGAGCACCGTCCCAATCTGCACTCGCGAGGCTAAAATAAGGACTGCTGGTATGTGCTGCTGGCAGTATTTTATATCGTCTCCACGGCGCGGTCCAGCATCCATCACCACAACGCTGATGCTGTGCTGAAGGATAGACACTTATTGTCAGCATTTGACAGCCATCGTGGCTGCAGATCCTGTAATCTCTGTTTCTTAAGAGAAAATGGAAGATTTATTATTCACCCAATAGGTTACGAAGGTCTTCTCCTCGAGTGGAACAGCGGCGCTCAGGCCTTGTTTGTATGTTACGCTCTGTTGTACAAGATTTAATAGCCCAACTCGTCCAAGCAGGGCTGGGGTGCAGGTACTGCGTGAATTCACCAGCTCCGATCAACAGAGCAGAGACTGCTGGTTCTGCGGCACTGCTGTGCCCGGCACCACGGGCTTCTCTTCCTCTTGGGACGCTCAGTGAGAAGTCTCACGTCTGATGCAAACAGTTTTTGGCTACTTTTCCTTAAATTATGAAACCATGCGGTAGGGAAGACTCATATCCTGCCATTGGATAGAGGCCTTCTGCGGGGAGCAAAGCAGTTAGCTGTAAAAGCCAGAGAAGGTTGCAAAACAAATTCTAATTTCTCAGCATGGGGGTTTCCCCTTTGAAGCATCTCCTGTGGGCAGGAGGGCTAGAAAAGACAGAAACAAACAAACATCATGAACTAGAGAGACTGCCCTTACTCATGGTTTTGCCAATAGCTAAGAGAGCAATCGTGGACACGAGATAAAACCTCAGTGACACATGTTATTAGGTATTTCCTATAGATAACCTATTTTATGTGGAGTCCAACACACATTCCCACTGAGGCATGGGATCCCAGCGCCGCAATTTTGCTTCCTCCTTTCAATCCTCTTCTTCCAAAGCCCCGGCTAAAGCCAAGCTTGAGGTATTTAATGCTCCCTAAGTGCTCTGGAGAAGGCGATGGGACACCAGTGAGGCACCTGCTCTCATCTTCAGCATCCTCATCTCAGGGCAGCAACACCAGGTTCAATAGAGGCCTCCGTCGCCTTAAAACATGGAAATGAATTCCAGCTTTATAAAACAGGATAAAACCCACCAGCATCATCAGGAGTGAGGACTGTCAGGTGTGCAGTGTCATCCTCCCTGCCCCTGCATTCCTCAGCCTTCGCTGTGCAAACGGTGGCCAAAAAAAAACCCAACGAAAAAGCAAAGAGCCGCTCTGATACTGTCCAAGATTTATTGCACGTCGCCTTGAATGCTGGCAATTTCTCCTGACAAATTGTTTATCGTGTTGCATTTTTCATTCCCCCCTTAAGAAACAGCCTGATTTGAATATCTTTAGCTGCAGAGTTTCCACAGACTTCCTGCCGGTTCCGCAAGCGCCCGGCCCCATCACGATAAAGCAGGGGACCAGAGCGGCTCCCCGGGGAACCGGACCTGCTGTTCTGGGTACAAATGTTGTCCTGGCCACCTCGGAATCGCAATGAGCTAACGAAGACCAGGACTCCTGGCTGTGGGGCTTGGCTGCTGGAATTCCTCTTTCCCAACCCCCTGCCTTTCCCATCCCTTCTTTCTCCGTGCATTGCTACAGGAACAGAGTTTGCCTTAGATTTAAAATAACAGGGGTTGTGCTAGATCATTTAGAAACATCTGATACATAATTTTCCCTGCAGAAGCAGGACTTGTTTGCCTTCAAGCAAAACCTCCTTGTTCACCTTGGTTTTCGCTTCAGAAATGCGGGTGCTCTTTTAGGGGTAGTTGTATTTTAGGGCACATTAGAGTGTTATGTGCATGTGTGTGTACAGCGGGACAGCATTATTCTCACAGGAGAGCTTTGGTTTTTCTTCCATCTTCTTCCAGGTCGGGCGCGCTCTGCTATGCACGTGAATTCGACAAACAGATAATTCTGCTGATGAGGGGACTTAGAAAGAGAAGGGCTGCGCTCCCCGCTCACACGACTACCAGGCTGCAAGGACGGCCTGCAACACGCACCCACGTGACAAACGCCACTCAGATATGACCATGTCCCCAAATTCTCCACTGAAATGTGTTTCCTTGAGTCACTAAGGCCCCAATGGGGAGATACAGCATAACCCACCTTCTTGCAGACAGTCTCTGTGCCAACTTCATGGGTGTTTTAAGCAGAATGTAGTTGCTGCACGTATTTTTCACACCACACTGAATTCCTACTTCTCAAATATGCCAGGACTATTTGATCACTGCTTCAGTAGCTCTTTAATGCAGAAAAACAGAAGAATAAATAAACAGGGAAAGCAGAAACTGCATCTATCATATATCTGAGTACCTGCAAATTAAAAGGAGGGGAATAAAACCCAGTATTTCCCCCATTCACCATTAAAAAGACAACATCCATCCCTAGCCATAAGCCGCTATGAATGAAAAACTGGTAGAGTCAATAGAAAGTGAAGCGAGGCTAATTCATTTTTACTATATGACCTACTTTCAGCTGGTTTTGATTCACATGAGCAGCTAGAGCTTCAAGGTGGTGATTCTGTTCATTAAAGTCACCCTTCTCTTTATGGCTTTCGGCTCGGAGGGATGAGAAAACACATTTGTGGTAGGGGCGCTCTCCAGAAAGGTCCCCTTGGAGCAACCTCACAGCAGCCGGGGGACAAACGGCTCCGCGAACGGCAAACGCCGCTCCGGAACGGAAGGAAAATCTGAATGATGGGAACCTGAATCGCTTTGGGTGACTCAGCGGGGACCGAGCCGGGCGTTTTAAGGAAAACCGGGACTTGTGCCTGCCTGCTCCATATGGCGGGACACAAATCCCGGTGCTGTGGCCGCCGCAGGACCCTGCCCGCTCGCGGATAGGAGCCCCAGGGATTGCCTATATGGGAAGGGGCAAGAGCATCTCCCGCCCTCTCACGCTTCGATAATTTAAACAGCCCTGACAGCTTAAAAACGGCTTGCTCTTTTTTTCCCCCCACTCGCTGCTGAAAGAAAAGGAATTTGAAATAATCTGCTGGCTTTTAGTCCTTCATCACGCTCACCCAGGCCCGGAGCAGGGACTGTGACTGCGTCTTACATAAAACACTGCGGAGAGAAATTTTCCGTTTTCTTCCCAGCTCCCTCTTTTCCCTGCCCAGCAACAGCAGCAGCTGCAGGAGCCCTTGCGCGGAGCCCGTGCACACGTGTTCCCAAGGCAGGCAGGCACACGCTTCCCTGCAGCCCCTTGGCCACGTTTTTCCTGGGTTTTTATCCCTGCACAGGCTCACTGCGGAAGACAGGGCTTTGCCCTGACCACTGTGGGCCAGGTCCACCTTGCAGTCGCATTAGGAGGACCACAGCTGCCTGCAGCTGGATCCAGTGCGTTAGGAATTGATGCAAGGTCCAGCTAGCAGCTGTTAAATAACCCCAAGCACACGGCAGAGGGGATTTCTTTTCCTTAGGGCTGCAGCATCCAGCCCACGGCAAACTGGGCCCTCACCTCTATGCAATCCAAAACTGCAGGGAAGTCGTGATAACAAATAGCGGCCTCACTGTTTGCTTTGCAAGGTATTTAATTCAGCTGTGTTTTGCTCAAGATAAATATAAGCGTTTCCACGTTTCCCCTAAAATCTCAACACCCAGACGCCCATCGCACGGAGCTGGAGGAAGGACGAATGGGAAAAATGAAGCCTGAATGGGAAAAGATGTGGCAGGCTCCGAGCAGCTCTGCCTGCTCGGTGCAGAGCGAGCACGAGGAAGGTGCCTGCAGGCCGGCTGTGCGCGGGCAGGCTCCGCACTCCCATCCACGAGCATCTTGCAGCCGGAGGAGGAGCTGCTACTACAGCCCGCGGTGCCGCTGCTGACGCGCGCCCGGCTCCCCAGGCTCCTCTTTCAAGGAAAGAGAAAAAGCCAAGAAAACACCTGCTCGAAAAGCCAGCTCGTGCCTCAAACAGCCTCCTCGGCAGCTCTGCAGCGGATGCCGAATGCCGCACATCTCACTGTGCCGACGTCCCCGCAACAGTGACCCCGGGAGCACCAGGACCCAACCTTGGATCTCAGCACTGGCTGGGAAGAGGTGCCAAAGGGAAAGGGGAGCCTGGCAGGAGATCCCGTTATCCATCCTTGTCCCTCATGCCAAGAGTGGGCCTGGAAGCAGCAGTTCCCACTGTAGAGACCCCGCTAGGAACGAGCAGGACAAAGCCCTGCAATGGGAACCAAAGGGCAAAATGTGGTCTCAAGGCAGGTTTTGCAAATACATATGCATTTGGGAAGAAGAAAAGGAGAGAAAAAGGTTGGTTTAACTCCTTTCTGCCTTTCTACCATCATTTCAACGCTGCTGTTCAAGGTGGACACCCTCCCCCACCGCCACAGTGAAGCTTCCTGCACAAAATGTCCTTCCTGCAAAAAGGGGAAAAAAGGATTTCCATGGAAACTTTAGGAGCAGCTTGAAATGAGGTTGAGCCCATCAACTGCAGCAGTTAACCCTAAAGCCCAGCTGATAAGATGCCGGGCAAGTTTTTTAGACGGAGCTCTGAGATGGGCCTGACCATTAGGCCTGGCCTGAGCCATTCCCGCCTGGTTAAGGCCACCTGCTCACAGGGAGATTCAAATCATTTGTGTTCTCATGGGCACAAACACCCCTTCTGGCATCAGCCCTCAATTGCTGAAATTCTTTACATTGAAGATTTGCTGCCGTCACCATGAAATGCAGCGCACAGTTACACATAGTTGCATTTTCCCATTCGAGGTGCAGCTGGTGCTTACGCAAGGACAAGTTTCTGCTCAACCTCACGTGAGACACGACAAGGTTGGGGAAGGGGCTGCAGAACATCCTCCTAACCTCTCTCCAAGATCTGGAAACCTCCACGACTTCTCCATCTGTTTCCCCCCAACGTCACAAAAATAAATCGATTAAACCCAAAATGCTTCTCAAAAAAAAAAAAAAAAAAAAAAGAGGAAGGGAGCACAACTGCAGTAACTGTTGGAAGAGAACCAGATTTCGGTGTTTCTATGAACTCTGGCAGCAACGACGCCAGCAGATGGGATAAGCAGCGAGGGGGCCCGGCTTAGCTTATCACGGGCATAAAAACAGTAGGAGGAGTGTTCGTGCCATCTACCATCTCTCTTCAGAGCCTGAATTATTATTCCTAGAGCGCTCGGCTGCCTACGGAGCATGTAGGGCAACATCTGCGCCGAGGCACGAGGGACAGGGACCGTCTGTGCGTGGGAGGAGAGGACGGAGCAGCGGCCGGGCAGAGCGCGAGGGTGGCGGGTTGAGCGATGTGTCCCCAATAACAGGCTACGGAAAGGAGCCGGGTGTCCAGAAAAGCAGCTCCCTTGGGAGAGCCAGCCCTTCGTAACTGTTTCCATGGCCAAGGCTTCTCATGGGATTCACAGCCCGGGGTGCACCCAGGTCCAGCTCAAGCCGCTCACCCAAGAGCATCTCACACAGGGCACGGCGCGGAGCAGCAAGAACGGCACCTCCACCTCGTCCAGCTCTCCTCTCTGCATTGAAAGCCCACGCTGACTCGCTGGACGGTGACACGGTGGTGGTTGGGGTGGCCACAGCGGGGCCTCGTGTCACACGCTGGGGCCTCGCACCAACAACGGGGACAAAATCAGATTTCAAAGCGAAGCCGGCAGCACTGCACGGCCGCCCTCCTCTTTAGCAAATGCTGTTATTCACAGACGCCTTCCGCTCCTCGAGATCTAAGACTTGGTTTCATCCTCCAGGAGAGCCCAGAGCCAACGCCGGGCCCCGCGACTTCACGGATCGCGCAAGTCAGGAATCCCTCCCAGTCCCGGTGACTCACGTCCGGAGCTGCCGTCTCCCTCAGCTCCCTCTTACTGCCTCTTCGAAGCATCCCTGGGATTCTGCTCAGCATTGATTGTTACACTCAATCTTACCCCTATGCTGAGCACTGGATGGGCATTTTTGAATCAAAATACAGTTTGCTACCCCTCCCCTCTTCGGCATTCATTTGCACCAGGTTCTTTACACGATGGGAGCAACTGGAAAGCTCATTCCTTCCAGCCTGCCATGGAGAAGACCCCATACCCAACACTCAACTGGATGACGGTCTTCGTCTTCCAGTTCCATCCTTGGTATTGACCAAGGACCCTGACCCCATCTCTACTTGCTGAAGGACTCTTGGTCAGCCAGGTCCTGTTGCAGGATGGTTTGTGAGCAAACAGAGCCCAAATTCCATGGGAATGGAGTACCTGGACACCTTAGGAGACTAGTGGACACTTATTGAAACACATCACACACTCTGGACCCATCACTCGTGTGTTAAATACGTTGCCCTCACTAGCCTCGGCCCTGTCCTCCTGACGGATCTCTTCTCTTTCACAGCGCTCTCTCCATTTCCATTTCTTTTGCTAAAATGGGCAGTACATCTCGCGGGAGCCCCTAATGGCAGGCATCAATAAAACATGACTGGCCTCGCAAGTCTTTTGTTTTCCCGTCAGATATATATTTGCTTTCTCCCTTCCAGAACTATTTTCCTCTAAGCCGAGGCTCAGCTGAGGAACCTGTGCCTTATATTGCCTGGTCGACATCATTTAGATGGATGTTATGGGACCAGTCGCCCCAGCGAGCTGCCTTAATCCTCCATCATTCGGATGGGGCTTATATATTACAAACATTTTTCTTCACATACCAGCAGCAGCTCTAACAAAATATTAATAGCCCTATCAAATGCATTATATTTGCTACACATTTTGTCAGGTAACGTTGCTTCATACAATTTTGTTAGAAGACTTTGTACCCATTAAGGCCTGAAAGGAAGAGTGCCAATGGCCTTTTGTAGGTTAATCCACAGGAGATCAAAAGAGTGCAAGACATTCTGTCTATTCAAATTACTCATTTTACAGTATAATAGTATGAATATTAATACTGTCCATTGAAACAGTGTGTTAATTAGGGCACTGGCAGTTTTCTGGACCGCTGCCACCCAAAGGAAGCACTCAGGGGTACGGGATTATTCAACCAGCAGCCCCGAGTCCCTGGGGAGCTCCCCCAGTCTGGCTGCACCAACAGAGCACTCAGTTGCATCGCAAGAGTTAAATAACCACAAGGATTAACAAGGAAACAACCTACAGAGGGTTAACGCTACTTAGCTTTTTTTTTTTTTTTTTTTTTCTATTAATTTCAGTTATTTCCCTTTCTGGAAAAAAACAGCATTTAACTAGACCTCAAGTAAATTGCGTAGTGCCCACGTGACAGTTGCTGGGAGGTTTTCAAGCAAACAGAACAAATGTCTCATTAATAACTAAGTGCCAAGAAATCCAGAAAGAAACTCGCACCAGATTATTCAGCACCACAGTAGCTTGTTTTTCTCCTGCTTGCTTTAGATTAAAAACAACCACTGCTCCACTATGATAAGATTGGTTTGGGCAGAAGAAGGAAGGAATAAGGAAATCTTCATGGATGCATGCAAAGGTCACATACCGAGGGAGCCATTATAGTTTCTATACAATTTTCTTATGCAAGTAAAACTGCCACAAGCTCATGATCAAGCCTGGCAGCTGGCGAATTAATAGCACAAAGGTGATTTTCAACAGGTACAATATTCTCCTTTCCAGCTTGTGTGTCTATTTTTATGCAACAGCCAGTGCAATCTCAATGGTGGTCTGCCGATCTCCAGGTTAATCTCCATTTTCTGCCGGCAAAATGAAAGGTCACCTACGCACCAGGCACCAGGGGCGTCTCCCAATGGGACGAGTATTTAAGCAGCTGATGAATCAACTATCCACGTTGCTTCCTTTGCGGAGGAAGGAAGCCCACGCGCAGGTCTGGGCAGAGCTGACCCGGGGCAACCCAGGACCACCGCGGCCAGGCCCCCGGGACACTGGAGATTTGCAAAAATATTTTTCTTCCTTTGCAGGATAAAAACAAAAAGAAAAAAAAAAAAGAAAAAGCCTTGGGATGTTTTTGCAGGAAAATGAGATTTGCATCAAGGGGTCCTTTTTTAATGGTGAACCCAAAAAGTTTTGTTTGGTTTTATTGTTTTTGCTCAAGGTGGAAGAGAAACATTGTGAGTCTAAAGGGTCTGGTGGGCCCATGAGCCTTCTCTGCTCTATTACAGGAGTGATATTTTCTCCAAATTGGGATTACTACTCTAAATTGGGACTATGAACCCCAGTTTCCCCCATCTGAAGCCACAGCTGTGGTTATAAACAGTAGAGCCCTTCTCTTCAGAGAAGCTGTAGCCAAAATGCGTTTTCACAAAGTGCATCCAGCACAGTGACCTGCACAGTGGGACTGACAAAACCCCAAATATCTCCCTCTCCATCATATACAGAAATGCAATCTTGGCGCAAACCCATCAGTCAAGAGTTCACTGCAGGGTCCTCAGCAAAGCTCTCTGGCCCCAGCTAGCGAAGCAGATAAAAATATCTGCCCAGAGAGGAGGACGTCGTCGTGAGGAGCTCTCAGCACCCTGACCTGCAGGGTATGTCAGCAAAAGAAAGAGGAGTATCAGCAAAGCTGAAGGTCAGGTCCCTTTTTGCCTCAGTTTAAACTGGGGCATCCTAAATTAGAGCAGCCCAGGGATGGGGTGGCCAGGGCTTTGGATTTTCAGATTCCTTCCCTCTACAACGAGGCTGCAGAAGATATTGTCTCTAGGAGCCTGTAATACACATGGGCAAGAGAGAGGTTCAAACCCAAACAATTTAGAGCCGTTTTAAGATCATCAGTTGGAAGCAGCTGCAGAATCTCCAATAATTCCCCAGGTTTCTGAGTACTTCAGTTCCTCCTTAAATCTCTCCCTTGCAAGAGCTATAGTTTGTCACCCACCAAAAGCTAATCTTTTCCTCTGGATTTTTTCTCCCTTCTCTGTATGTGTGCAAAGCACCTTCAATCTTAATTTCAGATGCATTTGCCATGCGTTAGATGCGTTATCTGCCCTCGACAGGATTAGTCACCTATTTCTTCTCAAAGGACACTGCTTGACCTTGTAGTAGCTTCCATGCCTCTAGTTTTAGACGCTGAGCAATTCCATTTGAATGCATCATAAGTAATCACTTTCCTGCATCCTTTATTAGCAGTGAACTGGCTACCCAGAGAGCTGCTGCTTTGTGTTTTTTTTTTTCCTCCAAATGCAGCATTTTTCCCAGGCAGAGACATATTATGGCAATTCAGACACTGACAACTGTGTAAATCACAGCCAGGCAAAAGTTATTGATGCCCTCATTCCAGTAAAGTATTATATGATCAGACTGCCCCACGGTATTTTGATCATCTGAGAACCCTGAAATTGAAAGTCGCAAGCTCAATTTTGCTTGGAAACCTAACGAAAGGCATTAGCTGTGACAAAATGCACTTGGAGCATTTCTCCTGAATTATCTCATTCCACACCAGCAGTAACAAATACTTATTTCCCTTTATTAATACACTCTCCCTGCCCATAACTGTTTCCATTCTTCTAATTTTGAATTAAAATGCTCTCAAGTTATTGATTCCTTTTGCTCGAAATCTTTTATTCTGCTTTTATTAGCTCTTGTAGACAGCCTTATTTTAATGGTAGGAACGGTGCAGCCAACACAACCATGTCTTTAGCAGACTTATCTCCTGGGAGTCGACGTGATTAATATCTCCCATGCAACACGAATCACACTCTCTAGACCCAGCTTCTCCACACTGCTAGCGCTTGCTCTCAAATCAGTATTCTCGGGGCTTTTATTAAATGACATAATTACCTTATTTCTTCCCAAGTATTTCTTTCAAGGTATTTCTTCCACAGCAGGTGAATGGTCACCAATAAGGGAACGAAAAACAACACTCAGAATGCACTCTTGCCTTTCAGAGGCTACTGCCAACACCAGTTTTCCCTATCTCACATGCGAGCTCATCCATCCTGGACGCCACCCTGTGCCACGTGCTCTACGTGTCCCTGCTTGAGCAGGAGGCTTGGACTAGATGATCTCTAGAGGTCCCTTCCAGCATGAACCATTCTGTGATTCTGAACCACGAAGCCCGTGTTTTTAACACCAACTTGTGAGATGGTCCTTTCTGGGTACAACTCAAGGCTCTGCACTGCATGTGCAGGGCTCCTTCTAGAGGAAAGGCAGTTGTTTTGGGGAAAGAAGGCTCGAATTTGCGAGAATCACCCGTGCAATGCCTGGTTCTATGACAAGGGCTTTGGCTGATCCTCTCCTTTGCTGATGGATGGAGGCACCGTGGCACACGCAGCGCTGTGTCTGCTGCTGAGCAGCACAGGAGAGCACAGATTGGCTTTGGCGGTGCCAAATTCCAGCTAATACAGTCAAATGCAAGAAAAAAAGCCCATAAGGTGGTCATAAGAGAGGAGGTCTGCAGAATGGATGTGCAGCTTGGCTTGGTGACACACTGCGGACAGGACATCCTAAGCTGGGCAAATGGACACGCTGTGTGTGCTCTAGAGCAACGTCAGTGCAAGTCAACCAGGCCAGAGACACCCCGAATGATGAGAAACACATGGAGCTTAAGTGAAGGCTGCTCCTCGTATTGCTAGCGCCCTTCTGCAAGTGAAAAACTATGCCCTGAATCTCCCACGTCCTGCAGAGCCTCATGCATGAGTGCAGCAGCACATGTGGGGATCCACGGAGGGCATTAAAGTCCACAGAGCCAGGGCAGCTCATGCATAAAGAGACAACATTAACGCTGATATTTAAACAACAGACAGCACCAAGTCTTCCAGAACTTCCAAACCAAATCTTCCGGTTGCTGCTCAGCCCTGCAGTAAGAGTTGCTGCTGCTGAAGCCATTGCTTCACCACCAGGAAGCCAGAGCAAAATCCTTATTTTCGGTGTCCTTGGTAGCCACCCAATGCAGCCCTCAGCAATGCATTTTCCTGCAGTTCCAGATGTTCATGACTGCAGTGGCAGTGGGCTTTGCAAGTCCAAAAGTGCAATGTTGTGTTGTGTTTCTAAAGCCTGTTCCTCTAGCATGAGATTTAAAATTTCTTCTGCAAGCAGCCCCTTGCATTAGCGCTACCCGCATTCAGATGCACAACCCCTGATTCATTTTAGCAGGCTATTTACAGAAATTCAGCTGAATCAGCTGTCCTGCTATTAATTATGTATAGGAGAAAGATTCTGGCCTTGATCCTGGACCTGCTGAATTGAAGTGCAAAACAGAAGCTCCCCAAAGCCCAGGAACTTCACATGAAAGCAGTTAGCCTCAGCACCAGCAGTACTGCCCACTTTGGCTATAACAGTAATTGCTCTAACGAAACGGAGACTAACACCAAGTCCTGTTACATTTTCATGTTTTCCTAAAAACTGGGAAAAAACATTTGCTCCTTATGTGCGAATTTCTACCTTCATTAAAAATATATTTTTCCTAACCTTTCTTATTGTCCACCAGAGGTTCAAACTAAGAGGATTTACCTGCTGCTTAGCCATTAGCTGCATGGTTCGGGTTTTACTAACGTGGTGCAGATCCAGAAGGCAAACAAGCAGCGAATAAAGCCCTGCAAATCCCTCGGGAAGTTTCTCCTGCCATGTTTCTTTTTGCGGAGGAGGCCCTGGCTGTAGCGTTTTGAATGCTCAACACCTAATGAGGCATCGCACTCCCCACTAATGGTTTTGCTCAGGGACAAATTACAACGCCAAAGACAGTATTAGCACAAAGACTTATCAACTGAAAGATGTGCCAGAGCACAAATATCCCTTTTTTTTGAGTAAAAGGGAATGTAAAGCAGGGGGAAAGAATAAAAGCATTAGCAGGAAGGATTTAACAGCTCCGTATGGTTTTCCATCTCTCCACTGCCTGATGCTCTCCCTGAACTTGCTGCTGCTTTGCAGCATCCCTATGGGGCCACACGGGCTGTGACAGAGCGCGGTGGCACGCGGAGCCCCTGTCACACCAGGGGACACAGCGGCCACCACGGCCGGGGCTGCTGCCACCGCTGCTGAAGTCAGCTCAGCGCTTTGTGAGGTCGGGCACAAATAAGGGCTTAACTCCTCAGTGAGCTCCACGGGGCTGTTTTGTCATCCAAAAGGGGTGAAATATTAGGATTATACCTCATGGGTTTGAATCTGACCAGACTAAAATAACTCTGTGGACACAGAGGCCTAGGAAAACATGGGCAGAGATCTGAATGATTCATCAAAAACGGGGCAGCGTCGTGAACTTCCTCTCCCAATAACTCGCTTTTCTGCGCCTCAGTGTGAACTAAACCAGCTTCATCCACAGCTGAGACACTGGTTTGGTACCGCACAGCCCTGCAAACCCAGTCTGGACAGATCCATCACGTTGGGACAGCAGATGGAGCAGCTCTGTTCTAGCAGCCCCATCTCATCCCATCTAGGTTCCGCACAGCCAAACTGGAAACTCGTTCCTTCCTAATGACCCTGTTAGCAAGTGTATCTCAGGCAAGCAGAAAAACCGTAACGAGCTAACACTATTTGTTTACTCGGGATTCAATAGCTAGACTTATTAAAAAAAAAAAAAAACACTCAGTGCTAAATGCAAAAATGAAAATTAAATTGAGCTGGGGCAGCATCCACCAGAGCAGCAGGGCTTCCAGGTGGATCTGGCCACCAGCTGTGTCCAGTTAACTTTGGGGACCTCAAGTCCAACCCTTCCACTTGCATTGGCTCTCCCCACCCCATCATCATTCATCATCTTCCGACAGACCTGTGGGCTACCGAGAGGTCTACTGAAAGTATCTTACGTGTCACATCCACAGCCGTCACCCCGGGGCTTTCCCACTGGCGCGAGGCGGCTCCATGACAGAGGAATGAGAGGTTTGTCTTATGTATTGGGAAGGCTGGGTGCATCCCTCAGTGCTGCCCTGTTTGAGACCTGTCTAGACTCGGTGGTGGAGACGTCACCTTCACAAGTGGAGAAGAGCACAACCCTCTGTGCCTCCCCAGGGAACATGCAGGTCCCTGTTCAGCCCAGGGCGGGCAGAAAATGCCGACCTGCCATTCTTAAGCAAGGAGAGAGAAAAAACACATTTGGAAGCAGGCTACGTTTGCTTGGCACTTTCCATCTTTGGGTAATTAGTATGAAGGGCTTCCCAGGTGAACCTAAGAATAAACCACGGATTTCGAGAGACACTTATCGCTGCAGCGAACGTTCAGGGAGTCGCTAGGAGAAAATGCAGGGATCCAGCTGGCTCCCCTTAGGCATCCCTCTCCTTCAGTGCCGCGGAGTCAGACCTCAGCAGCAAGTCAAACCGCATCAAAATTTGAAAAGATATAAAAAATGACAAGCAGGAAACGTCTCGGACGACAAACACTCCAGCACGCACGAAAGCCTCAAAGAGGCAGCCTGGACTAACACGCACAGCACTGTGCTACCCCTCCTTCCCACCGCTAAATTTCGGAGAGTCCTATTCCGAGCTTGGCTTCTTAGCTGAACTTGGGAGCCTGGAAGGACAAAACACCTTCCAGGCCTGAAAAAAGCCTCGCGGAGTAGATTTACGTTGTTTAGAGCAGCTCTGTTTGGCTGACCCGCTGATGGGAGACGAGGCTCCCAGCATCTCACTGGGCAGTGACCAAATACGGTGCTGCGGGACGGCCGCTCGCTTAACTCCTGCGCTGCTGGATGCGGCTCCTGCGGAAACCAGCGTTGGGCATCGGCCTTCAAAACGTCAGTGCCGCCGCACAGGGTCATCCGAGACGCTTAGAGCAGCGGGAGCTTCCAGACTGCTCCACTCCAGGTTCAGGAAGGCAGCTGGTGGTCACATATACGGGCACCTCGCTGGGAAGAGGCGCAGCTGAGTTGTGGTGACTCCAAGCAGTGTCCAGAGGGGCAAGTGCTCAGCTTGTCCCAAGGGACTTTGGTCCCTGCTGTTTCTTTGCATGGAGGCTCAACAAGCGATGGACTCGGTTTCAGCTCACGGTCATGCTGCACTGCTGCATGGACACAGAACTGCAGCTCCATTAGCCTGAAGCAGACCTTACACCCCAAAACACTGGCCCACCATCACATAATCCACCGATATAGGGGCCTGATAGCTCATCAGTGTATCGGTCCACTTCCAAAGTCCAAGGGAGGAGCAGAGACAGACTGGAGTTTCTAGTCCAGTCAGCCCCAGGGGATAGATGAAGAACATACTGGAAACAGTGATCAAGGCATCTGCAGAGCAGTTGCTTGCATGAAACCTCCTTTAATGCAACCTGTTGGGGAGAGGGCTCTTCTGCAAGCTCTGCTACCATGCACGGTGCCCACAAAGGGCACTGCAAGAGTCACCACCAGGAAAGCACCTTCCCCACCTCCCCCAGGCCCGCCATGCGCTCCCGCGTTGTTCGGCTCCTTCAAATGTGGTTATTTTCCCCTCTGCTGCCGCAGGTATTTTCGTCTTGCCAAACTGCACACTATTTGCAAAGGCAGAGCACCAAGCAACGCGAGGGAGAGGGGGCAAATGTCACTGCACGGATGCATCGCTCCGCTCACGACCTTCGCTTTGCCCTTACCCATTACACGGGCTCCAGAGGGGCAAGGGGAGAGAGTGCGACAATAAATTAACTCAGGAACATTTCTAATCACCGTTATAATCTGTGTTCTATAGGGCTGGAATGCAAAAAAAAAAGTGCCTTTCGTTATATTATTCAGCAAGCAGAGAAGTTAATGTGACATATTGGTGCGTAGGTGTGTGGGGGCTGCTTCCTCGCGGGGAGGGAGGGCTGAGGCTCTCTGTGCGGTTCAGAAACGAAGCAGCACAAGATGTACCAGTTGCTCTGGTAACAAAGCTTTTCTTTTCCTTTTTTTTTTTTTTTTTTTTAATGAAACATCATTTTAAGCATTTTCCAGCTCAGCCTCGCCGCCTGCATGGCAGCAAGTCCGCGTTTCCGAGACGCACCATTTGAATGAGCAAGGGAAGCACCTCCTCTTCTCGGGATATTTCGAAGTGACAGGGAAGCTGCTGAATTGAGGTCACCGGTTTCCATCCCGGCAACGTGGGCACGCGTTATCCTATAGCATAAAGCAGTGCGGTAGCCCAGCCCTCCCGTGCGACCCAATAAGAGCAGATAATAATTCACAACCCCCTGGGATGCCACACAGGAGGGGGTGACCGTGGCGGTGGCACCGCGCGGGCTCTGCTGTCCTGCAGCGCAGGGAGCCATGCGAGCGGAAGCGATGGCTTAATATTTAAAGCTCTGCTTCTAATACAGGATTATAAAGCAGCTTGTAAGTCTTATAAATCCAGTCAAGCCCTCGTGGTCCTGACGCGACCTTGAGGGTTCTCCCACGAAGGGCCCGGGTGCGCAGAGCCGCTTAGGGGAGCTCGCGCTGGGCAGCGTGTCCATCAATTAAAAGCCTAAAATGCACCCTAAGATGCAAAAAAGGGCCTTCTGGGGCTGCAGCTGTCCAGATCTCACGACGATAGGGCCTGAATATTAACCATAGCAGCACTCGGGCCTCATTGCACGCTCTAGGCTGGCTCTTGGGACCGCGCTACAGCACCGCAGGATGGTGATTTAGGCAAGGGGTACCCAAAAACAGGAACCACGCGTGGGTTTCATGCTTTCAGCCTGGCCTCTCGAGCAAGTCGCAGCAGTTGGTCTCCAGCTCTAAACGCTCTGTGTATAAACTCAGATTAATTCTCTACAGTAACAGTCCCCCCAGGAAATAATAATTTTGTGCAGCACGGTACCTTTTTCCGCCCAGCTAAAAGCAAACAGTGATTAATTACCAAAGTATCGGCCATCGGTCTTTCGGAAAGAGAGATAATAAAGCAACCAATTACTGGAAACAATTAATGCCATCCTTCAGCTGCACTAATCACGGGAGCTCCTGGCGATGCTTTGGCCCCGCACACAAGGACACAACCACAACCAGCTCCCCCAGGGCTGGAGCAGAGGCAGGCAGAGCTCTGCACAACCCTGCGCATCGGTTATCTTCTCACTCACCCTCTTAAAAAAATGCAAAAGGAAGAAAAAGCCCTTAAAAAGCCCCTCTTCAGCATGTTCAGCTGCTGCCCCAGTCCCAGGCCCAATCCAGGGACCAAAATTTCTCGAGCGAGCTCTGCTCGAAGCTGCGAGCAGCCCATTTGGAAGCTCAAATACTCCCTTTACTTTATGGCACACACCTGCCTTTCACCAGAACGAGGGTTTTCGCCAAACACAAGGGTTTGCCTCCAGGTTACTCAGTCCTGGCCCCAGACAAGTGCTGGTTATGCAAAAACTAAGTAAAAACTGACTTGGGATGTATTTTTTCCCACCATTTACCCCCTCTATAGTACTCCAGAGATACATAACACTGAGAGACAGGGAGTGGGTAGAAAGACACTGTGTTACCCCCCTCAAACGCTGACCCCAGAACAAGGGCTGGGCTGGGGGGCACCGCGGAGGCAGCCCTACGAGGGTCCCCTCTCCCACCCCGCAGCCCCCACGGAGCCGGCTCCGGGGATAACTCTGCGTAATGGCTCGGCGATTACACGGCATTTACCAGCTAATTAGGCAATCAATAGTTATTGTGCAGTTATGGAGTTCACTCGGATCTGCACAGAGCCCTGCTCGGCTGTGAGCGCAGAGCGGCGGCCCCAGCGCCGAGGCAAACCCAGGGGCCCTGGGCAATAAGGAGCACTGTCCTCGCGGTGCAGCCGGGAAGAAGCGCCCAGCGACGCTGCCTGAACTCCATCCAGCTCCCTAGTCAGTGCTGTACAACTGCACGCAAGAGTTACGGTCACCACTGGAGCTATTTACTGATGTTTGCTTCGGTTTCGCTGCAGGGTTATGGCTCAAGCTTAGCATTGCCAGCAGCATAACAGTTCCCCGCATTTCTGCTGCTCCGGTGCTGCTGTCTCCTGGCACACATTGAAGGAGGGAGCACAGCCCCAGCAGGAGTGAGGAGGCCACAAGAAAGATCCATGCAAGCCTTGCATCCAGAAGCAGCCCTTGTTGCTACTAGACCCTGCATTTCGCATGAAGCAAAAGTATATTAAAGTCTACAGCAGCATTTTACTTGATTTAACTTACACCACTGAATGTTTTCCTCAGGTCTTGGAAGAATCTCTTGGAAATAATCTCAGGGCAATCTCAGATCAGTTTTGTTTCCTCCAGTGTATTTGCTGGGGTGTTTTGCACACCAGCAGCTCTAGCCTTGATGATGTGATTTATCTATGCAGTTGTAAGTATGCCCGGTATTTTAAGGACCTTATGCTTGTTCTCTAATGCAAAGCAGAGGTAAAGGGTAATACCAATATTGTGCCATATACAAGAAGTATTTCCACTCACTTTAGATAATGCTCTAAAGGTGGTTTACTGGTTTTTGTGTTGACAGTTTTGCTTTCATTCATCAAATACCAATGAAAAACAGCGAGGCAATGGCTCAGTTCCCGAAGACCAATTCATTTTATTCTTGTTAGCCATTTCTTTGAAAAAAAAAAAAGAAAATCACATTCTGCAAGAATGTTAAACTGCAGCTAGCAAGTGCTCAAATCTTTTCTCAAAATTAGTTGCCAATCTGTTTCACTAGATACAGGGTTATTTGAAAATAAAGAAAACACTTCCAGTTCAATTAGAGAGATGAACCGTCACCAACGTGGTCCCTCACTCATCAAAACAAAAATCAAGCCTTTCACAGGGGACTGTCAGTGAACAAGGAACATTCACCCTCTCTGCAGTGACTTGAAGCCAAGGCCTCTGGTAAGGCTGTTTCTAGCACCCTTCAAACACCTGAACGTGCATCCACTCCCTGAGCCGTACATTGTCCACAGGACACCGTTATGAGACCGTCCCATGACAAGCACTGTATGGAATCACCGTAAGGATCTTCCAGGGGCCACGTGTGTCGTCTTCAGCAACGAACAGTCTGTTGTATTTGCCCGTCTCGCGTGATACCCGGTTAGAAAAGGTGCTTCCCTGCAATGTCGTATTGAAGCCCCGCTGCACTGAAACGTTCAATGCACTCACAGTTCTGAAATTCTCTTGTGTGTGTGGCAGTTTTGGACTAGGTAGATGGAGAAACTGCAGATATGAAAAGCCCTTTCCTCTGGTTTTCATTACCTTCCCCCAAAAGCACGAACATCCCACACACACCGGGAAACAAAGAATGATCAAATGTGGTGGAGAGGGAGAAAAAAAAAAGCTCCTTTTACAGCACTTTCTTGTGCCCCTGCTCTGATTGCTCTTATTATTGCTGCACTAAGAAACATTTCTCAGAATCCTCATCCTGTCAAGGCTGTTAAATCATTCAGTCACCAGAACAATGTAACGAGCACTTTTTATCAATGCAAATGGAAGGTTTTCATGTTGCACTTGAAACCTTGCAGGCCCTGCCACCCGGATCCAGTTCCTTCTACGTCCTGGGCAGCCACCAGGCTCATTCCTGTGTCAGAGACTAGAAGTGTCCTTGCAAATACGACTGTGGCAATGTCAGAGTTCAATTTTCTGCAAGAATAGCAGGGCTATCGCTCTGCTTCTGCAGATCTGCATCAAAAAACAAAGATCTTCTACCCTCCCTGGAACTCATGTCTCATTTTTGCCCAGACTGGGCACCACAATTAATTTTATTCTCCCCATCTAGAGTACAACCAGGGAGCAAACAAGCAGCCACTCGGAAGAGGACAGCACTGTGTGCACCTCACACAGCATCAGCACAGAGGGGTGGGAATATCCCAGATGTGATTTCAATTGCCTTCAAATGGCTGTGGAACAACCACCTAAATACAGCACATACTTCCTCCTAGGTAACAACAACTTCTAATTTTTTTTTTTAAAGGACCCAAAGGGTTCAAGTGTCTTGAAAATTTATCTGTTTTACTGCAAGAGATAAATGCAGTGGTGATATCTGAAAAGAACCACAGAGATCTTATTTCTGCACTAGCTTTTGGGGTGGGACACTAAGCAGTTAGGTCTGTTTTTCAGGGACGTTAGCTTTGTTCTACACCAAGGCTTCAGTTTAAGTGAATTCAGAGCTGAGCCTTGGTGTGGGTGCCTAACTCAGTCCTTACTAATCTGGTCTGGAGAGCAGCTTTGCCCCCTCCTAATCACCAAAACCAGTTAAGGGGAGGGCTGTTTTTGTACAGAATGAGACAGGGGAAACACCAGAGTGCTCAGAGGACACAAACTCCTGGGAAACCCTCACTTTGGGGCTCTGAATGCTTCCTCTTCACCCCCTTAAACATCACATAGATGCATGGAAAGAATCGAACGCTGCAACAGGAAACACAATTAGCAGAGCTGGGCAGAGAGCGGCGCAATCACCTGATAGTTCATTTCCCCTTTCTGCTTTCCACAAAAGCGTTGCGCTTTCTAAAGGACGTCGCAGGCGCATAGTTTCCACTGATTGTTAGAAATATGCACAAGCTAAAATTAGGTCAACATTATTTTAGCAGCTGAGAAGAAAAACAGGTTAGAACCGAGCTCATGTGGCCTCAGCGATGGAGAAATTGTCTCTGTTTCCTCTGCTCTATCACCCTCTGAGAGAAAAACAACCATCCCCTAAAAGATAGGAGAGGGGAAGGCTCCCAGAATACAACAATCTTGATCAGAGAGTTTGGATGCCTTTGTTTTTTTAAAACTTTCAACCATTTCAAAAATTCACACGTTTTAAACTCCAGAAGTTTCAGTTCATCCTCGGTTCACTTAAATTCTTCTATCATCATATTGATGGGATTAGCCTGCAGCAGTGGGAGGAAGGGCAAGCCAGAATTCAGAACAAATCTTTCCTGACAGGTAGCTTTTTAGGCACATTTCCCTTCTCCTTTTCATTAGGGGCAGCCCAATGTCTTTTAGTGCATGACAGGCAAGAGTTGGGCCTTCAGAGTCACGATGAGTGCACGGATATATTCAGAATAGTCAAAAGAGAACAGGGGCAGGGCATAAATATGAGCTCCCTGTGAGCACACATGAATCCAGGTGCACATATACAGAATTGAGGCTCACACACAGAGAAGCCTTTGGAAAACCCAGAGGGGACCCAAAACAGGAAGCAAATTCTACATGCATCTGTGCCAAGAAGCGTCGCAGCGGCTTTATCTAAGCATGTTTGCATCATATACCAAGTGCAAGTAAATCCAAGCTTTGAAATAATTCACATCTTCAATACCCTGCTTCCCTCCACCAAAATAAAAAAAAAAAAAAAAAGTCAAGAAATCAAATTCTGGAAGTATCTCACATTAAGGTGCTTGGGACAGGTAATGTGACTTAGCAAAGTAGGGGCATTTTAAGCATTTTCAGAGAAGCTTATGGGGTTGAATCTCTATTCTCCACAGAATTCTGTTCTCTTCTCAACATTCCCACTTGGCAAGTTGTTCCAAGGTATTAACAGACACGTTAAAGCAAAGCTATTGAGCCTGTGTGTCCCTCCTGCAGTGGGGTTCTGGGGAGGCACCCAGCCTGCGTGCAACGCCCCTGGTACGAGCAGAGCACCAGGCTGCAACAAACTCATTTCGTAGCCTAGTGCAGCAGTAAAACCCAGCTCTTTGGAAAAGATCGAGATTCCTCCATTAAACTAGAGACTCTTCACTCCCTCCTCATCACAAAATCAATAAAAAGCAATTGGGGGGAGAAAAAAAAAAAAGTGATTCATTTTTTAGTGACAGTTTCAGAACTGATATGAATTGCTTATTTGTAAGAGCTGTATGAGCTACACAGCACCTGAACACAAGACCAAAAGGCAGAAGTTTGGCAAGGAGCCTCGTTAAGCCAAACCTAGCGGGGATGCCCGGCCTAAGGAACCAGGATTGCTCCAAATACACGCGGAGCCCTTACCTTGTAGACCTGCCCATAGGTGCCATTGCCAACAAGCTCCACCAGTTCAAAGATTCCTGCAGGATCCTAGGAGAAAAGGAAGGAAAAAAAATATATAAGCAACTCTTAAACATAAGCAAAGAGAGATTAGTGTTTTACTGACAAAGGTTTTGAACCTTTTAAGCTTTGCAGACAGCCCTGGGATTAGCAGCATTACAACTAACATGAAAAGCAGAATTGTGGATCTGCCCTGTGCTGCAAATCACCAGCCCTGGCCTAAATGTCACTGCTGGTTTTGTGCGTATTGGCCATCGATGCTCCGGTTTGTCACTGAGATAAACTAATCTACAGCAATGCTACACGAGAGTATACTTATCTGGAAGCAAACTCAGGATCCCAGCCCCACATTTCTCTTATTCCCTCTTTTCTTGTTTTAAAAAGCAGCCCCCTATTTGGGTAGCAGCCTGGCAGTCACCCGCAAGCACACACATCCACACAGACAGAAATGAACTCGCTGGTATAGTTAAAAGATGATATAAGCTAAGAGGTATGAGGAATGGTGGGTAAAGAATAAACCCTATTGCTATTTTCTCATCCTGTTGTTTTTTTTCCCATCCAGAAGCCTGGTTTTTGATTTCTTGCTCCTCCTCCCTTTCCCAGAGCTCGTCACCCAGCCCAGTCCCGGCCATCACAGACCCCAGGCAAGTCCTTAACCATCTCTCATATATTTAGCGCGCCGCGTCCTGCCATAAGAGCAGATAACAGCAGAGCTGGAAGGGGAACGGGAACCAGCACCAGGTTTTTACAAACTGAATGAGGAAAAGGGAAAAAAAAAAAATCCATGGTGGCAGCTGCTGTTTATTTTTGAGGATCTTTTTTTTTCTCCTAAGGGTTATTCTCCTCAGTGTTGAAACAACTCTGGAAGAGGCTTTTCAAGTGCTACGAGTATAGCTATTTTTGAATGTTCACTAGGAGATTAAGAGAGAAGAAAGCGATGCCTAGGGCACATGATCACACGGTCTGGAGAAATACACCCAAGAAAGTGATTCTTTTTTTAAAATATATATCAGAAATGGCCAGATGCTCTTAGCAATGGATCTTCAGACCTTCTCCTATGGTTCCTCAAGGCAAAGAGCCCCCCTCTCCCCTTCCAAGAGGGATGCCCAGCTGCCCAACGCAGTGCAGCTCCATCACTGTTGCACACAAGCCCATCCTCACTTTGCTTCACACCTTAAAATTCAGGTTTTGAACCTGAAATCACCTGGATTCCACACAGCCCAAGGTACCTCTCTGGGGTGGCTGGTGGCCACGAGCCCCACGGCCAGCTGGGTTGGAGGACGCCCAAGCCCCAGCTCCAAGCCCTGCTCCATGCAGCTCTCCCACCTCGGCCCATCCCCGAGCAATTCCTTCCCTCTGTGATTCCCGGTCCTTCCTGCTTTTCCAGCGGCATTGCCAAGGCAACCGGGCAGCTCGTGACGAGTCGCTGAGTGACATTTGTGCCGTGGCTGCTGGCACAAACCGCTACACACAGCCATAGCAACACGGCTGGAACGCCGGATATCTGCGGCCGCCGGGGGGAAAAAGGGATGGATCTTTTTCCCGAGCGATGCTGCGTCCCTCCTGGGCCTTGCTTTGCTCCCTGTGCACTGCAGCAAAGCTCCTGCTGAAAGAAAACAGCCCCTTTTTGTGCTCACGTGCATTTACTCCCCTCTTGCTAATACCCTTCCCCTGTGCCCCCCGCTGCTGTTCAGGCTTCAGGGCCGAAGCTGCATGGTCAGAAGCTCCCAATCCCAATCCCAATATCCCAATCCCTGCGGATGCTCCTTCCTCCTGCCATTGCAAGCTCCCATTTGCACACATCCAGGTTGTCTTCACAGAGATGAATGAATTTTATTTTGAACTGAGAACAGAACTACCAAGCAAGCCCCCAAGTGAAAGGGGGGATGAAGTGATTCGCCTTGCTAGTTTAGGGAAAACAGAACTTCTTGAACCAGGGGGAAGAAGGAGCGTTTTTAAGACGAACGCACAAAATAATTTCCATCCTTGCCTCCGCTTTGCATGGGAAATGACTGACACTTGCAGGAGGGCTCCACGGGAGCCGCTGTGCGAATACCCCTAAGAGGCGGCACCTTCTTCCCTTCCCAAGGAGCTCAACGAGCTCCATGGTGGAGCGCGGCAGTGCATGGGACACCGAGGGCTCCGCAGGGTGGCCGGGTGACATCCTGCACGGGGCACACGGCGGTGCCCACGCATCCCCTGCACATGCCGCCCGTCCTGACCCGGCTCTTTGTCCTCCCTGCTGCAAGGGCAGGGGCAAAAAGAGCTGATTTTTACCTTAAACCAAGGCAGCGCTCTGACCCTGGGCCAGGTCTTAGCAGAATGGGCGCGAGTCACCCCGGAGCGCAGCTGCGCGGGGCTGCGGGAGCAGCTTTCGCCCGCGGCACAAGGGCCCATTGAGGGGCTGGCGCGCGAGCAGCGCGACAAGGAAACCTTTCAGGAGCTCGTGTGAAAGGAAACGCTTCAGGCAGCGGCGTCCGCGGCAGCGCCGGGCAGCCCCGGTGGTCCCCGAGTTGCCTTTCCGCAGCCCGCGGACACCCGAGCTCTCCCACTGTATTCGGACAGATGGTTTATTTAGAACTGCTGCATTATCAGCAAAGGGACTTCTGTATACAGATGATAAAGCAGAACGTGTCCGAACTCCAGCGACAGAACACACATCCTTTCCGAAGGACTTATCGGGACGAAGCAAGCAGCAGTTGGGCTCCCAGCAGGAATGTTTTCCTGGCTAAAATGGCTCCGCTCTGCACGACGGGCCTGAGCGGAGCGAGAGCGGCGGCACCGTGAGAGCTCAGAGCGCCCGAAACAGACGAGAGCCGACGCTCAGCTCGAGACAGCGCTGAGAAAGCAACCCCTGAGGAGGCTGCAGGGGGGAATCGGTGCGATGGTGACTGCTGGGTTAGCGGAGACAGCGCAGAGATGCTCGGGGGGAGCTGGGGCACGTGTCCCGAGCACCACTAAGGAACGCGCGGAGACGGGGGATCAGCGCCTCCGTAATCCTTGGCACTTACTCCCCCACTTCTGAGCTGCTAATGACAATTCCCAGCCCCAAAACCACAGAGATAACCGGTCATTAAGCTAAGGCTGTAGCCCTGGAGTAAAGCACTGCGTAGCAGTGAAGCAAGCTCCCTGTTTTGGGTCAGCAGCGGCCGAGCATCCCTCAGCACCACATGGCACCAAGATCTTTCTTTTTTCTTTATGGACCTCCACTAAAATAAAGTCTGTGCAACTCATATTTGCAAACAGCACAGTTTTATGAGCCTCTACCTTACAGTCCACAATAAACCAGCTCACTGGGAGATCTCATTAAACCCCTCAGGTGCAGATTTCCAGATCCCTCTCCGATCCCACCAGCTCTGCTCAGAGCAGCCCCTGCAGTGACGGGGGACACGCTGGCCCTGGGAAGCACCAGAGAGTAGTTCTGGCCGAGCAGTTGATTCTTGTAAATTAATGGCAATGTCACAGTGTGCGGACAGCTGTGAGCACCGCATCTGCACTACGTGCTGGAGCTTGGCATGGCTGCAGCCAGCAGCGCTTCCGACACAAGGGGTTTTGTTCGGATGTACTACATGTACACAAGGGCCTGGAGAAAGTCCCATCTTCCTACCCCATTAAACTCTGACCTGGAGCAGCTCGTTGGTTCGGAGCGCGAGCAAGGACGCGGCTAAGACTGCAGGAGAAACAGCAGCAGCCCTCAGCACTACGGTCCCACACGTACAACTGTCAGAGCAATGAATTTCCCACTATGCAAAACATCACCGTGAGGAATCAGCATAAGAAACAAGGGGCCACATATTAAATACTGCCCTGGATTTTGCTTCCTGAGGCCAAATGTCCAAACTGAGCCATGTTCTCTGAAGCTGGGCTTCATTTTAGCAAAATCAGAAGCTTGGTATGGAGCCACTTTTGCCCTCCTTTGCCCATCCATCCAGAGACTCACAGGACGGATCTCCAACAAGATTAGGCTAACCCCATCAGGAGGGCTCACTTACTCTAAGGAAAAACCCACAAGACACACACACTAACCACAAGAAGCGCCCAAACTGCCTCTTCATTCCCTCAAAAGCCTGGCCCAAACATCGCTAGTAACGAGGTGACTCCATCCAATCACGATCTCATTTAAGCAAGTGTAGCTTGACCTCCGGAGATGAGGAGTTTCAACTTCAGACTAATAAAGATCAAGATCTGGCCTATGCACGTCTTCCCGTCAACACCCCTCGAGACAACGTTGCATGAGGACTCTTCATCCACAAGAGTTGGAAGGCAATCGGTGCCCAAGAGCCAGCAACAGAAGAGGAGCTAAGTGAACACTGAGGATTTCAACACAGTGTTCAGTGAACGCAGGCCCCGTATGGCTATTCTCTGTATACATGTCTAATATACGCACACAACAGGACAGTATATAAAAGGCTTGGAAAAGCTCAGTGTCTCTGAATGGTACAGAGCCAATTACAGATCTTATCTACAGCTCCCAGCAGGTCTGAATTCACTACCACAGCTCTCAGGATGCGGACATCAGAGCGCAGCAGCTGGACGCTCTCCTCGCTGAAAGTCACTTATCTGCAGTTTCAGACCGAATTCCTAAGCGTTCAGATCCCACCCCTCTGGGAAATAAAGAGTTTCGCCTCAGCCAGCAAATGTTTGCATCAAGCTGATGTTTGCTATCTACTGATAAATGCTGGTTTATGGTTCCTCAGAGGAGCTGGATTAATTACTTACCAGAACAGCTGTTCCAGGAGCTGCACTCTCCCAACAGGAGACTCCCAAGGTTTGCCACGTGGGATGAAGAGGTTGTGGCACCAACAACCCAGAGACTCCAGGCCCTAACAGCAAGGGCTGACACGTGCTCTGGATCTGTGGGCACGTGCACCAAGGAGCCCCAGGGCTTTGCAACCAAGGGACCCAGCCAAGGGTGCAACCCTGCCAAAGGGGCAGGAGGAGCCGAAGCTGCACGTGCCAACACGGAGCTGGATGTGGAAACGGATGGAGCAATAAGAGAGGCACAAGCCCAATCACAGCTTGTTCCTTAGACACCAAAAGCAAAGGCAAAAAAAGAAGAAAAAACCTCCAAAACCCTCTGTTACCCTTCCAGTCACTGCAGGCAAGCTCTAAGCACAAATCTAATTATAAGTCAGATTCCCCCACAGTGCAAGAGATGGGCAGGAAAGAGCCCTTAGCAATCATTAGCCCAAGACACAGGGTCTGTTCCCTTTTTCCAGCTTCAGAAACATTCCCTACATCTGACCTATAGTTTGTATTCTACCATCTCTAAATGGCTCAGAAAACATCTTTTGAGGAGGTGCCCTTTAAAAAAAATAAAGAGTTTCCCCCATCAGAAATCATTACATCCCCGTTTAAAATATTCGTCTCCATTTTAAAATATTTTTCTGAAACCAAGGCAGAATTCCTACATACACGTCTGAATAAACACCACGGTGCTATTGGATTCAGACGAATTTGCCACACGGGGCCAGTTCTCACAGATGATCGAGAGACAGAGTTATCTGATGTCTTCCTCTCGGTGCCTTTCAAAGAGTTCGTCGCGGCCGCTCTGTCACTTCCCATCAGCTCCCAACACTTAGCTCCGCAGCCGCTGCTACCGGGAGATCAGATAGCTCTTCAGGAGCAATAGCTCCAAAAAAGCACAACGCGGAGAGCAAATCACATTGAATTATTTAGCATGCCACTAGTTGCAGACCTCTGTAAAATGCCAGATAGTGTAAAACCAAAAAAAAAGGGGGAAAAAAAAAAAAGAAAAAGCAGCAGCACCCAAGTGTAAGATGCTACAAAAACATACGCAGTATGAACTATTTTTTTCATGGAAGTGCCTTGACTAAGGAGCAAAGTTAAAAAAATTACATATATCAATCAAATATATGTTAATGTGTATGTCTTTCAAGAGTTCACAAGTGCAGGGAAGGGGGAGGGAAGGTTTTTCACCTTTTTCCCACATTTCCCAAGCTGCCTTGACTAATGCTGGACCCACAAGGGAGCCTGAAGCTTCGATCTTGACAGGCCCCTGTTTAGAGTGGGGGAAAAGAAGCGGTGCCAGGGCGAGAGCGAGGTGCTGCCTGCTGCATGCTCAAGGCTGGGAATCGGAGCGGATCCACGCTCGCTGAAACGACTTGTAGTGGGTTTTTTTGCCAGGTCCTAGCACATTTCCCATAGCAAAGCCTCTGGATCTCTTGGTGGCTAATGTGAAACACCCTTGCAAATCCAGGGAGCTGTGTTGTACCTTAAATCCCGATACTCCAAGGGGGGGACAGTCACCTAGTTTAGCTTGTTGGAGCTTGCTGCATTGCAACAGCGACCGGGCAAGCCAAGACCAAGACCCATTTTCCCCCGTGCATCGCAGGCAGATGCACTGCGTTGCCTCTGCAAGTCACCAACAACCCTAAATCCAACCACCTTTTGCTTTATGGGATCAGCTTGGCTTCCCATCAAACAGCACCACGACACATCCTCCGTCCCCATCGCTGCAGGGCCCCCTTTTCCAACCCAAAAAGGCACCCGTGAGACCCTGAGCAGGATTTGGCCCAGGGTCATAAGCAGCGAGATTAATCACACAAGGGTAAGGAGGTGAAAACGGGATGGGAAACATTTGTAACTGCTTCTAAATTAATTGCAGTTATTGTTATTCGATTTGCTAAGCCCTCCAGGGCTAGATTTTATTCTAGAAAACTAAGAACGTACCAGATTAATCAACCTAAAATAAATGGGGTTGATTTATTTATTTCTGCTGTATCTATTCCTCTTTAGGCTTGGCAAGTCGCTGCATTCTTTCCATCCCGTGAGAGAAAGAGAACAAGGGCTTTTTTTTAATTATTATTTTAAAGGAACCTGTACAAAGCCTAACAGCCCCGAGACCCGGGCATCCCACGTGGCTGCAAGACCTGTGTGTTTGCATGGGAAACCCAGGCCAGCGAGCGCAAACCAAGGGCAGGGAGCTTCCAAAGAGCCTTTCCCAAAATTCCCAATCCCGACCATGTCTCTGCAGTGAAGCTATTGCCATGGGGAAGCTTAATCTCCTCCAGGCAGACTTAGCTGTTTCTGAATCCTCCGCAAGAGGGGTCAGCTTCCTTCCCCGCTCCTAATTCCCTGCCCTTAGATTCAGCCACCAAGCAAATGCCTCTGCCAACGAGCTGAAAAGAAAAGGCCTCGCATACATTATTCCAGAGAAAATTAATCTTGTGTTCCACAGAATATTAAGTGGATTACATTTACAGCCTCCGAGGAGAAAAATGTTGATTTCCATGTATCTTGTTCTATTATTCACCTCTATTACTTTTTATACCAGCATAATTTTAGTCACAATAAATTCCTATTATTCCAGGCAGAGCTCAAAGGGCTCTACAAGCCAGGAGACAAGAGCAGGATGGGAGCCAGCAGTGGCTTTGAGGAAAGCTCCGGGAATAAAACCCCTGCAGCACTAGGGCTGCACAGGACATTAGGCAATGGGAGGCTCGAGGGAAGACTCACAGCAAGGGGAGACTCTTTGGACTCTTAATCATAGCAGCATCCTTGATCAGTGTCTCCTTGTAAGGGTAATAAAGCAGATTCCTTAGAAATATATACATATTTTTAATAAATAAAAATATATTTATTGTGTGTATGCATGTAATAAATATATATACATACACATTTGCTAATGTTAGTGAAATTATGCTATTTAATTCCTAGTCTAGATTTAACAAACAATGGAGATTTTGACTCCTGATCTACTAGGGTTTTACATTTGCTTTGCAGAGGTGTTAATGGCTCCTGAAGAGCACAAGACTCCAACGAGCAGCCTTAATACCACTAAATTGGAGGAAACGCAGAGCTCACGAGGGCCACGCTCTGCATGGGCTGCGTTTGCACTGAAGTTGAGGCTCGTGTGAGGGGAGTGTAAATTACTCGGCACCGCGTAAGCAGGATCAAAGCTGCTCTGCGAAGACGCAACCCGCTGACAGGGATGCAAACTCAGCCAGAGCCGTTTTGAATATTTCACAAGTGACTCGATGAGTTTAAAAGGCCAAAAGGAGCATTTTGATGATGCTGCACAAAGCAAGCGAGGGAGGAAGGAAAACGAAAGAAATCTCAAAATAAAGTGCTTCTTGCAACAGATGCTACAGGATCATTACCCCAAACCCAGACCAATCTATAGGATTCAGCCCCTGTGTGATGAATGGAGATTCAGAGTTTCCATTTAAACCTAGGTAATCAGTCTAGAGAAAAGGCAGAGAAGGAACAGCTTCTCGATTGCAATTCCCTTCCCTACAGCTCTAGAATAATTTGCATTACACACAGTAAACGTCAGAGGTGATAAGAAACGGGTGAAGCAACTTACAGCTTTCCACATGGGCGAGACAAACAACTAATGGCTGCAGATCCAGATAAGAGCGCTCATAACCAGAAATCAAACCCGGGTAAGAGTTTCAGGAGCTACATACTCTATCTTGGAAAATAAAATAAATAGCACAACCAATTTCCTGTACGTTAGTGCCAAAGACACTGGTCCTGTCACGTGCAGACAGCAGGTTTTATGTTTTGTCCTCAGCAAATCAATCTACCCATGTCCATTGCGCTCCCCAAGCCTGAGATCATCCAATCTCCACACAAAGTCCCAAGGAAATGGGGAGGACGTTGGGAGGAGGTACCCAACAGCGCTGCGCTCCAGTGTCTGCAAGGCCACCCCAAATCCCAGCAGGGCTGCCTACAGCTCCTACCTGCTCGTGTCATTTCAGCTGATGTCTTTAGAGGAAAGAAAATTTCACTATGCTGGGAAATTGTTTTAGCTTTAAGAGTGTCCATAGTCCTCAAGTACTTCAAAGCTAGGACTGGCTTTTTGTTCTTGGTCTGTATAACACCGAGCAAAATGCTATTACAATGCATAAGAAGATTACGCTGTTGTTTTGCACATGGAGCCCCCAAAGGACCCCACTATTCAAGCAAAATCCTATTTCCTTTAGCGTAGATGCCAGGGTCTCAACAAACCCCAACACTGCACCTTGCTTTTGTCCAAGTTGCAAATTCCTAAATAAAATTAAAACTTGCAGCAGGTTCTCTGCAGAAATGATCCCACCTTGCGTATCTTGCATCACTTATTCTGGAAGAGGAAGAGATACAGAAAATGACTCTGATCTCTGCTCTGCAGCCGAGCAACCGGGCTGTACGCTGATCCCTGGGGATGGGTGCCCTGGGATTAAGAACCATTAAGACAAAAATCTGGCCTCAAATGACTGCAGCTGAGAGTCTCGCCATGGGAATTCTTTACGGAAGGACCAACATTTCCATAGATTATACTTCCCCACTGACAGAACAGAGCATGAAAGGGGACACAAGTTTGAATCGCCTCTTTCTGGAAGAGGGGGCATCTCTGCTACCAACAACGGGGCAGTTGTTTGGAGAGCACAACTCGCGAGTCACACAGGGTGTCGGGTCGCGAAAGCGTCGCTCTCGCAGCGAGCACCAAGTATCCTCCCCATTCCGGATGGGAAACCCCGGCAGCACATGGCATTCCGTGTGTGTGAAACACCTGGCATGGGACAAACAAGCAGTTTCTCCAATGGGCTTGACCTGATCTGCAGGAACCCCTAAACACCACGCTGAACCCCAGCACACGGCACAAGAGCTGTGGGTTGGATGCAGAGCACACACTTCTAGCTGGGACTTCCCCAGCCACAGGATTTTTACCATCCTAGAGAAGTAAATGGCAAAAAATGCACAATCTGTTTGGCCGTAAAAGCTCTAAAAATAACCCCAGACCCACAACTCTTTCAGCATGGGCCCTGTGTTTCTTTGCATCATCAGTGGCTACCGGGTTTCCTGTACTGGTATATGTCATAAGTTCATGCCCGCTGGTCCTTCTAAGAACTCTTACTGCTAGTTATTATTTTGCCATCAGATTTCCTTGAAAACTTGCACCTGCAAGTTACTTCCCCTCCCAAATGCCCCAAATCTTGCTCTCTGACTTGGCAAGAATACAAGAAAAGCATTTATTCAAAGGAATTTGTTCATCATATCACGCAGGCACGAGACACACACCTTATTTAATCTTATGAGAACACAGTTTAATGACTGCTCTAAGACCACCCTAACATGCCTTTTCTCATCAATATCTGCAGAGTTATGCATTTCCCAGCATGTGTATGTAAAAATGACATTTAAAACAAGGTGGAGGAGCAGCACTGGCCAGCGAGGCACTTTCCCCATCCTTACCTGCTCCCATCTCACTGTTCTCACTGCCTCAGTTAACCTTGCAGGGAGATCATTCCGTCTGCATTAGTGGCAGAGGAGCACCTGCAATTTGCAAAAATAACTAACTAATCAAAGACTTCAGATCTCACTTAAAAGTGAAAGCTGTCCTCTTGCTCCATTCATTAATGGAAAGCAGAAGAGATTTCATGGAGTCAGTGAGAAATAGAGGGCGAGTGCTGGAAAGCACATCACAGTGTTTCACGATCACAAGGTGAGCTGCTTGCATAATCCTGGGAAAAAAAAAGAATATAAATGCCGATACCAGAGTTATAAAATACGGCAGTTATAAAACTTGGGCTTTAGTGCTCAATAACACACAATAATTAAGCCTCCTGAGCAATTTCCTTTTTTGCTTCAAAGCCGACGCTGCAGCCTTCAGTGGAGGGAGGATCTCTCCCTGGAACGGGACCCCCCTGCAGCTCATTTCCCTTCAGGCCCTGTCTCCAGACCTGCCTCCAAGGAGGCTTCAAGTTCACATCTCGGTCCCCAAGACAGAAGCCGTGGAATTGAGAGCAGCAGGAGGATAAGGAAATAAATCTGCACAACTGTACGTGGAGGGAAAGCCGCTGCGCCCGCACCGGGCCCTCCTCCCCGTGGGTTTTGACAGGAGCACCCGCTGCCAGGACCTGCTCCCCTGCGAGCAGCACACACGGTCTCACCTACAAAACCCAGGATAGAGCGGCAAAATGTCATGCAAACCAAGGGCAAACGAGCAGCGCGAGGCGGTCCCTCCCTCCCCCTACTACTACTGCTATTTTTAGGCAGGCAGATTAGCTCAGAGCGGTTTCGCTCGGTTCTGATAACGAGCAGGACTCGTGCATCTTCTCTCGGGGACGTTTCCTGCGCCGGCTCCTGCCCGGGCAGGCGCTTGCTCTGACCCAGCGGTGTGGAAGGGATCGCATGGAAGAGCGATGGGTTCCCAGGAAAGGGACTCCAGCCTTGAGGTTGGGCCAGATCTGCCTTTTAACGGCACTGCTTGGCTTTTGTGGGGTGCTTTGGCGGCACTTGTTTTGTTTTGCATATTGGGCTACAGAGAGGACAGACTTATTCTTGGTTCGCAAGCCCTGGCAGCGGTCGGTTAAGTAAACGCAAGTCCAACAGTGTCAGCAACAACCTGCTCGTTATCAACCCCACTCAAGAGCTGGCCAAAACTTATAGTAAAACCCTCATCTACTCAGAAAACACAATGGTTTTACCTCCTCGCTCTCGGAGGGAGCTGAAATCCCTCGGAAGGGCAGGTCTGCAGGCAAAGGAGAGGCTCTTGGGCCTTTCCAGGCCTGCAAGATGGCCATGGAGAGGCAGCCAGCCTTGGATTTGACCTGCAGAGCTCTGCAAAGCTCTACAATGGGAAGGTTTAGAGGGAGATGTGGGTCCCACCACGCTGCAGGGTCTTCTCAGGAAGGGTCACTCCTGCCTTCACCAGAGAGCTGCTGTTGAAGCACCGCACGGCCATTTCTGCAACGCGATCACTCGTACACTCAATATCCCTCGTTCTGCTCCTCAGCGTCCCTTGGTCGTTTCTCCAACACTCAGCTTGCCCTGAGCCCCACACCTGGGTGCAAAACCTTCCTCCTTCGCTTCACTCCCAGTGCCCTGAAGACCTCATCCCCCTTCGCCGCCCACGGCTGCAGGCTCCATGTCCGAGGGCCCGAGGCAACAGGGGCTCCTCCACGAGCCCGGCTGGGCTGTGAACACCGGAGCAGAGGCCAAGAGATGCCGTGAGGCTGGGGAAGCCCTTTCCTGGGAACAGGGAGCCCCTGCTCACATCAGGACACATTTCAGACACTCACAAATGATTAACCCGGCAGTCGCTGCAGCAGCACCACCAGTTCCCGTGTCCATGAGTTTCTTGTGGTGTACCCATGTTGTAGACATCACGGGTGATGAGTTTACAAGGAGACTGCCCCGACAAAGCCCTCCTTGAGCGTGAAGACCTGGCCACAGAACATGCTTTAAGGTAAGAAGGTAGTAGTTGTGCAGCTCTTTTCAGAGGCCACTGAAGAACAAGACTGAGCAGGGCATTTGCCCTTCCATGCTCAAGGCCTCAAGAGCCAAATAAAGGTGCGTGTGGAGCTCAAAGAATCAGCTATTTTGGGACAACAATATCCTCAATCCCCTTCTTCATCCTGGCTTTTATATCACACGCACCAAGAAGTTACGGGGATTTGGCACTTTCTCCTCAACAGGCCACCCTTACCAAGTGACTCATATATTGCAGCATGAGTCATCCTGGCAGAGGTCACCAGCACCAGCGACAGCCAGTCCTCAATTATTTCCCGCGCGCTGAATTAAAGGTGTATTGTTATGCTAATTCCGCATCTGCTCTGCGATGGGTCTCCATGCGGTGCAGTCTGGTTTCCACCTTGTTGCTTGGGCCACTTCAGGGACAGATCTGTCCCCATCGGAGCCCCAGAGCGCAACCTGCACATGGACAGGCAGCCACCTGGGGGCATTTCCATCATCTTTCCCTGCTTTTCCCTCGCTTGGGAGACAGTTTTGCCCCTTGACATGCCCGTTAGCACCCTGGTACGCAGCACAGCATTCAATATTTGTATTTATAGCAGTGGGATGTTCAAGCAGGGAGCAGGAATAGTCACAGCGGCCGAGAGATTCACTTCGGAGACCATCTGTAAACCCCTCTCACTCCTGGAATCCCATTTAGCTATTACAGCCTCTTCAAACATACTAATACACTGATCCCTGCAGAATAGTAACGGGAAGAGCACAGTCATCATGGTATTTACTGAAGCTAATCAATATGTAAAAGCTGAAGATTTATTGTAGCAGAGATGGCTGGTCTGCATAGCCAGAAAATGCATTGGAAGCTCTTGATTTTGTTGCCTGGGCCTCTGGCTTTATTCCAAGAACACGGCTTTCCTTGCACACCCATATTCCTTTCTCCCCAAAGGGGAAGCATCAACAGACATGGAAAAGGACTCTGTGCATGAACACCGACTGGGAATATTTAGTGGGAGAATAAAACAGAAGAGTCAGACAAGTGCAGGGTCCTCCCTTTGCAGCCAGGTTCTGCACGTGCATTATTCAGCGATGGCCAGAGACGGTCACAGCAATGGGAAGAGTGACATCTTCTTAGGACAAGTGACATCCCCAGCCCGTACGGGCAAGAAGGGTCTCTCCCTTCTCTGCTTTTCAGTTGCTGTGGTAGAAAACATGGGAAAGCTCCTTCACTTCACCCACGTCCATGCTCTCCGTGCTGGCCGTGATCACCGCCTGCTCTCTGCTGCAGAGAACTAAATGGCTCATTTTAATTCACTGACTCCAGGAGGGACCTTTCACTACTGTTTCTTTTCTTTTCCCTCCTCCGAAAATCCCTCCCCTTTCTCCTCCACCTTAATTTGGCTGCTTTTAGCTCACACAACTCTGCTTCATACCCCGAGCCATCATTTTAGGACAGCTTTTGCAAACCTCACTAGTATCATGCATCTTGAAGGGACTGCATTTCAAACATACTAAACCTCTGTCACCACCACCAGCATCCATGTGAGAACATCTCAGCCAGGGGAGTCAGGACTTTTAGGTAGGTGCCTTATTTTAAGTGAATAGGTTGGAAAAATGTACTGTTTCAAAGCAGGTCCTCCCACATACGGGCACACAGGCTGCACATCAACACCCTGCACTGTCCTGCTGCCTCTGCGCAGAGAGAAGAGCTAGACCCACACTTAGTAGGCTGATTTTTTTCAATATATCTGCGTATGTAAGATGAAAGGGCACTCGCAGGGCACACATCTGACGTGCCTTGTGGGTGGCCACCTGCAAGGTCGAGACGTCACCAGGGCTTCCAGTTTCCAGGCGAGCTGCAAAGCCACAGCGGCAAAAACGCAACAAAACAGAGCCCCCAAACCCGCAGTCTCGTCTTTGCCAGCCACGAGCAGCGTGATGGGAGGCAACAACCAGCAGCACCAGCGCCCGGGCATCTGCAGAAGCATCCGCAGCCACCGGATCATCGCGGTGGTTTCGGTCACCACGTCAGCTACGAGGCCCAGACCGCAGCACTTCAAAGCAGCACAACGCTGAGGTGAGGAAGGGATCAGCACCTTCGCTTTGGGCAGTTTATCTCCAAATCACATCAAGCTTTCAAGCTTGTGTATGAAAGAGAAAGGAAAAGGCAATATATTCCGATTCACAGGGAGACTTCTACTGTTGCCTGGACATCAAACAGCTCCCAATTAGTCCTGCAAGGAGCTGACCCACAAATTATGAAAATAAATGCCTCTGAGGCTTTGATCTCTTGTATTTCTATACACGCTACAGCAGTATTAGACACATTTTATTAGATTCAAGCCGTGCAATCTCTTCCTTACTGAAGGCTCTACTGTCTCCAATGCATCCTGAAGTCTCCAATCCAGCAGATTAAGAGCCAGGTCCCAAACAGTCACTTCTGTCATGCACTGAACACATGACTCAGCTGCCAGTAGGATTTTTCCTGCTGAGTTTCAAAATTAGGAGCAAATAGATTTTTTAAACCAGGGAACAGAAAGAAAGCGCCTAGCCACCTAAATTAAACCTTTGATTCTCTGCAAGTGTGGGAAGTGGCATACCTCCTGTGCAATACCCTTGGCTCCTAAAAAGTGTCACTAAAGAGCTAAACAATTTCTCTTTCTTCACCTCTGAAGCGGGCCCGCTAGAGGAAAGACGCAGCAAACTGCAACCAAAGGCTGCGCGCACGCTGAAGCTGAAACCACACGCAGAGCGACACGTCCACCCACCCCTGCCGCAGCGGCAGCGCTCGCCGCAAGAAGACGTTGTACTCGGAGCACTAAGGGTTTGCTCAGAAGCAGCTCGTTGCTCACAGGCTGCTGCTCAGACGAGGCAGGTTCTGCACTTGCCAGGAGCCACGGGAGCTCTCGGCCCAAGCAGATGTGCGGGAAGAGCAGGACCACGCAAAGCACCTTGGTGGCACGTGGTGGAAAGAGGATGCGTTTGCCAGAACCCATTAATATCGCACGGGTATTAGCTCTCAGGATCAGACTTCTTAGCAATGTTTTCCAGCTTGGTTGGCCTCTCCGTTCAGTCACAAGCCATTGGGGACCAGACACAGAAACAAGGAAGGCCGCGGGATTCAGCCCTGCACGCTGGGCATCCCTGTCCCTTGGTTGGGAAGGGCAGTATCCATCATGAAGCCACCATCGAGGGGGAACAAAAGCCAGAGGGGAGCTCCGGTTTTCCTGGGATTGCGTCCCTGGGCCGATCCTCCCTTAGCAATCGGGAGCGATTCCCATGCAGAACGTCAGACCTCATTTATATGAACTGTCTTCCTGAGCAGAGAGCAGCCAGCGGGGATCAATGCGCAGCCGCAGCTCAACGTGACAAGAGAGGATGGGAGAAGGGGACGGGGATGGGGCTGAAGGGGGGGAAAATCAAAGCTACTGCCTTTATAAATTGTAAATACAGCCCCTCATGTGACTGTAGGCCAGTAATTTTCACTCTGTAGCCCATGGACTAATGTAATGGCTGCAAGAAAGGTAAGGAAGGAGATGTTGGAATATAGGAAATCCAGGAATGTTGCATCTGCTGTTTTTCCTCCACACTGCCCTCCCTTTTTGCCTGTTATTAGCTTTATAACAGAGAGAAGAGCAGAAAATCCAGCAGGATTCTCCCCAGCTACACTTCAGAGGCTTGAAGAAATCAGACAGGGATCAATATCGTGTCCCCGCTCTGCCGGGCCGCGGCAGGGCCCTCGTGCTGAGCCATATAATTACTCCTGCAGAAGGAGCGCGGGTGCATTCGAGACGGTCAGGAAAGGGCTTCCAAGAGCATCTCTGAGCTCAAGACGTGACCGAACCACCTGTGTGACCGGGCACCTCGTGAGTGACGAGCCCAAGGACACCTCTTCCTCAAAAGCCTGGCTAACCACACACGATTCACACGGCAAGTTTCCCCCCAGTCCCAAACAAATTTCACCACTCCATCTGCTAGAGTTTGGCAGGCAGAAGCCACTTCCCAACAGCAGTGAGAAAAGTCGCCCCTAACTATTTATTTTTGCACAAATTAGAAATACACTTTTAAATATGTGCACCGGCCAAACACCTTCCTCATTATTGCCTCCAACGCCAAGTCCCCAAACACTTGCACCACCCTTGAAGCTGCTCGAATGCAGGTTGTGCTGCAAGTTCAGGCTCGAGCACCCTGCTCCTTTCTGCTTCATGGGGTTGAGGTTATCATTTTTGATATGACACCTGCACAGAGCACAGTGCATATAAATGGATATGGGCACTAGCAGGACAGCGAGATTCCCCGTGCCTTTAGAAGCACCACACTTAGTTTACTGTGCAAGATTGCAAAAAAGGAGGAAAAGCAACAAATTCAAGTCACATTGGAGTGCGCTGAGGGCACCTGCTACCTCTATAGACAGTGCTTGTAGCCATAGACATGAGAGACACAGAAAACTGCACGGGAGCAACACTTCGGCTGCACAATTCCCAAAACTGAAAAGGATGAAGCGTGTGAGAGGATCAGGCAGGAGACAGTTCTGTGTCACGCTTTGCATGGCTTTGTTTCAAGGCCCCAAAAGCCACCTCTAATCAAATTTGCTCCTCTCTCCACGAAGGTGACCTTTGCAAAAAATCACCCAAATTGTGCTGAGCTACAACGCGGTAATGATCAGTGCTCTGTAGTGCTCGTGCCCCACCAGAATTCCTCTTAAATCTTTCACGATCCCAATACACTTCATAAACTGATGAAGCTCCGGAAGAAGGACCATACTAGCATTTTTCTTAACATCAGACCTTTCTTCTTCATTGACAAAGATCAGCTCATGCAACCAAAAGGCCAGGGAAGCTTCCCCATACACAAAGCAAGGCTCAAGGAAGGGTCCTGGCTTTCCTGGGCTTCATCCAGCAACTGCTATTTCCCCCTGGAATTAATTCCACGCTGTCTTCTCCCCGAGCATCCAGGGCCTGGCGTTTCCAAAACAACTAATGATTTTAGGATCCAATTTCCAGGGAGTGCCTGGTCAGCACTTTCTGAGAGTAAATAACAAAGGCTCGGGCCTCGTTAATGAGCGCAAAACAAAGCAACAGGCAGGTACATCAGGGACAAGAAGAAAGCAATTACTCCTTCTCCAAAAAGGTTCTTTTTAAATTCCCGGGCTTGTGGAAAGCCCCTGGCCGAGCTGCACAACCCGGATGAGCCTGTCAAGGCCCTGCATGGGAGCTGGGGGCCTCAACGAGCCCGTTCCCAAGCAGACGACTTGCTCCAACCTTGTCCCCCCTTATCAGCCACCGACACAGAGCCCAGTTATCCCCTCAGCTCCTTCCATCCCCAATCCCGGCCAGCAGAGCATGGCCAGGCACCTGTGCTCCCTTTCTAGGAGCTCCCCAAAATCCACGAGACCTCCCCAATAAAGCAGGGCCCCTCCAGTGCTCTCCGGGCGCTCCGAACCCATGGAGCTGCAGGAGCCACCCCTGGTGCGGTCGCTGAGCCAGCCCGAGGCCTCAGCATCTCTGCAAACAGACGTGGCGCGAGGAAAGCCGCTGACCCGAAGAGACGACAAGGATCAAGGCCGCTGCTTTCAGCAGCAGATGACAGGGTTTTGCATTTGCTGGGACAAAAATGAAGGAAACACCAACAAAAAAAATATCCTTGTCTTTCTGGTCACTCTCCTCTTGGGGTGAGCTGTGTGTCTAACACCTGCAGCATGGCCCACGGCGTTGCTCATTAGGAACATCTGCATTTACTGCAGAACCTGCCTTCTCCAACGCGGCCCATGCGAATCCCACCCTCTGCTAACAGCACCGCCAGGTCATTCGGCTACGGATCACGCCGAGGGGACAGCAAACAACATCCCCGGCCCTAGCGAGAGACTCTGTAACGCGGTTCATCTTCCCCTGGTCAGCAGGGTAGGCAGCACTCAACAGCCTGATCCTTTTCAACTACATTTTTCTGCTACATTAACAATACTCATCGTGCCACCGCAGGAAGATCTCTGTTTTAAGGATTATTCTGATGGTTAAGGGCTCATCCTGCTCTTCCTCAGGCACCCAAGTCTCTCCATGGACATGGAGACGCCTGGATACCATGGCAATGAGCTCGGTATAAAACGACCGATGGAAATACGCAGCAAGGCGGCAGGAGGGAGCCCAGTTTGTGCTTACTAGGCGCACCAGGCCATGCGTTTTAATCTGAACTCAACCCTGGAAGCGCTTCCTTTACTTGGGAAAGAAGAGGCAGCCAAAACGCAAGCCGGGACAACCCCCCGCTCAAAGATCCACCTTATTTATCTGCATCCGCTGCCGCTCATCCGAGCCGGGAACAGCTCGGTGAGTCAGGCTGGGCCATCAGCGGCCCAAGCATCTCCCTCACCCCTGCGGCCAGAACTTGAGTCACTACCTGCTCCCGGCTCCTCCGAGGGCCATTCCTCACCCTTCCCAATGCGCAGCCGGAAGGGGGACGGCTCCTCCACGCAGACCCATCCACAGAGCCGCGGCAACGTGACACTTCTCTCATTTTCTAATAAATGGGATTTTGCAAGGCTTGTGGAATTACTCCTCGCTGCCATGTTTTTGTGCTCAGGCAGCAAATTTACTATCGATTTCTGATCCAGCCCCTGCGGAATGATTCACGCGTCTTACCCTATCTGCTGAATTTATGACCTTTAACAATTATTCTAAGTGCTAAACGAGCTTAGCTTAGACGAAGATCTATTCCTCGGCAAATTACAGCCCTATTCTTGTCTCACTTATGAACCAACACGTCTCTCGTCATTCAGAGGAGCATCAGGGAAGGGCAGCCCTCCACGGGCTCCCTTGCGCCCGGAGCCCCCGCCGTGACGAGCCGGCGCGGGTGGCACTTCCCGCTGTGCCAGCCCCGGGGAGCGGCGCCGGGTCCAAGTCCACGTCCTGGACGTGGATCCGGAGCTCCTGGAGCGGATCCGGAGCTGCCGCGGTGCCCTCCGCCACCGCCGTATCCTGCGTGCGCCTAGGGGCGGGAAGCGAGGGACACCCGCGGCGCTCGGTCCTCCGCTGATCACGGGGTTTGGGAAAACCGAGGCGGCATCAGGAAGCCGCCACCGAGGGGACAGGGAGCCTGCGCGAGCGCCCCGCGTATCCCCGCGCCCCAGGGCAGGGGGAAAACGGGAATGTGCGCACACAAACCCCGAGCTGCCTCCTGCACTCACTATCGAAAAGCCTCAAACGCACAAAAAACAAGCGTGTGGACGGAGTTTATAGACGAACCAGTTCCCTCCCTCAAATACCTAGATGTTTTTAGCCCAATTTTCAGAGGCAGGGGAGGAGCAGAGGGCCCCCTTTCCCTCCCGAAGGATTCCGCTTTCCTGCATTAACTCCAGGCACTCGGGCATCCTCCCTCCCAGGGCAGCTCCCGCCTCGGGGGGCAGCGAGCGCCCCGGCTCTGTTTTCAGGCTGGCCGGTCCCCCCGCTGCAATCCCGCCCGGCCTCGAATTGCTGAGCAATCATTTACACGATTAACCAACCCGGACCTCACCAGGAGGAAAGTAGGGCAAGCGAATGAAGACCGACATCTTTTTTTCTTTTTTTTCCCTCCTTTGCACTGAAGCAAAATAATATTTCTAAAAATACACTTATGTAAGTCTTCGGCGGATCCCGCTTAATTTTATTTATTTATCTGCCCGCGCCAGCAGGGTTGATACAAGCAGTCTGGCTGCGACGTCCGCATGAAACACCACTTCCCGAAAGGGCTCCCATGCCAACTACCTGCTCTCCGGGAGAAAGGGATGAAACGAAGGGGAAAACGGCGGAGGGGGAATAAAGTTCCTGTAACAAGGACGGGCTGGCGCGGCTGCTGAGCCCGACGTTTCAAGGGGAGCGCGAGGGGAAGCTTTGTTTGGAGGGGGAAGGTGAGCGGGAGGCAGCGCTAATGGAGAGGGATGAAGCGGGAAGCAGCGGCTCCGGGCGCGCGGCAGCGCCGGAGCATCCCGCTGCGCCGGCTCGTGTGCGTGTGTGCACATGCGTGTGCATGCGTGTGCACACACGTGTGTGTGTGCGTGTGCGCACACGCGTGTGCTGCGCGATGGATGGACCGAGCAGGGGCGCCCGGTGCCTCCATCCCAGGGGACACAGCCCAGTGCCACCAGGACCCCGATCCGCTGGGCATGGGGGCGCCGGGGACGCGCAGGCAGGTGAAATTTCCACCTGCCGGAGCCGCTGCAAGGACAGGGAAGGGGATGGGGATGGGGACAGGGATGGGGATGAGTGCATCCGCGGTGCCCTTCGCGCAGCGAGCTGGTGCGCACACACACGCACATAAGCACACGCACACACATCCGCACCCACACACGCAACCCTGTGCATACGGACCGGTCTGCGCGCGGATGCACACACGCACAGGCGCCGTGCGCGCGCATACATGCCCCGGCACACCAACGCGTGCATGAAGGCACATATCTGCGCGCATACATACACCCGCGTGCACATGTATGTAAACATGTGCGCAGAGACACATCATGTACATACACATACACACACACATATACATGGGCATGGAGGGACGCGTTCAGCCCCGCGCGCCCCCTCGGCAGCCCCTGCCCCGCGCGGCCGCTCACCCGCAGCGCCGACAGGTCGATCTCGTCGAGGCTCCGCGCCGGGGAGTCGCTCGCCATGTTTCCTCCTCCTCCTCCCGCTGCTGCTGCGGCGGCGGCGCCGCCACCGAGCTGGCACCGGCGGCGCCGCCACCGAGCTGGC
>JAWLRI010000640.1:6415228-6466551 GCA_034781795.1 Crypturellus tataupa
CGCGTCCCCCCGGGCTGGGACCGGGACCGGCACCTCCTCGTGCGGCCGCGGGCGCCGGGGGCGCCCTCAAGGGGCACGAGGCCGCGGGGATGGCGGCGCCAACCCCCCCGTCAGCCGCGCTCATGGGGCACCGAGACTCTCCCAGCAGCAAACTGGCCCTCACTGCGCCCATCGCTGTTGCCTTAAGTCATTTCTTCTGGCAAAAGTGGGGCAATTCCACGTTGCCCTGCATTACTCCTGGGCTGGGACGTGTTGGGACACCCAACGCCACGGCTGCTCTTCACGCGCATCCGGACAGGGAGGCCAAGGAGCCATCTCCAGGTGCATCCAGGTGTTCGCCCCGGCCCATGCCCTTTCCCCCCGTGTTTTATCAGCGTGCTTGACCCATCTCATCCCATGCATCCTCATCCTCATCCCAAGGACGGCCGGTTTGCGCCATCTGGTCTTGGCCAAGCGCCTCCCAAAGGCAGCGTTGGGTAGAGTCAGCTCTGGCCATTTCCCTTATCCCCCGTGTTTGGAAGTGGTTCCTGCCGAGCCAGGTGCCATCTATAAATACACACACATCAAATCTGCTGCCTCCGCGCGAGCCGTATGGAGGATGCACCGACAGCATCAGCTCGTGCCGGCTTGTGTCAGGATCCCGCAACATGCGGATCTGGGAAGCGGAAACCCTGCGCAGGAGGCGGCGGGCGGGCGGACGGGGGTTTCTGGCTCTCGCCGGTCAGCAACGTGCCTGCTGCCATTGAAAAACAAAACAAAACGTATTGCAAATGCACGGAGTGGGGCTTAATGAACTGCTGGAGCATCAGGTTGAGGGGATGTCCTTGAAATGCATGGCCACGGGGCTGCGTTTGCTCCCTTTTTCCCCACTTCTTGCATCCTGAATGTCTTGCGGATTGATTAATCCTCAGTCACATTTAATAAAGCCAAATACAATGAAGACGCTAAACTCAGTAAGATAAATAACACATTTGGAAAACAGGGAGCATCCTTGTTGCTTCCAAGCACCTTCCTGAATCTGTGTTACCGCCGTAGGAAGTGCAGGACGGGGCAGACCCCGTCCCACCGTGACAAACGGCAGGATCTTCCCTTTCCATCCCCGTTCGGAAGGCAGGTGAGTGCTCACGTGCCAGTTTTTCCTGCAGGATGGCTCTGGTCGCAGCTCCGGTCGGCCCCGATGAGCAGCAGGCGCCCGGGTCGCGAACCGAACCTCATCCGCTGGCAGGGAGGGCTGCTGGCATCGGGGTCAGGGTTTGTGACTCGCTCATTAAGAGGCTTTGGCTCGCTGATAAACTGGCCATTTTTTTAGATAGGTTTATTTGACCTCTGCGTGTAACCAAATGTGATAATCTAGCAAACGGTGCCATTGGTGTTAATGACATCCTGAGGGGGCAGATGTTGAGATTAGTACGTCTAAATGATACACAAGGCCGTGCCCGGTTACAGCAAGAGCTTCAGGTGCTTTGGGCTTGGGATCAGTCTCTAAAAGACTGAAGAGAGATGGAATGAAGCAAACAGGGAAGCATGTTTCGGCTCTATTGCTTGATTTTTTCCCACCAGCATATGTGGGTTGCTTGTTTCCAAACAGTTCCGTGTTTTTTCCCGATTCCCTAAGTCCAGGCCGGTCTACCCCAGTCTTTCCACGTGTAATGCAGTGGTCCGTGGGCTCTCTTCGAGCTAAAAGGAAGGTGCTGAGAAACCCAATGCTCAGCTTCAAAAACCTGCAATCACTGCAATGGGGGGGTATATGGGAAGCCAGCAAAGACTCTTCGGAAAAAAATAAAATAAAATAATTAATAAAATAAAATAAAATAAAATAAAATAAAATAAAATAAAATAAGAAGGTAGCTCCATAGATTTCTACCCAGTGCTGCGCATTGAGATGCTGCATCCCAGGGTGCTGCACATGGAGACAGGACATGGGGCACATCCCATGCATAACTGTCTCCATGCAGCACCCGCTCCAAGACGTTCTGCCCCCAAAATACCTGCAATTTTTATGTACCTGAAGCCCCTTAGTCTGGCTATAGAGTCTGGAGCCTAACGCAGGGTTTATTTGTATTTTACTTGGGCAATGCCCAACACTGCTGCTTTAGACCATGCTACTCCGGCAGAGGAGGACTTTGTTTTGCCAATTCACCTCTTCCCTATGGTGCCTCTTTCCTGAAGGAAAAAAAAAAAAAAGAAAAAGAAAAAAAACCCTTACTTTTTGAGCAGGTGTCAAAGCATTTTTAATCATTTAAAATGAGCTAGTTGTGATTGTTCAGACACCAGCCCAGGTCCCATGTTTGCCCTGCGTTTAGGAAACGTCGTGCAGCTTTGCCATCGGCAAGGCCTGTTCCTGTTCTTGCAGGGGATTGTTACCTTCTCCCTCCTTTGCTGAAGTCTCGAGGGTATGATCTATGCAGAGCCTCCGAGAAGGGAGCGTTACTGCTTTCCCACCAGGAATGTTTTCCCTCACTCACCTGTCGCAACAGGGAAGTCCTCACGGGATCTGTTCTCATGCACATCTGGTTCCCAACCCTCTCCACAGCTCCACACATCTGCTCAAATTTCAAGTCCCTTTTATCAAAATTATTTCGCATCTTGGTATGTTTTAATGCTGATTAGCGTGGGTCTGAGCTACCCTAACCAGCGGGTATTTAGATTCTCACTTTCATTCTTCTTTCTTGGCTTGCTCGCTAGCCCAGAGACAGCCCCGGGTCTGGGAAAGAGCTGACCTGAAGCCACCCCCATCTGGCAGAAGCGGAGATAAACCAAACAAGAGAAACAGGCTCTGTCTTTTGTCAGATGTAAATTGTCAGTGGTTAATTAAGAAACATTTCAGGCGCGGTGGGTTTGCTCTTTAATGATAATCTGTCCTCGGGCGTGGGCGGCTCCAACATCTCTTCAGGAAAAGGGCTCCAGAACCAGCACCTTGCCTTGCACTGCACCAAGTGCCCGCAGTGAAGGTCTCCTAGGGCTTCGGTGGTGGCCAAGAGCCCCAAAGCCAATGCGTGAAGCACACGTGCACCGTGAGACGGGGGGAATCCAGGTTCACAGCCTCCTTGGCATGCACCTTTCTCCAGATACTCACTTCTAATAATCGCCGTTTCACCATAAGTTGTGAAAAATGATGTTTTTTTCACAGAAGACAGAGCCACAGAGGCCACATGCCTTTTGAAGCATGCTGAATGGTGTTTGGTTTGCCCAGGAAACGTCAAAAGCCTTTTAGGTGCAAAAGAAAAGGAAGTTTAAACCCCCGAATAAACTTGCAAATCCGATACCGTGGCTTTCCCCGCTCGTATTGAGTGTCCAAAGCAGGTGCTGCTCAGGGGACAACTGGCAGCACCTGATGCACCATGAAGAAGCAGCATCCAAGTAGCACTAATGTGGTGGTGTCCGAGGAGCAAGACAGGGTTTGAGCCATCACTCTTGCCTTTACGTGGAGGCTTTTCTCGGGTGCATTTAATTCTTCGGACTTTCATGGATACATGGCACTCTTTTAAAGCAGATAAAACACATTCATTAAATTACATTTTTTTTATGTTTCTAGCTCATGGCATAACAAACTCCCTTTGAGCAGGGATTTAGTGACCCTCGGAAGGCATCTTGCAGTCTTGGACATCCCTTGCTCCTGCGAATCCCAGCTAAAATCACTAATGTCACATGTGCGCAGGTCTCCAGCAGGCCCTACGGCCACAGAACGCGGTCCAGCCCAGACAACAGCAGCTCCTCCCCACGGCCATCGGGGCCAGCTGAGGCCTGACAGAGTTAACACAGCTGCAAACACAGCACAGACAGGAGACTGACCCTCAGCGCTCTCATACCTTGACGATTACATCACGCCGTCAAGAAATACCCCCAGGAAACCACAGAGACACCCGGCAGGAAGGAAGAACATCCTTAAACACAAACGTTGGTTTGTAATGGGAGGCAAAAACCTCAAGAAGGCAGAAGAGTTCGCCGCGCTGTGCAGCATCGCACTAGTCATCAGGATTTGGAAAATGAAGCGAGGTCCTGGATGGATGCAGGATCCAGAGCTGTCAACATTCAGTTCAGCTCAGGGATATATGGAAGGGTATAGAGACACACAGATGAAATAGAACCGGTTTATCTGAACCAGGAGATGATTTTAGTGTCAACATGTGGTTTCTGAGAGCTGAGATGCTACAAAAACACTAGGCAGGAAGCGAGATTGTTTTGCAAATGAGTGTCTATGAAAGACGTGCTGCATATTTAGTAGAATGACTCCATCTTCAGTTAGGAGAGCAGAAGAAAAGTGGGCTTTTCCCCCTGTGATTCAGAGGGAAACCCTGGACATATCTGGCCTCGTACACAGTGATTGCCACAAGGAAACCATGAGCTGGGGACTAACTGGTGCGAGAAAACTAAGGCACTCGGAAGAGCCTCAGCAAGGAGGGCAGATACAGAGCAAACTGAGAAGGAGCAGCCAGGACCAATTTCCCCAGTGTTGGAGCAGCAGGAATTGGGATTTCCACCCCCCAAAGGCTCAAAGTCCTGAAGGAGCGACTTTCAGAGCTGACATTATGCAGTTAATGAATCAACCAGCGGTTCGGCCGCTGTGGCACTCAGTTTGTGACTCCTGGCACTGGCCGCACTGTAGTTTACACTGAAGCCTCCCCAGGCTTTGCCCTGTCTGGGGCAGAGCTGAGATATTTCTGTGCCCTCATCTCCAGGAGGGACCAGACCTGTTTGCACAGGACGTGTCCTCCTTGGTGCCACCAAATGAGCTGCAAGGACGAGCTAGCACCCCTGCTCCACCAGAAGGGGCTGCACTGATCCGAGCAGCTTTCCTCTGCCCTTGCTGCTTCCTACATCCCGCTGAGACAGGTCCTTGGCTACGTGCAATATGATTTGCGGGAAACTGAGGGTATTTTCAAACCTGACCCATTCCGTCACCTATTGCAGGGTACTTGGCGTTTGATACACCCATGTCTGCATTGCACAAAGCGAAAGGGGAGCCTGGCGTGCTGCAGACATGCATTTTGCTGCACCGGGGGTAAACGTGAGCCTAGGAAGTGCCTGAAATACCAACAGGAGTGTTTCTGCAACCAACAGGTCCTTCAGCAGCATCGACGGGGAGAAACCTCGGCCTGTGCCTTCAGAGATGAAGTGGGGAACAGGCCAAATCTGCCATCCGGGAGGGCTGGGGGTGGTTGTGCGATCACGGCCGGGCTCCAGGCCCCCTCCCTTCCTGCTGCCGGGGAGCTCAGTTGGAGCGGGGAGAAATACTCCCTGGATCAGATGCTAAAACTCCTCTCCTTGCAGCCAGGGCCTCCAGTGATTCCTGCTGGTCCCCAGGAGCAGGACCCAAACAAAACTCCGCCCTGCTGCAAGTTGGGAGGGAAACCTCCAGCCCCAGGACCGGGACAGTGTCGGTGGGGATGAATCCCAGTCCAAGCAGTCCCGGGAGGATCCGGGTGTCCTGGCATTCCTCTCTCCAGGAAGGACTTCTCCGGCAGGTTCAATCCATCACTGGCGGGAGGTCGTCTCCCTTCTCAGGTGGCAGCTCGCACGCTGGTTAATTACGGAGATCAGGCTGAACACGGAGAGATACTCGTCACTGAGCTCGGGTGTAAACAATCTCCCTTGCAATTTTCTTCTTTAAAAGAGAGACATTTTTTTACCTCCTGCTCCTTTCTGCAAATTAATTTGCATCCCAGACATGCACTTCGATAGACATTTTTTGCCATAATCATTTGAAGCTAAATATTCTGAGTAATCAATCAGCACAGTGCAACCAATTTTGCAACTGTCATTTTTGATTTTTCCAGTAAAAATAAATAAATTAGGCGTGCGTTTCACTCATGGTGCTGCCGTGAATTTGAGCTCGTCAAACCTTCCCCACAGCAGAATGAAAAGAGCAGAAACGGGAACTGTTTTTGGGCAGTGGTTGCAGCCTGTTTCTCCATATGCCCTTGGACCTTCCTCACAAAGCTCTTTGTTTCCGGCCTTCCTCCTCTGCACAGGTAACTAATGGGAATCAGTAACCTCACATGGGCAAAAAGCCGCTGCTGGTCACAGCTGCTGGTGCTACCAAGGCCACGGTGCACGTTCGGGTAATGTGGGTGGGAGAACGGACCTGCCTGGGGCTACATAGGGCTCCATGTGTTGCTCCAGCTGGAAAAACCCAACCTGGAAGAGCAGGAGCCGCTCCTCATGTGGGACCTTTGGCTGTCGGAGGGAGCTCGGTCACCGCTCTGGCGCCAACAGAGCGTTTTGGCCTCCCTGGCGCGGCTGGCGGCTGCTCTAACTCGCACCCCACAGCGCAAGCCTGGCTCCGTCCCAACCCCAGCCTGCTCGGGAAGCCACCATCCCCAAAGCGAGGAGAAACGAGACCAAGCCCACGCGCTTTGACACACGACGTTCACTTGTATTTTCAGTCCATTAATGCACATTCGTTTACAGAATACAAACTTGAAGGGAAAGGGAAGCAGCGACCAGCAGAAACTGGGTGCCAAACGCTCGAGTCCAGCAGCCTTCACAGAAGGAATAGTTGGGGTCGACGCTTGCGCCACGGCAGGTGGAAAGGGGCTGAGACCTGCACGCACATTGGGATTGAAGCGCTCGGCTTGGGCATGAGTTTAGCCAGACCCACGGTTCAGAGAAACACCCAGAACTGTCAATTTTGACACTGCTTCCTCGCCTTCCCTCAGGGTCAGGAAAGAGCCAGGTAAGAACTATTTACACCATTCAGATTTTAGGAAAATACATTGGGAGGTTAAAAATGGAATAATCACCAAGACTTTAAAATACAATAGTAAAATAGACAAAAAAAGGGAAAAAAAAAAACACAACAAAAACAACAACAAAAAAAAGACCCAGAGAGGATGTTGCATTGAGGAGTCAATTTGCAGCTTGGAGTCTGCTCCGCTCTGATGCCCCTGGGTTCGGTTGGATTCCCGAGCACAGAGCTGTGCCCGCTGTGAAGGGCGCTCCGAGGAGCTCCGCGTCTCGGCAGCCTTCAGTGATGCCCAAGAAACCGCCCGTTGGGATCAGCCCTGCAGGACCAGGGCCGCGGAGCTGTGCAGGACGCAGCTCTGTGTCCTACCGTGGCCCCGTCCCCAAGCAGGGCCAGCACCGCCGAGCAAGGAGGGTCAGTCCAGACGGCGGCATCAGGGCCTTTCCGTTCAGCATCTTCCGTTTGCAAACTGCCCCTCGCAGGGCTCGTTCGGACGATTCTCTCTGTGGTCACAGGTGCAGGTTCTGTCTATAAGTCACACACCCCATGCTGTGTTTACCACAACGGCACAGAACGGTTTATTACACTCAACGAACAGCAGCAAGCCAGGACGGGGTGTGATTGTGCACGGATGCTCCCCTGGCAGGAATAAAGATGCCGGGATTTAATACCACAGGGTCCCACCTACGGCAAAGCCTCACCGAGGTTCTCACCAGGGACAGCACCAGGACTGTGAAACCATGTTCCCAGCCTTGATGAAAAGACATGCAGAGCGTTTGGGATTCCAGCTAGCGAATCTCCCGTCAGGCCAGGTAGCTTCCCTGGTGGCGGCCATGGATGAGCAACGCGTTTGCCCAGCTGGGGCCACGGTGATTCCTCCCTGCACGCGCTCGCACCGCTGAAGGGCCAGTCTCGCTTTGTAACAGTGAGCGGCAAATACCAGCGCCAACCGTCACGCATTTGCCTTCATTAAAACACTCCTTCCTAGGACGACAAATACACTGGCTTGCTGGGGACAAAGTCCCTTTCACACAACTGCAGTAAGCGGAGCCGTAGAGAGCAAGGGTGCAGGCGAGCGCTGCCGCTGCCCATTGCTTCTGAACATCACACACTGCAAAGTCCTCAAATACCACATCATTCTGTCCCTCTTTTGTCGTTTAAACCATGCACCAATTCCACGCTAAAAGAATTATCCAATTGAACCTCTATACAACAAAATATATATATTAAAATATCACAATATTTAAAAATATATAAAGATGAATGTGGTAAGGAGAGTGAGTGGTATCTATTAAGGAATACATTAAAAAAAAAATCATTTCAGGTTGAAACACAAGAAGAAAAGGTAGAGCCTTTGAGAAATTTCTCATTTCTTGCAGTCCTAGTCAGTGAATTCCATGAGAAGCAGCCGCTCCAGGGCACCGGCACACGCAGCGCGAGCTGCAGCACGATGCACCTTCAAGCGATGCCTCTGCGGTCTGGTGAACGTGCTAAAAGTCAAAATGCTGCGGTACTAAGTAGTGATTGCTCAGGGACAGAACTAAACTCTCGCAAGGGGTTAAACTCACCCTGTTTACTGGCTTCTTAATATAAGAAAGCAAACTCCAGTTGGCCGGTGATCCCAAAGAGCCGTGGTCCCAGGATGGTGCTGGCGCTCGGAGGAGGTGGCCGAGCCCTGCTGTGATACCCAGTGAGCCGCTGTGTGAGCTCCTCGAGTGTGCCGAGCCCTCCTCGCCACCTCCAGGGACAACACGAGGATTGCTGGATGATTGCAGTGTGGAGCAGGGAGGGAAAGAGCACCTGGAAGATGACAAAGATCGCAGGCTCCTTGAGGATGTGGCTGAGCACTTCCTTTCCGGGAATGAGCACAGAGCTACCTGCCTCGGGCAGCTCCGAGAGGTTGTGGTTGTTTCAAGTTAGCAGCACTGTTCAAACTGGAAGAGCTAAAAGCCCATAGAGATAAAACCCTGGAGCAGCCAGGGCTAGCATGAAATACCCGAACGCCTTCGGTCTCGATTGCCGATGTGCAGGGCACAGCGCGTGGCTCGCGCTCAGCAGCGTTTTTTAAGGGAAATAAGCAGGGAAAATACTGAGCTATTTACAGCACACTAGCCAAAAGCCTCGACCCCCTGGAGCAACCCAAGTTATCACTGAAAAGGCAGCGCGGACACTTCCAGGCGGAGCACAGCCTCAGCACGGAGAGAGGAGCGTCCCTCCTAACTGCACCGATAAAACACGAGGATAAAATAGCAGGAACCACGGAGCCGGGTGACACCTGGGTGGCCCTGGGAGTGTTTGTGTGTTTGTTACTCCCCCAGAGAGCCCTGTGTACAGAATCACTCTATTTACATGTAAGATGCAGAAGACAGTAGCTAAAGGGTAAGAGATGGCGCCGGACATATTCTAGGGTTACCTTGAGGAACAGTGTGGTTCTTTTCCAGTTAAAAATAAGAAAGACTGTTGGAAGCTCAAACAAAGGGGAGAAGAAACTTCCCTGTGAACACTTCTTTAAAAACTGAAGGAAATGTGAGTTTGTCTGGTCTCCTGACTGCAGCGCATGGGGCACTCTGAGAACACCAGGCTAAGGAGCTGCAGCTGCAGCAGAGCTGACAAAGGGATCCCCCTCGCAGGGCACACAGCAGAGGAGTTCAGCTTCCCACTTTCAAAACCAGGCTCCTGTGTTGGGAATTTTCCCCTTCTGGTGTTCGACAGGGCGCTCCCACCCGCCAGTGGGACACAGGCAGTGGACAGCTGGGATACAGTGGGGACACAAGAGCGGGACACGCAGGGCACAGAGGATGGCACCAGAGCCGGGGCAAGGGGCTGCCCCAGGTCGCTACCCAGCGAGATGCAGAATTGGCCTTGGGAACTGCCTTGGGAGCTGCAGAACAGGGCTGGATGAGATAAGTTTCACCTGTTCTTGGAAGACTTGTTCTGCGTGACCAGCTGTGGCCCGTCTCGTAAGAAAGCGGATCAGAGAGACAAGCTGTCCCCTTTCTCCTGCACTCAGTCTACAAAGTGGAAAAAAAGAGAGGAAAAAAGATGTGAACCTGGTTTGAGCAGAGCTGGCCTGACATTTCAGCTCTCTCTTCTTTCAGATAGGGAGAAAAGAGAAAGGAAAGGAAAGTCTATTATTTAAAGCAATATAAAGGTGAGGGTAAAGGATCCAAAGCAGAGACTGAAGCTGACCAGGACAGCTTTTGAACTCCTGCTCCCCGTCCCACATGGCACCTCACTTCCCTCCTGCGAGGAAGATCTGAGGCTTCAGCCTGAAACTGGATTCTCTCTTGGAAAAGCCTTCCTGCAGTTTCAACAAATTGATGTGCTGCATGTCTGTAAAAGCCAGAAAACTCCCGATTTCTGCCCCGTTGAGCTCCATGGAGGCTGCACTTTGCTAAGATCTGCACAGCACCATGCTGCGTCTGCTGAGGATTGCTGATCGCTCCAGCTGTAGAAAAAACATTTCCCCCTGCCGAGAGGGGAGAAGAGACCAAAAACACTGATTCTGATTGTTAGTCTGTTCCCCAAAAAGCAACGAACCATCCAGCCTTGACAAGCTGTGAGCACAGGAACGCCGGGACAGCGTCAAGCGGCGCTTCCCGACACCCCTGAGCTGTGGGAAGGCGCCTGCCCAACACGAGCAGGGATGAGACGAGGGGCTGCAGCAGCCAACGCGCTGGGACCTGGAGATCCGGAGAGCAGACGCATCCCATGGCTCCTGCGGGGCCACAGCACAAGGACTGCACGTCGCAACCACCCTGGCAGCAGTGCTAATGTGTATTAGGATTTGTTTCCTTTCCTAGGAAGCAGCCTCAATCCTTCAGGTGCTTAGGAATTGTCTAAAGTAGTAACTTCTTCAGAGAATAAACTTCTCATCTGTCATAATTTCCAAGTCTTTCTGATCCTCTCCTGTGCTAGTGTCATTTTGCTTGAAGTTCCTCCACCAAAACCCTCACAAAAGGCACGTTAGTTTGGCAGAGACCTTTTTTTTTTTTTACCTCCTTTTGCCAAAAAAAAAAAAAAAAAAAAACTTTCTGAAATCCTATACTGTTCATAAACTTGTCTTTTGAGAACTAGAGTTTAAAATATAAAGCAGTCTCAATCTTCTTAAGTCCAAACCTCCATTGGTACCATGGATTCTTTTGTTCCAACGGAAGGCAGCAAATATTCTTCCTCCAGAAAACGGAAGGGGAATTGTACCAGAAACCCACGGATCTTCTTCAACTCTTCTGCTGCTTTCACAGGATCATCGTTGGCTAGTTTGGGTTTGCTGATGAAGTCACGCAGTTGGGCTAAGTTATTCACCTGGTCACTGGGAAGGCATCGGAAAACCTGGTCAAAAGAGAAAGAAGAGGAAGAAGAGGTGATGTGTGAGCGCAGAGGAAATACTGCTATATCGAATATATATTATTGCAATATACTGCAAATATAGTGTATATATATATATTGCTACACATATATATTGCAATATACTGCAAAGAAGAACCTCAGACTATAATATGAATATGCCTCTGGGTGGAAGTGACTCAGTTAATGGAGAACAGGGAACAGGGAAGGAGAGAACATGCACAGATCCATCATAGAGGTAGAGAAACTGCAGGGCTTTTTCTGATAACTTCAAAAAGATCACTAGAAAACAGAGCAACTAATTTACTTCAGCTCCATTTACACTGTGGCCAGTGGTGGTTTTTCTTCCAGGTGGAAGAAGTAAACCAGGAGAGATTCACTGGAGCTACAGCTGGTACAAGTAAAAGGTGAAATCAGAACTGCCCCTCCTGGGGCTGCCACCATTATTTGAGGACACACAAGCTGCAGTTTCTTGTTTGCAGCTTATGCACATCACTGAAATGAAATGTTCTACTGAAACATCCCTGAGCAGCTCTAGGAGCTGAAGTCACTTTCCTTCCCTGGCCCCTCTTCCCCCAAACATCTCTGGAGAACAAGGAAGCTGGAAGGAGACTGGGAAGAGGAGCCGTAAGCGTCACCTTATCGAAGATGGTGGCATTGCGGGCTGCTGTGGCGATCCACACCTCCTTGAAGAACTTGTCACAGACGGGGTCCTGGTGGTCTGAGCTGAGATCCGAGACCCCAAGCACAAGCCTGAAAAAAAAAAAGAGCAAAGAATTTGTGCCAAGAGAAGCCGAGAGAGTGGAAACATTATTCTCATCTTCCGCTCCAGAAGAAAAACAAGAGCAGCTGAAAAGAGGATGCCAGAGGCAGCTACTAAATTACCTACCTCAAAAACACCTCAAAGTTGAGTCTAAAACTGAAATAAAAGTTATTACTTTTATTATTACTTGTTTGCAATAGTGCCTAGAAGTTTCCAGCCTTTCTGTACTGGCTCACGTGCAGAGGCAGAGAGTGGCCAGCATTGCCTATCAGGCATGGGAAAGCTATCCTGTAAAGGACAGCGGGTTTTCCAAAGGCAAACAGTGGGCAGGATTAAAATTTGTCTATTTGAAGTATGAGGAAGGCATTGGCACGAGAGCTGAGTTTGTGCCCTGTGGGTTCAACACCTTGAAATGCCAAGGAAGAGAAAATTTCTTTGCAAATCGCCACTGCCCATCCCAGGGTGCTCTGAGAATGTCCTCCCTGCTCCCCCTGCCATGGTCTGTCAGCCTCGCAGCTGCCTTGTTTTCTCTTTTCTTTCTGTTTAATAACTGTCCAGATGGGAAATCGGAGGGGGAGAAAGAGGTCTTAATGAAAAAATGGCTGTGTTGTGGCCCAGATGGTTGCTCCGAGTGAACAAACTTCCACTAAAAAGATAGTCACCACCACCCAAAATTGAGAGTGTGTGGAAAGAGGGTCCGGAGGCAAAATATCACTGTCTTGTTTATGAGCTCTCCTAGTTAAATGCTTGAGGAAAAAGATTTGTGAGCCAAACGGTTGCTGAGCTGAGGAACACGCAAGGAGGCAGCACTAAAACTGCCTGAGCTAAATTGAGGCCAGGCAAAGCTAAACCTGAGTGAGCCCGAAGCTCCACTGGCTTTAACAGCTCTGACCCCGTTCACCAGGCGTAAATCCTGCTTCTCCCCGGCTCTCCCTGGGTATTCCTGGTTTTCCCCAGCTCTCCCTGCCCTCCAGGGATGGCTGTGGCCGCACCTGAAGCACCGAAGCCGGAGGGACTGTGCGAACTGCCCGGCGCTGTAGGTCTCGCCATCCATGACGGAGGGGACGGTGGCCGTGTCCTGCACGATGATGGCTATCTCGCTGTCCCGCTTGCCCAGCATGCTGCGGTCGTTGATGTTGGCGGAGCCTGCAGGGCAGGGCAGGAGGGAAGGAAGGAGGGAAGGAAGGAGGGAAAGCAGCCAGTAAATCTCGGTAGCAGGGGTCCTGGCAGCCCCCAGGCAAGAGCCACTCGTGAGGGTTTTGACACAAAGCCTGGCTCCAGGGCCCAAGACAAGGTTTTAGTCAAGCCAGTGTCAACATCTTAAAAAGTTCAATGTCTCTGTAACTTCCCAGGTGCTTTGGCTGGATATTATCACAGCATTTAAAGGTCTTAACTCTTATCCAAGCATTTGACTTGGATAATAACGTAAGGGAGCAGGACGGGCTCTGTGAGTACAACCTGTCAATCTCTTCTAATGTCAAGGGGGAAAATGTATCATTAGTACTTGGAGAATAGGAGATTTTAGCAAGGGGGATTTAAGAGGAAAAAGTCACTTCCATCTACCCTGCAGCAAGGCAGGGGCAAAGCAGGTCCTGGCTGCGGGTAAGTGACACCCAGAGCCCCCAGTACCGCCAGGGACCCTCCACAGCAGCTAATGCTTCTGGAGGAGAAGTGGAAATTTTAATTCTTGCCAAATTTAGTATTAAATTTTTCTTTGGCAAAGTTTGCCCTGATAGACCAGATCTTTAAAGAAAGAGGCTCAAATTCTGCTTTCTTACTGTAACTCAGAGCCCATGTTCTTTTTGCTTTATCATCTCACAATAAATGTGGTAACAGTGTCAGAATCAAAACTACCTATTACTTGTTACAACGTATTTCCCCATTCTTAGGTGATGGCTCTGATAAATGACACATGTTGTCCAAAGCTTCCAAATTCTACAGCACATTCTGTTCTTTAAGGAACAGATGACAAGTCTCACAAGTTTCACTGCTAGAGCAGAGTTTGATACAAGACAGATGGACAAAATTCCCTCCGCTGGGAATCTCTTAACTATTACACAGTGATTTAAAACAACTAAAAAAGCGAATGACAGACCTCCAAATCATTTTCACCCTCCTGCCTACCTCTTCGTTAATCTGTGAGTTTGTTTGCTTTTTAACTGCAAAACATTTCACAAGGAAGAAATCATAACACAGGAAAACATGCCAGGGAAGCTAGGGGAAGATTTCAGGTGTAATCAACAGCCCAGACTTCTCCTGCAAGCGCCCTGCTCACCAATTATGACAGTGTTGTCATCGGCAATAAGCAATTTGCTGTGAACGTAGATGAGTTCAGTGACTAGTTTTCCTTCCAACTCTGCATATGTCCGCAGTCCGCAGAAGGATATGTAGTTTATCCACTTATCTCCAACTGGAAATTGAAAGAGAATAAAATGAGATGGGATGAGGAAGGGGGAAGCAAAAAAGAAAGAGATCCTCTTTGTATAAAGCCCAGTATGAATAACACAGTTTATTTTTAACATCCTTTTTTAAGGAACAGATAATAGAAGTATGTCTCTTGAAAAATAGGCTTTAAAAGTGCCTGTGGGCTCTCTGTGCTGCTCTGATCCACTGCCTGCTCAGATACTTCACCTTGATGGAAAAATGACCCAAATCTCTCTATTATACAGCGCACAAATACTCGCAATTGCTATGAACATCTGAAAATAACTGGCCAATGTGGTTGTTGTTCTGCAGGATTTGCAGAGAGAAGCCTTTTAGCAGGTGTTTTGTCTATGCACGGTTTGGAAAATACGCCCTAATGTGAATTGTCTGCAGCTGAGATTGATACAAAAAACTGGAACTAATGAGGCATTATGTCCGCCTCGTACACTGACGATCTGTGTTTTTCCCAGGCAGAAATCCGAGCGCGCCGGAGGAGGCTGCCCTCCGCGTAGGGAAGCGGCTGGATGAGCGGTGCTGCGGTGAGGGGGGTTGATCCCGGGCACAGCTCGGGGCTGAGGGGGCTCCTGGGCCTGCAGCTCCCAGCAGCGTGGCCCAGCTCAGCCCCGTTGCAGCCAGCGTGATCCCGAGCAGCTGTGACCGCTCCGTGCTCCTTCCCTTGGGTCCTGTCCTCGTGCAGATCAGGGCTGCCTCCAGATACGGAGCCTGGGTATCCGCCAGGGCTCACACGTCCTAATAAACCCCAGCCGTGGCTAACGACAGAGGCAGAGTTTGCTCGGCAGCTGTGCCAGTCTGCAGCACACACTGCTGCACACCGCTGGGATGCCTCATTCAAAAACCTGAAAGGCATCTGCTGCGATAAATACAACCTAGGTACAAACACACAACACAAGTTCTGCCTGGACAGGAGCTGCAGATAGGGCTTAGCTGCCTAATTACATTTTGTACAGAGCAGGGATGCTTTTGGTGAGGAGCTGCAGCTCCCTATTGCACTTTATATAGTCCTGCACTTGGCCAATCTGATTTATATTGTATAGATCTGTCTATCGAGCACTAAACATATGAAACAAGAGAGGAGTCAAGCTCTTACCCTCTGCCTTCAGCTGGCCCAGAATTGAATTTTCTCCTCTGCACATGGTCCTGGAAAGAAGGTAGGCAGCTGTTATCAACACCAGTGCCTCGAAGCAGTGACACGTGCGGAGGTAGAACTCACCCAGTGAGGAGAAACACAAACCCAGACGCATTTTCCGTATCCCATATCAGCAGAGCAGTACTTCCAGGGCACACATTTTTCCACAAACATATGTATGTTGCCATGTAAGAACTGCTCTTTTCTGGCAAGCCCACATCCTAATCAACTTACATGGGGGAAAGTGCCCTTTTCTAAAGCAAAATGCAAGGACAACAAGCAGTTACCAGTGGGGCTGGAGAGGTTTGAGCCACTTTTAAGGAGAGCAGAGGCGTGTTGTGGAGCGAGACCCCGTCGCCTCCGGCCACGTCGCCTCTCGCCCCGTGCTCTGCCCCGCTGCGCGGCTCCCCGGCACCTCGGCCTCGGCTCGGCCACCCTGTTCTGTGCTCCAGCTGCTGCCGGGCTGGGGAACACGCTCTGGTGCCTCCGCAGTGCTGAAGGAGGGAGCGATGGGAAAGACCAGGCACAAACGCAAACTCTGAAATAAAACTGAGCGTTTCCGCCTTGCGGAGCAGGGGGATTTCTGGAGCTAAGAACCCCGGACAATCTCTGCACTGCCTCCTCTGGCTGGTGGTGATGAGGTGAGATACGTCGCTCTTCCCGAGCACCGCCAGGGCCTTGCGAATGGTGGGACTTCCAGGGACTGCAAAATGCCCCATTGTCACAGCCCAGCTGAAACCACCAGGAAGCACCACGGGACAGGTTCAGCTTCTAGCAGATAACGATGATATTGAATGGGAGGGCACAAATGTTATGGCTGAGTAAATTCTGGTTTGACGAGCAAAAAGGAAAACATATTTTGTAGCTTTATGTTACATGTAGGGAGCAGCTCCTGAATCAGGAATTGGTGCTTTCGCCTAAGGCCGCAGAGGCGAGGAGGGAGTGGGATGCCACAGAGGAGTACAGGAATTTTCCCCTTGTGTCTATTTAATATTTGCCAGCAGAGGGCACTGGGTCTGACTGACTACATCCCCCTGGCTGGGCTATAGTCTCCTAATAAGAGAGATTTATTAAAACTGCCATAAGCCCCGTCTATTTTCTGCTGCTGTGCCCAAAAGCTAGGAAAACAGAACCATGGATTTGTGCTATCAACAAAGATCAGAAAACTGTCACCACAAATCTTCCTGTTTTAAACAATTCCACTCTTTGCATCTCAGGAAAGGGCCCTGTGCCTCATTTGAATTTGCTTAAAAGGTAGCTGCAGGCCTCAAAGGCAGCTTGGAAACATGACCCAGTTTAAGGTCACTGCTGCAAAATAAATACAGCAATATACAAATTATAAGGGCAGCAAATAAGCAAGCTGAAGTGCTGAGTGAAAGCTCTATAACCAAACAGCCTTTGTTTCCTTTCCCGGGCATGATGTCCTCCTCAGGACAACGTGTGACACGGCGATGGCAGCAGGTGCCTTGGCCCGGGCGGAGGTGCCAGGGGTGACCTGCCCGCTGTCCCCATGTGTCTCACCTGCAGTTGAGGTGCCTTATGGCCTGCAGCGTGCTCCCAACCGGGTCTCACCTGTAGTTAAAGTGCATTATGGCCTGCAGCGCGTTCCCGCCGCCCGTCGAAATGTCTCCTTCAAAGCCAGGCAGCAGCGGGATCACCACGTACACTCGGAAACGTTTGTTTTCCCTGCAACAATAGTCGGGGGGAATATTAGCCTGCAAACTGTTTGTTTGGGTAGGGTAGAATCACAGCGGCTTCCCCTTCTCTAGGCTGCCTGGCTTGGTTTCTGGCTCCTGCACAGACTATACAGCAGCAAAGCGTGGAATGTATTGAGTGTGTTCAGCACCTCCAATCAGCCCTTCAGCAAAATGTTTAGATGATCATGGAGAGAAGAAATAGGGAAATAAGCAGCTCACAGTAGGGCCAGGACAGGCAAATCACCCACATCTGCACCTGCCATTGCTGCTGTTCACCTGAGCGCCCATCCTGCCGCTCTGTATCTGACCGGCTGCTCAGGCTGCAGCGTCCCGGCGCTGCCGAGGCAGGACACCACGGTCCAGCCTGCCGTTCCTGCCACGTTCTGGCTTTTAGAAAGCAGAAACATCGGGAAAAAGCCCCGGGGACACAACCAAAACACTGACCGCTCTGAAAGGTCAACTACCAAAGAGCTGACTCATATCTAACAACGGCCAAGACTTCGTTTCGTCTTTATTTCCCCAATCCAGACTCGACCATCATTGTGAGCCAGTTCTGCATTAAGGCAGGAAGATCACTGTGCTGTCTGGGCCTTTCTGGGAGCACACACGAGTGTTTTCCTTGGCAACTTAAAGGGCAAACCGCTTCTGCTCTTCTTCAGTTCCCCAGACGCCTCCAGGTGCTGGCAATCCCCATTACCACATGCTGGAGGATGAAATGTCACTCGGCGGTGCTGCCACTAGATGGCAAACACAGTTTAATAAGGACAAAACCGCTTAACAGTCAGGTTGAAGAGGAGCCAGGCTGCATTTCTCCTTAAACTTCTTCCTTGCAAAATTTGTCTTTTCTTAAAAGCACAGGATCTGCGGAGAAGGGTGTCTCATCTGATCTGGGAGTAAGATACTGAAGACTTGTAAGCATTCAGCGTGAATTACTGCTTATTTAGGGCTGCATTACAGACTGTAACACAGTTGATTTGACAGCAGACTTGAGAATCAGTTAAATCTTACCCCTACACAGCAGCAGACGGATGCGGGAAAGACTCTGAAATAAAGCCTACTTGTACTATGTAAAAGAACCGACACCAAAAGCATCTACAAGAAACAGCTTGTCTGAGCCCAGTGTGTATTAAACTAAAGATAGGTATTAAATACTCTTTTTTCCCTATTTATTTCTATTAATAAAACAGCCATTTCCAACTGCTTGGCTACTGCACCTCATCCATGAAGGGTATTTACCTGTACTTGGTGCATGCCATATCACCCTCACAACATCTAATTCAGCTTATGCTGCTTTTACGTCACTTAACACCTTTGGCAGCCTTGGAACGACTCCTGATTTGCCCCAGGTGAGAAAGTCCTCCCTGGTTTTTCATCCTTAGCATATTTCAGGTGTTTGTGCCATGCAGGGCTGCTCATGGATCACAGCCAGGGTAGCTCCACCCTGATACTCTGCCCTGCTGTTAAGTGCAGAGTAGGTGACACCCCTGCTCGCGCTGTTCAAAGGTGCTTATCTCTGCAGTGCCTATGAGCTCTGGCCACCTATAACATGGAAAATCATTGCAAAAAAGCTTATCCAGGCACAGTGAAAAAGTGCAAGAGAAAGGAAAGGAAGAAGTTTATGAAGTTTTCTGTACATCAGCCCAGCAAGACCTAGGTGGGGGTTTCAAATATGACACACATGTATTTTAAAGACTGTTTCTGGAAGAGCCACCTTAAGTAAATCTCTCCAGGATCAAAGGGAGAACAAGCCGCTACCTGTGATTTTAATGTTAACACGAGGTCAGGCATTCTCAAGTGAAAGGAATGTCCAAAACATTTGGATTTGATCCATCTATGGAACTAACTACAGTTGCCTTGTACTGTCCAGAGGCTGGAAATACCCTCCTGCCCTTATCAGAACAGCAAACAGGATCAGCTGAACTCTGCAGCCAAATCCCCAAACCGTGTTTGCTTCCCCTGCTTTAAAGCAGCCTGCAGTGCAGCCAGTTAAACAACCCAGATATTCCAGTTCAACCATTTCAGCATCGCTTGCTTTACTCTTCAGTTCGGGACTGGCTGCCTGTGGAACAACTGTGTTTCAATCACAGCATAAAAGGCTCGTTTTGCCAACAATCTGCATAGCTAGAAATTACATTTGCATCAGGGTATGTCCAGAAAACCACTTCCTGGCTGCAAAGAAACCACTGCAGAATCTCAGTGCTGCAAAGGGAGCAGAATTCCCATCACACAGGGGCTGTGTTGGAGAAACAATTGTACAGTTGTGTCTGCTGAGGTGCTATTTTAAACCACGTTCTCTAAATGCACCTGGAAGTCTCTCTTTGCCTTGATAACAATAGGTTACCTGTGAGCTTTAAGAATCCTCTGAGCAATTGCATCTCCTATCTTGTTCCAGACAACTTTGTCATCAGCACAGCTAATAAAAAACTGGTTCTGCAGGAAAAGCAAGCAAAGCTTCTGTCAGACATTGCATTGCAGAAAATATTTCCCTACTCTATTCCAGGCCAAGAACAACTAAAGATGGCTGTGCTCTGTGTCACTTGAATGGATGTTATTTTTTTTTAATTAAATATGTTTGTGTTTCATCCAGGGAAGGAAATAATTCTTTATTAAATAATCACGCGTGGGTTGGGGCATGCACCGAGGGCACAGCAAAGCCATCAAGGGACTACACAACCACTGCAAGTGGAAGCTGCTGGCAAAAGAATCATAAGAGAGGCCAACCTTTTCCCACCTCATGGTCATAAACTCAGCACAAGAGCACCCCCGAGGCCACTGGCATGGTCTCTATCCATGGGGAAACCATCCCCGAGCCTCAGAACAGATTCTGTATTAATATCCATGCTCCAGCATTCACAGAAAGGCACCCCCAAACCATAAGGAAAAGGATCACGCTCCCGATGGCCGCAAGCCACGCGCAGGGTGTCAGGGTTTTCTCTCCTATCTACTCACTTCTATATAGATGTAGTGCTTGCTGTTTTTGATCACGCTGATGTAGGCGTTGTGGATGGATTCCTCATGGTATTTAATGCCAGCCGACCAGTCAGCAGCGGAACGGAGCACCTGGAAAGCAGATAAACCCCTTCAATGCCAGCCCCATCCAGGGCGGCACTGCATCGCAACGAGCACATGGAAAAGGCAAAGCAACGTCTATTTGTCAGGATTTCACTAAACAAGCTAACACATGCTGCATTTAGCATTTAGACCTTTATAATAAGGGTAAAGGTAGCTTAAAAATAGTGTTAATGGTATTAATACCATTTTAATAAGCAAACATAACGACCCTGGCTGTCTCATTGCTGTATTACTTGCTTATTCTACCTGAACAACTCTACTTGGAATAGGAAAGGGAGAAAATAAAGCTCTTTTTTGTTTATGGTCTTAAAACAAACTGATTTTATAATGCTTTAAGCTTGAGTTGTCTCTTATTTTAGGAGGACATGTCCAGTAATATCCTCCTCAGCAATTTTAAAAAAATTCTCCAGCTGAATTAATGATGTTTTTCCCACAGACAGACAGCACATTGTTATACACACACAGGCCAGGAACGCAGGCCAGGTCTTTGTCCCGAACACTTAAGGTCATTTACTTCTTCTGCCAAATCCTTGCAAAAGCCATCAGATTTGTGATTATTTGACTTTTTAATTCAACTGCCCAGACTTATTTATTTACTTTTACCATAAATCGACTCTCAAAGCAGATATTGCAAGATCCCTAGAGTGCATTTTCACCCGGCCTCCCGCAGCTTTTATGCAGGAGAGCCAAGCTAATATGAGAAACAACCTTTGCCCATATTCTCATCCATGCTTCGCAATGTCCAGTGCCGGCCGCTTCCTGTCTCCATCGCAGCCAGCTCCTACTCAAGAGCTTTCCCTGCTACAGCATCTCCCATTCCTGCATTTTGACTCAAGAAGCAATATCCTCAGTGACATTTTCCTAGACGGAAAATGTAATTTTTAATTAAGTGTTGCTCGGGTATGTGCTTAGGGGAAATAATTACTCTTCATTAGCCTCTGTCTTTGATAACAGCAGCCTTAAACCATCTTGATTGAACCATTTTACCAGCATGCAGGGGGTAAGATCCAGACGCTACGAGGCACCTCTCTGTGCTGGCACCGAGCCACTGCCAGCTGGGATCCCGGCAATTCCCAGGGGGATCCTCCTGCCCTGAGGTCTGTGCACGGCTCGTGCCCGTGTGGCTTTAACCAACTCTTTGGCTGGAGAAGAGCAGTCTTCACCTGGGGCTTTGCACTATGGCTCCCGAGTGACACTTCACAGTGTGCAACCCACCCCAGCAAGGCCACAGGCTTTTGGGGTAGAAAACTGGCCAGTTTTTGTTCACGTTTGCAGCTGAGAGTCAAAGTCCACCTGGCAGCCACATGTGCCCCGTGCAGCACAGGGGCGCACAGAGCTCGCAAGGGCTGTGGAGGAGCAGGGTGATGGCTCAAGTGCTGCCTCACATGGCCACACAGCGGCAAGATCTGAGCCCTAATGTCCACTGGGCACCACAATCGTTCCCCTCTGTGCTGGTGCCAGCGCTGGGGCTTGTCCTCCAGGTACCGGTGATCCCATAAATGCTTTATAGGCAGCAGGAAGAACAACTGGATCAAACAAAACTAATCACAACGGAAGTAAAAGCAGACCTTTGTTCACTTCAAACGCAGCAAGTGACCTTCCTCCACGCTTTTCTCATCGCTGATATTTTCTGATTGCTCCTGAAAGTCTCTCCTTTGCTATCAGAGTACTCTAAGTGAACTGATTCAAACCCAAACTATTTCCACGTCAGGCAGAAAAGGTCACAAGCTGCTTTGACACAGTCCCTACAAATAAGAGAGTTATCTTGGTGGTTCTTTTCTTCCCTCACTGCAGTCTCACAGTCGCGTTGCCAAGTGCTACGGCTGGGCCTGTCGTCTCTTCCATTTGCTTAACCCATCCAACAGCAATAACATTTGCTGTGGGCTAGTGCATGAATTCCGAACAACCCAGGCTCTCACGCAGACTTCAGAGGCGAGGGCTCTACCCAATGACAGCGCATTAAATTTTCATTGTATTTACACCAGGAACTAGATATTGTCTCACCACGTCATATGCTTTTTTATGCTTCCTTTGGATGATAACTGCAAATTGTGGAATGGAAAGAGTTGGAAAAAAAATCGCCTTTGGCACAACATCATTTGCCCCTTGCAAAATCAGCGTGCAATTGGATTGCTATTGCAAAGCCCGAAGTTCACGGGAAAGAGGATGAGAGGATGTGTGACTAACCCCTCAAGCTGACTAGGTCTTTTTTCCCTTCCTAGCTCACACCTTCACATGAGCACTACACTCCTTCCTGTCCAGGTGGGATTTCATTTCAGTGTCGCTCCTACTTCCCCCCATCTTTTCCACAGCCTCCAGAACACACTCTTTTTCTGTCGCTCTCCTTGACAAAGCAAAACAAGACCAGATGGCACAATAACCCCCAAAATCTGTTGGTGACAGGTCAGTTGCTTGAGCTTGCAGCAATACTGCAACCCCCACAGATCCTTTGTGTTTTCTCCTCCTCTGATCTGCCACAATTGAAGACAGATTTGCAAACAAGTTCAGAAAAAAAGAAAATCAGCTGCCAGATTTTCTAGAAGCGCCCTACGGTCAGGGCTGTTCACTGCGTCTGGATGCTGGATTTCACCTTGGGGTAGTAACTACTGGTCTGAGAGTCACCTATGAAGTCTCTGAATGGCACCAAAACAGAGATACCAAACACCTACTTTTTTTTGGCTGCTGTCCCAATAAAAGAGTTGGTATCAACAAGAAGAAAAATATTCCTGTAGTTTCACTGCTCCTACTCAGGCCTCCCACTCTCGCCTGCCACTTCTGGGAAGGCGACAGGCTTCAGCCCTGCCTGCAAATGAAGCTGCCGGTGATGTGTCCAGGGAAAAGTGTCCACATAGGAGCCCCTGCGGGCTTGTTCTGCACAGCCTGGCACGCCACCCGGGAGCCCCAGAAAAGGGACCACGGGGCAGCAGTGTTCTCCTAGGCCTTGGTTCATTTGGTTTAGCTTATAGAGCCATATGCTGCATATGGGCTGGGCTGCCCCGACGGGTCTCCAGGGGCTGCAATCGGACATGAATTAGAAATGAGCCAGGGAGCTTCAAATGAATAATTCACAGGACAAACCTGCATTTGTTTTCCCCGTTATGGCATCATTGAGAACAGACTGCAATTTCCTGGAATGTATCAGTTATTTGTAGTAGTTTCCCAACAATGTCATCTCGAGGCTATTCTCAAACAGCTCATGACCAGTCAGCATTAAGGTACATGGTTTCTACCCGTCACCCCTTCAGCTCTGCTAAGGGGGACACACTTGTATTCACCCTGCCCAGAGGCAGCAGCTCTGTGCCATGGGTGTCTAAGGAAAGCTTGATCTAGGATCCAGGTCTGCGTTCAGCTTCATTTCTCCCTTGGTTACTTCCTAAATCTGTAATGAGGAGAACTTAACGCCTTTCTCTGCTAGAGCAAAACCCGTGATTTAAAATCTTAGTTTTGCGGTTACGGTGAACACAGGGGACACAGGACTCCTTGCTTCCATGAGAGCAAAGTTTCCCAATGAACTGGTGCCACAGAGAGCCCGGGAGGTACTTCCAGCTCCTGAGAACGTGATGCTGCCCACGGTTAGAGCGTATTTCTCAACAAGCTCCAAGCAGTGTTTGGGGGCTGGTGTAAAACGCACGTGATCCTTTTACACAATCAGAGGATGATAAAAGATGCCAAGGACGAGCACCATTCACAGCACGTGCAGGCCACAAACCCCAAGCACACGCAGCTTGTTAATCAAAGCTTCCCCAAGCGCTGCTGTCATCTGGGTGGGCCACTCGTTACCAGCACAAAAGCCACGTATTTTCCTTGCTTTGATCTAATCTCTGTTAGATCTTCCTTCCCCGGACACGCACGACCGCCTTGCTGTTTAGACATCACTATTTTAACCTTGAAATCTTCAACAAGTCCATGCACATCCCATGCACCCGAATATTCAATACGTGTACTCAGTATAGCTGGTAGTATTTTAAATAAAGATATCATTGTAATTCTGAGTACTGAGGATGATTAACACAAATGAGACTGTGGGTTGACTGAAGAACTGCTCAGGACACACAAGACTGAGCAGCAGCTGCATAAAATGCAAGTAGGTTCAACATAGAAACCAAAAGCTCTGACACTTCTAAGACATCGGGTCCTGAGCTGACTGCTGCCAGTCCTCAGCAAGACTTTGTGGCCTGGGAGATTATTCTCAGATCTTGCATAAATACTTACTTTCCAGTATCATCCCACCAGCCTTTTAAAAGCACAAAAATAAACTTTGGGCCTTAGTAGAAGCGAAGCAGAAAACAAAACAGAAAATTACTCAGCTGTGGTGCTCCAACTACTTGAGTACCACATGTGGTTTAGTCCTCTTATCTCCAATGATGGAGGCATACATTAACACAGCTCTACTGAGATAGTCCCATTATTTTATTTTAACTGTTGACCTCATCATCTATGTTACGAGCTAAAATGGGCAAGAGTGCCTCACTTTACATTTTTAAACATCTGCTGGAAAGATGCAAAAAGGGCTCACGTGAACATCAGACCATCAGCACCCACCTGGACTGTGGCATGAACAGACTCAGGCACCTGGTACTTCAGCTCATGAGCAGTTCCCTGAGATTTTGGCAGCAGGAATGGGTAGGACAGGGATCGGTACTTGGGCTTCATGATCTGCCATGGCAAAAAAGAAGACGAGATTGAAACCCAGCAGAATGAGAAAACCGAATGCTGCAGGCAGTGCTGTGGGCAGCGGGTAGGAGGGCACCCAGAGCCACGTGCCACCTCCTTGGTCTGACCTTGGTGAAGTTCCAGCGCTGGATGAAGTGGCGGGCGACATCGCGGGCCGCCTTGCCGTGGACAGCGGAGGAGATGTCGTGCCAGGGCATCCTCGGCGTCGTGTGCCGGTCGATGAAATCTGAGGGCACACGAGAGCGCGTCAGGTAAAGACCAGCATCCACGGGCAACAGAGCGGGGCCCCTTTCAGTAAACTGAAGCCGTCTGGAGTGTGACACCGGTGGCTGTGCAGGTTTCTTGACACTTACTGAACCCCCCCCCAGCCCAAATCAACAGACTGTAGCAGCATAATTGGCTCTACAATTGTAATGAGATTTTTGCTGCTTCTTTCTGGCAGCAAGACATGGTTTGGGGGGAGGTAATGAAGCCCAGTGCAAAGGCACTTACCAGCAAAGGGTTTGTCAAGCTGAACCCAGTCTTTAAAGACAAAGTTGCAATAGTCTTTTCCGTGCCAGAATCTCGTTTCCCCAAACAGCTCGCCAACACCCGTCTTCAGGCTGCGCATCGACCCTTTATCTGGCACAGGGAAAGGAGATGTCACAAGTGAGAAACTTGCTTCAGCCAAAAGGCACTGACTTGGCAGTCGCAAGGAGCTGAAGCTGTTCCCTGCCTGTTCTTTCTGCTGCTTTCAAAGGAGGTACTAAAATATTTTTCCTCCCTATTTTAGTATTCCTGGTATACAAACAGGATAGATTATATGTACAAAAATCTGTTCAAGAAACAAAAAGCAGATGCTGAATTCTCTCTGCATCACACTAAAAGATTATCTTATAATTACTTGTCTTTCCACAATCTTGTGGCACCTAAATAGTACCAGGTGTGAATGTACTCCCTGCTGTCACTGGCCTTAGTGGAAATATAGAGTATGACATACCTACTTTTTTTTCTTTTTTTTAATCTTTTCCCCCTCAAACAACAATGTTTTTTTTTGAGTTTTATAGTTAAACAAACAGATCCCGAATTCCAAACTTACGGTACTAAACATCTTTTAGTAGTCAGCACAATGCAGCAACAGCGCAGTTGTTAGAAGAGTTTACACGAAGCCAGCCCTGCCAGCGCTGTTATAACACCCCAGGAGCCAAGCCAAGCCATGCCCCAAACGCCGTGCAGCAGCTCTGCCCCACGGCTGCCTTCGAAAGCTTCAGTTTCTAGTGAGAGTCCAGGTGGAGCTGGGGAATCACTGACCCTGCATGTGCCAATGAGAACATATGGGCCGTAGCTCTGAGCCACAGCAGCCTCCACATCTCTAGGACTGCACAGTGACTCACCAAGGAGCACGAGGTGACCACAGTGGGGACACTGCCTCATTTCTGTGTGCAGCAAATAAGTCCTCTTCTTGTTCCCCACCAATATTTTGCAACTGGTAATTTAGAATTGGCATCTCAGAGGAAGATATTAAAAAGACAAAGATGTGGAAGAACTACTCCTCACTCCATACCCAAAATCAAAGATATCTCTATAATCTACCCACCATCCATATATAGATGGGTATTTTCAAGAACACCTTCTAGCACCAGTCCAGAGATGAGAACAGCTCAGTGTTCACAAGCATCCAACTCCTTTTTCAATCAAGTATGCTTTCATTAACTGTAATAGGGGCCAAAAGGGAGCCCTTCACCTAAATCTTCACCTAAATATGAGTTTGGCAGTTGGCACTTGGATGTTTCTTCTGTCTTCTGCAATAGATATTTTAAAGTAAATCTGATGCATTATGTTCTCAATTCCAGGGATAAGTCCGTTCCACTGCAGTAAATAATCCAGTACTGCTGAAATAATCATGTACTAAAATTAATTTCTCATCTGTACCTGCTTTCATTATTGTAAATGGGGGTTTGTTTTGTTTTACTTATGCTGAAGAAGGTGTTTCTGTAAGAATGTCTTCAGATGGGGTGATAAGGCTGTTGAGAGCATGACACAAACAGGAGAAGGTTGATCCTGGAACCCAACCCAACTCTCACCAAGACTAGAGCGCAAAACAGTGAAAGCTGAAGCCTAGAGGGGTCTGCACTTCTGCCTTCCTCCACTTACCCTCCCGAGGCTCAGCGAGCCCCTGTTTGGATTCATTGTGGTGATGAAACATTTTCAGATGGGGTTTTAAACTCTGGATTATATTCGGTTGACCTCTATTGGGGTTACAATAACCTGCAGAAAGTCAAGATGCTCCATTTACAGCAAAAACACACATCTACTTCTACCACACTGGTTACTGCTCCCGTCTAGAAACAACCTGCATGACAGGGGTTCAAATGAGAGTCGGTTTGCTGTGACCAGTGACCACTAGATTCACCCAGTTGTGTTTTAGCTGAACAGCCAAAGCGATGCCTTTGCTACCTCAGGATGTCCTGAACTATGAGCAAAAAAAATGGGCAAACTGTGCTCCTGTGAGGCTCCCAACTGCTAAAGGAATAAACTCTCACTGTGAAGACTCTCTGGATGGGGAATAACAACTGCTGAGGCAGTTTACAGCCTCAGGAATGGAAGGCCTCAGAAATAGATGTCACAGTAAAAAGTCCGCACTGGAATGAACTTCAAGCTGACCCTCTTGATCTTAGCTTTGAAGCTGGTTTCAATGTGTGGAATTAAAAGCTGCATTCAAATAATCAGCTGTTGAATAGTCTTTCCACCTAGGAAGTGAGTAAATCAGGAATATTTCTGCTTAAGCAAAGCAAATTATACCCAAGTAACACTAATGTATGATGGAGGATAATCATATTACAAAGCTGTTTCACTTGTTATATTAAGTACAAGTTGAAATTTGAAAGATTCAATTCTCCATTGCAGGAACAAAAATTCTCCAACAACAAAAATACTAGGTAGCATTCAGGCTACGTCACATCACCTGATGGCTCATGACAATTGCTAATTAACTAAACTCAAATCCACTTAAAACTTTTCTTGCGTGTTTGGCAGTGACACAAATTTACATATTGACTAAACACAGTTATTATTCTGATAGTTAAGGAATTCATCAACTTTCTTTACAAAGAACACATTACCCTAGAAATTATGTGAATGTGCCCGTACACCCACTCACCCACCTCTGCACACACTTTATATACGTCGTTTAGGTAAAGCAAAGCTGAAAACGGTACTTACTTGAATCGCTGTCTATGCTGCTGATGCTGTCAGCGTGGTGTATGCCATGTTTCTGCAGATGCTTGTAAATACTGAATCTTGAAAACTTTTTGGACTTTCCTACCCCTTTCATTTTGGAAACGTCTGAGGCATCTTCAGCGTTTTTCTGGAGCAGATGGTTTTCTGGGGACGGAGCTGGAGGCTCCAGGGTGATATGTTCAAATGACTCGGCTGCAGACTTAAAAAGACAGAGGACACAGGACACTGGTGATGATGATGTATGGACAAGGCCTCCTCTAATTACAAGGGATTATTTGTATCAGTGCTCAGAAGCATCAGGAGCCAAAGTTTGCTCCATGACAGAGACATAACTCATGCAGTTCTAGTGGGAATTATGAGTGCTTTTGAGAGGGAACTTGCACCAAGGATGCGCTTAACAGAAATCCCTATTAACTGTTATGTTCTGTAAATTAGCCATAAATTTACTCTGGATTATGTCTCTTTTCAAAATCCCCATATATTTGGACCGCTTTAAATTGCCTACAGGTTATCAGAACAGCTCAGCCAACAAACAAGAAACCTGCTTAGGACCTGGGCATCCAGCAGTTTGGAGCACTCCACAAGTGCTTTCAATGCACTTCTAGCTTAAAAAATTATTAAGAACACAAGCTGCAAAGGGTGATAACTCCCCCAAGCATAGGAGGAAACCCAGGTGCCTATGCCTTTAGCAGAGGCTCACCTTTTCAGGATCTAGCCCCAAAGAGTCATTCAGTTGACAGATATCTTCCTCTTCCCATTACTACTTCTCTTTAAAGCCCCTAAACTCAATGCTGGGCTCAGAAACTGGTACAGTTGGTTCCTCCCGACTGACACCATGAGCCTGCAGCATCTTTGCTCGCAGAGCACGTGCCTCAAGAGGGACAGCTGGCTGGAGCAAGCCCACTTACTGCCAAGTTCATTGTCGACGCAGACTTTGTCGTGGTCACGCGCTTGACACTGCCCACGTCGGTCAGGCGATGCTCGTCATCGTCCCACCGGCCGTAGGCCAGGTCGATGCCGCCGACGAACGCGACGGACTGGTCAACGATGACGAGCTTCTCGTGGTGGGCCCACAGGTACACGGAGGAGGACACGTGGTCTGGGTGTCTCATCACCTGCGGAGAGAACCACGGCCTGGCTCAGCTGTGGGGCAGACCTCCCTGATGGCTTTAAACCTTCAGCCTGGAAGCTGCTGAACTTTTGTGGGGCTGCTCAGCATGACAGGGATAACACAGGCTCTTTTATAAGATGTATCCACACAAATGGTCTCACTGCTATTGTCACTGAAGCAACACAACTCCCCTGCAGCCCAGACACAGCAGGTGCTCCCCAGGGATGCAGATATTCCTGCCCAGCAACAGCTACAGATGTGAGCAAGGCCAATTACAGCAGCACTCATTAAAGGATCACAGTCAAGGAATCTCGCCTGTAGATGGAGAGCCTACAGCTTCGTTCTTTATTGCTACAGAAGAACCACTAGACCAACTTGCTGCAGAAAAAAATAATGTTTCACCTGGCTACTCGTCAAGTAAATTACCCGGCTTCCACAAAACTGTGCAATCATGCTGTGAAAATGCTAGTGCACAAATGCTTCCCTTCACAAGGACAACTAATCAGGTGATAATAAATTTATCATTTCTTTTAGCAGTTTGTTAACCTCCCTCGTGTAATATATATCTCATGAAGATTTATATGTCTCTAATTTCAAGAGACAGTATAATAATCTATTGGTTTATGCCCCGCAATTCATTTTGTGCTCTGTGGCAGAGCAGCTGGTAACAATACAGAGAGCAGAATGCTCTTCGTTTATGATGGGAATGTAAACATCCAGTGTTGACTTTCTTCATTTATGTATGAACAGAAATGCTGATATGAGGCAACATTCTCAAACTGTAATTTTCCATTTGATGCAACTCCATTAATCTGTCACACGAAACAAGTTTCTTGTGAATCAGATGAATAGGTGATTTGGCAAGTCTAAACTAAACACACTTATGTTCAGTTTATAGTAAAAGAAATGAAGTGGCTTATAGTGCACTCCATGTGACAACAGCTGACTTCCAGTTCAGACCATGACATTCCTTGCTAGATATCAAGATATCTAGATATCAAGAGCAAATGAATACAAGTGTTATTCATACCTGCAGTGCAGTTACCTTAATGTTTGGATGGAGATGCATGAGCGTCCGCTTGCTATATTCACTGTTGATTCCTAGGGCAAGCTCCACCTCTTTATACAGCATCACAAAAATTCTCACGCCTTGTTGCTGTTAGAAGTTAAAAGAAATACATGTTATGCAGATATTTAAATGGACATAATGCATTTAAAAAGCAACGAAAAACTAAGGGGCAGGATGCATGTTCTTGCAGGCAAAAATGCAGGTTGCAATTACTGAGGTCATTCCTGATTACATTCTGCTGGTTCCAGCAACCAGATCTTACAGTGTGCAAGAGCCGTCATTTCAGAAAAGCTCCTCAGCCTCCAGAAAAGGGCTCACTACCTGAAACCTAAGAAAAGGTTGTGCTTAGAGTTCCCATTTTTAATTAGCTTTCAAATTAAAATTTTTCAAATACGATTCACTCCACGTAACGATCACATTCCACATATCCACTGAGGCTGGTTCATGTTCTCCTGAGTTTTGCCTACAGTTAGAAGCATCTGCAGGACAACGTCACCTGTGAAGCCATCCTGTCTTCCCTCTCCTAAAGGAGAGGCAGTTGAGCTGGTGCCAGCAAACAAGTTTTTTACTGTAAAAAGTTATTTTAGCTGAAGCAAGTTCCTGGAATGGAATGTGCAGTGCTCACATGATGGTGCTTTATGTTATTCTAATGATATCTACAGGAGGGTTTCTAAGGAGACAGTTATGTTAAAGCACGGGTAAAATGGCTAAGTGTTTCCCTTCCGAGGTTGCTCAGGCACTGGGACAGCCTCCTCTGCCATGAATCAGCACAGTGTCCCCTGGAGTGTGTCAGCCTAAACTAAGGGCCTGACCTTTCCACAGGACTGGAAATCCCTGCTCCTACAAAGCTGCCGTTGAGAGTTTAGAGAGTCTCCAAACTACGGTGACAGTCTGCTCTTCAGCGCACTGCTCCAAGGAGGCCACACAGCGAAGCCCCAAACAGAGGACAGCTGTGCTCCTGCCTAAACATCAGCAAGGCCCTGCCGAACCCAAGAAATACCACAACTGAGAGAGGAGGGAAGTGTTTCCATGAACTCACCTGGCAGCATTACTCACTCTCACAAAAATATTTGTAGCCACAGGAAAATCTATGTCAACACAACAAAGAAAGCCAAATTCTTCCAGTGAGCATGCCCTATGGACACGATTCATGTGCCAGAAAATAGGACTATTGTTGTTCAATTCAACAACTTCAGACACTCACAGATATAGAGAAAAAAAAAAGGAAGAAAGAAAAGAAAATTTTTAAAACCTACTTTTTTTCTAGGCATGTGGAATCGTTGATGATTGTCAAGACGACCGGTTTGAAAGGGAGGGAGTCAACGTTTATTTTCGTGTTGCTGCCCAACTCCTGCCCTTCTACCACATCAGTATTCCCCATCCTCCACCTGGTCTCCACCTTATTGAGTCACTGCTCATGTCGGGTAGACTAACAGTCCTAATGCCCGCATTTTCAGTGGTTGGATTAGAACTGAAATACAGCCCAAACTCAACATCTTTTCTGTCTGACTCATTCAGGTCCTCGAAACATGCTGGAACCAGTATCCAGACTAGTTATTTGAAAGCACAAAATAAACTGTTTTCTGATAAGATGGAAATGTAAAGACCAAACAAAACCAAACACGTCAACCAGTCAGCAGGATAACAGATGCTGTTCCTTGAAACCCAGAGCTAAAGGGAGCTGTGGCCTGCCATATATCAGATCATTGCAGGAAAAAAGGGAGAATGCACAACAACACAGAGCTTCCAAAGGGAATTCCTACAGGGAGCACTAGGAAAGGCATAAGGTCAACAGCAGATATGAAGTAGTTAGCTCAGGAAAAATGACAGAGAAGGAGAAATTAAAATAGAAGGAAAAAGTCTTATCAAGAATCCCAGTTTATATAAGCACTTGCTTACTGTACACAAGAATTTATTAACTCAGATAACATACAAGCGGAAATAGGAGTCTAAGTCCAAGTCACATTTACCACTGCGCTGTTTACAGGTTCCACACCAGATTCCAGGGCAGAGAACGCGATGCCACTTGCATTTATTCACTGACTTTCTACCTTTTCAAAAGGCCATTTATCCTAATCAAGCCACATGTTCTGCCAGAAGCCCTTTCCCCCCTTTCTTTATGGAAGACTGACGGTATCTTTTATAGTTCAGCTCTGAGAGCAGGAGCACAGGTACACGGCAGTGACACACAATATCTGCACAACAAGGTAATACACAAACCATCTACTGAGACCCACCACGAGGGCTTAGTGCCTTCAGAACCTCTGAGTTCCGTGTGCCACAAGGAAAGAGCCAGATGGCAACAGCTCTTGGAGCTGGAGCAGCCACAACGCAAGGCTGAAACCACCCAAACCCAGGGAATGCAGAAAGCAATCAGCGGTTCTAGCACTCTGCCTCTGAACACTTCCAAATCAGACGGGGGAAGCAAATCAAGACACAGGGCCTCAAAGTTCAGAGGAAATGAGGCTTGCTCTGTGATATCTCTAACTCTCATTTCTATGAAAATAAACAGTGCAAACACTCCAGTCCATGTATGATTCTCTAAGAGGGGGCATGCACAGGGCTTCCTGCAGAGCAAAGGTTGAAGCTGCAGCTTACTTACTGCCTTTCGCTTGAGGATGCAATCCAGCCTCCAGTGATTTCCTTCTACAACAGGTCGTTTCATGAAGATTTCTGGGCTCAGCCTACAAACATAAAGGAGTGGAAAAACACAGAATACTTCGTTTGCAAACAAAGCGTCAGCCTAAATAATCAATGCAGCAAGGAGAGAAAACAGTTTATGTAAGTGGATGTGAAGTCTAGTGTCCTAAAATGATACAATCAAAGACAACATCAGGTGCTTTGTTTTTAATCATGGAACATCACAGAGGACAGGTCATGTGTCCAGCACATTCATTTTAGTATTCAGCCACCCCGAGACCAAATTTAACAGTTATGTAGAAATGGGAAAACTTGGACTCTCCAGCTGAGAAATAAAGAAAGAAAATTCCAAGATGTATTTGAAACAAATAGGCAGATTTCAAAAACTAAAGTAACTGGGATTTCAGTACTCCTGCTACTTAAGCTAAATGAATAACACAGATTTGTGCTGAATTTTCCTTCCTGCCTCAAGACAAAGCAATATGCTCTCACAACAGGACATTCTATTGATTCATAGCTTTAGGGATTACAAGGAACAATTAGGCAATCTTGTCTCTGCAGACTTGCTCCTGCAGAGCAAGGTCACAGAATTTCATCCCTTTACTTTTATGCAGAGCACAGAAAGTTGTGCTTGATTAAAGCATATTGCTACATCCAAAAAAAAAACGCCGTGACAACAGCGTTTTTATCTTAAGCTCCATGATTCAGATAAGTTTTACAATCCCAAGGTATGCTAAGAACTGACTGCTGTCTCAGTAAAACGCTGAGGGAAGGAAGAGGCAACACATCTGACGTGTGATGCTCTTGCATTCCTACCTGATGTTACCCACTGGGCTCCGGGAACACTGAGTTTATCTGTGGTCACTTTAGGAACACGTTTCCCTCAGCGAGGGATAACATCCCATTTAGTCTTCTCAAACTAATTCCTATCTAAGACCATGAGTTGACCCTTCCAAGGTTTCCAGGAAGCAGAAGAGCCCTAAGAGGTTCATTTTATAGATGGAGACAGGGAAGTGCAGACTTGCTCAAGAAGCTAGCTCTGGAGTCTACTATTTTGCTCTAAGGTCCAGGGTGGTCTGTCGTGATCTTTGCAAAGGCAGCACCAAGGAGCAACAAACACATCTGGCCAAGTAACTGTATCCCAAGGACCGTAAGAGCACATTTTTCCTGACTCTATCAGGAACCACCATCCTAATGCACAAACATACTAAATAACTAGTTAAGAACAGGGCAGAGGCAAGTACTTGAGTAGCCACATAGCTCGGGGAAGCGATTACAAAATTCCCTCTCTTGCGGTCCAGCTTGTTTGAGAGCAGAGCAAAATTACATCCACCCCCGAGTACTCTCCTTGGTGGCACAAGGCTTCCCAAGACAGTGAAGAATAAAGTGAGAAGTGCACTGCACAGGTCACATATATGAGCGTCTGTGTTCCCTTACACACTGAAAGACATTCTTGTCCCTTGGGCTTACAATGATTTACACTCCTCATGAAGCAATGCAAGCCATAACATTTTCAATGCAGATGGTGCCTTCACGCAATTTGCAGCCCTTTCCTTGGAAGGGGACAACCAAGCTGTTGATTTCAAGCATGTGCTTTTGCTGCCAAGCCTCCTGAAAAGGCCTTTGAATACAACACAGCGAGATGTTTGGGTGTGCTGCCAAACCATCTGGCCGCACGGCTAGTTTCCATACTGTAAGGCCTTTGAACACTGCAGAATTGTTGGGAATGTCCTGAGGCGGCTGGGCAAAACCCAAATAAGTGAGTACGAACCACCAGTCTGTGATGAAAATTTCTTCTTTAGCTGCTTCCATGGCATTTGCAACATCTTCGAAGTACCACTTAGCGTTTACATACCTGTGAAAGCAAACAAAGTGCACGGACTTATTTTTCCTTGCCCTTAATCAAAACAGAAAGTTCAGAGTTGCAGGCAGACAGGGTTCTACCTTAACGCTGTTTAAATTCTCTTCTCAAAAGGAAGAACAAACCTAATTTCAGGAATCTGGACAACATACAGGGAGGATTTCATACTGCCATCAGTATCCTGATGGAGCAGCACACCAAGGGATTATTATGGGCCCCTCAGAACCCCAACCACCCCACAAAACACTCCATGGGGCTTCACTTAACAGTGGAGCGGGTTCTGGCTCTCAGAAGAGGATGGTGTCATAGCGTTACCTTTGAGTTATGGAAACTTTCTGAGCAGTGGATGGCTACAGCACAGAAGCTGCAATAACAGCACCAGTATTGCTCGTTTCATTCTAATAGAATCAATTTTTGAGGTGCTCCTGGGAATGGCATAGTGCAAGCTGCTGGCACTACAGAAGGCAGGGTCACTTGCATAAAGCCAAGGTGACTTTAGACTATGCCTAATTTTGCATTTGCTGATTTTCTTTCATTGCAAAGCCAGTCTGCAAGGCTAGAATCTGATGCTGCTACTCAGCCATGAGTGATATTTGCATCTGAACATATCCGTGGTCCCTGCAAGGGCAATGCTGTATTAAAGAACGAAAATCAGCCTTGCAAATGCTGCGTGCTGGACGTATCTTGGATTTTGAAACATGAAGGATGGGACTAGGCCGTGGGTCACAGGTGAGCAAAACCAGGGAAGAATGCAGCACAACCTCTTTATGAGGAAGCTACAGAGAAGGGAGCATCAAGAGGCAGACATTTTCAATAGCCCTGCATGACCATGGGTTTACAGCCCAGAATCAGAAACTCTGATAAAACTGATAACCAGGAATAGCTCTAATAAAACTGAAGTCAGGAATATCTTAATGAACGAGCAATTCTGTCCTTAATTCATTAGCATCCTGCCAATTACGCGTGAGATATAATTTTTATTCTGATGTGTTTAAATTCATACAAAATTCAACATCTCAAAACACTATTAGCTGCAATTCAAAGTCATCCAGGATCAAAACAGCCCTCTCACTATATGTGCTACTCTCTCACCCGCCAAGAAAGCTGCAGTTTTCTTCAGCTTTCCTCAGTATCACGTTCCCTGTAATCACTGGGTGAAAGCTGACCTATCCTTGAGGGCTGGGTCAGGAAGGCCTGGGCCTCTCCAGCTGCAGAGAGCAGCAGCTCTTCCACGGACACCACCGTGACACAGATCACACTCTTGCTCTGGTACTCCCCATCTTACCACTTTGCCAGTGTGTTCTCTTGCACGGCTGCGTAGGACCCAAATCTGTGCTCTGTTAGGAAGTTCTTGCCATTTTTCCGAATGAACTCGTCTATTCCCTGTCTCCACCACTGGGCATGCCTGTAGCTGTTACACTTCAGAATCAGCGACCTGTAAAACACATGAGGTATGAGGAAGGCTGCTGGGGCACATCAATTTAATTGACTTGCTTCTCGCATATGTAGACAAGCACACCTGCATCAGTTGTGCTTTATTTAAGCAAAGGGTAAGGTCTACAAGAGACTGTGCTTTGTTATTTCCAAAAGAATATATCAACACTTGGCCACTCTGGGTGACTGCTATATAACCCTGCAGCCTGCCAAGTGTAAAATAGATTCCAAACAAATTAATAGAACCAGCTTAAGTATAATAGAAGGACACAGCTAATGCTGTATTAAAAAAAAAAAGGAAAAAAAAACATTTTACCATGAAAAGTATGTTTTTATCCCAACTAGCATATCTTTTATGCAATGCTCCAGCTGTGACTTTGAGCAATACATTCCTGCTTGCAGCAGAAAAGAAAAGAGAGGCTAAAAAATTACTGTAACTGCTGCAAAAATCAAGTGCAACTGAATAGGCACCTGCCTCCTACTCCCGAGGAACAACTGCTTGGATGAACCAGCAGCAGCCCCGACTCCAAACATCCACAACTGAGCACATAAATGCTCCAGTGACAGCACAGGGAAAGGGGGGACCCTCCTGCCAGGACTCTCCACCGCTGAACCCTGCTGCAACTCGACTGAATTCTCTCAATTCTCTCACTTGCTCAGACAGGGGCACCTTGTTGACACTTCCTGGATGTAAGCAATTGATTTCTTTTTTTAAGAAATTAAATATAAAAAAAGGGTCTACAAGTCTGTATTTCTTACCTAGAGAGATTGTCGATCTGCAACCCATATTTAGTTTCTGTTTCTTTCTGGCCTATCTTTATGTTGAATTCTTTATCTACCAGCAAGACAAAGGCAATGGCCCCAGTGTCTGGCTTCATGTACAGCAGGAAAGATTCTTTCACTACCAGCCACCTGCAAGGGGAGAGGAAGGCAAAAATGCTTCATTCAGGCCATTCTTCAAAACATGAGTGAAAAGTTCACCCTTTAAAGGAAGAGCAAATTATTTACCACCAGCATCAGTATTAGGAAAAGAAGGTGTTTAGCTACAATGGAAAGTGATAGTGTTTGGAGTATGGTATAAAGAGCAGTACTTAGGCCTATTACATTGAAAAGAAGCAAAGAAACAACCTCACTGATGTGAATGATGAATCTTCTGCAGTATAAAAATAAGCTACTTCTCATTATCTACAAGAAACAGAAACACACATGTGACTCTTGAGCACGTTTGGATGATGATAGCCTAAATTCAATAACAGATTTCTAAAATGACTTGCATGACCACCTCTTACGGAAGCCTTGGCAATTGTAGGCTCTGGAATCCAATGGAAAAATGTGAATGATCCTGTCCACAGGTTCACTCAGGAGCCAAGTGGCAAGTAACAGGCCTTCAACCCACATTATTATTTGGGTTATAAGTGATACCTAGCGGCAACATTGGGGTCACTTGACTTCGCTAGGGTTAATTACGAAGCTGGGATCACTTAGTCCAATCAGAACATGTGAACAAGCTGCTTTGGAAAGCTGTTATTGCCAAGCAACGGCATCCTGTTAGAAACGCGTGACAGGAGATGACCGGTAGGTTTTACACGGATACCACAGCCTTAAGGCAGCCCTGGGGAAAACTCATTTTCCCTGGGAACAGCCTAATTTTTCTCCCTCTCGTGTGTAGCTGAGGTGACCTGACCCTCTGTCCCACACTGGCCTCAGCCCTGGGACCTCAGCCTAATTCTTGTGCATGCTCAGGGACTCACAAAGGAAAAGGTTGCAAAAACATATTAATTCCTGTACCTTTTATAACCGACCCAGCTTCTCATTTATCTCCAGTGCCCTGTTATTTCTCCTTTCTTTAAAGGCCCCTTCTGAGTAATGCCAGCATCGTCTCTCATCCACAGCCAAACTGCTCCCTCTCCGCCTGACCTGCCTGGTCTTTCAGTCCCAAACCTCCCCATTCCCAAACATTCCTCTCCGCTTCTCCGGAGCTGCGCTCTGTGCTGAGCGCACGCACAGCCTCTGGAATAAGTGGGGTGAAACGGATGTGGAAAATCTTCCCTGCTGAAGCAGGGCCCTGGGGCGCACTCGAGGCCAGTCCAGTGCTCCATAATGACACCAAACCCAAGGGACCACGAAGCACTTGGCACTGGTGGCTAAAGGACTTGGCTCCGTGCGTGGCGCTGGCAAAGGCTGCCAAGTGCGGGCAGACCGGGGCCAGGGCAGGTTTTGTTGCAAAGGGACAAGCGAGAGACTGGTCTAAGGAGAGGGCAGGCTGAGGAGCTGCAGCCTGTGAGGACGTGCGTGCAGAGTCTGCGCTTCAGTCTTAGTGTCCCCAGCACGTGTGGAAGAGTGATTCCAAAACCAGCAACATCCTGACTTGGCAAGTTGCACACAGATATGTTTCCCCTATAAACACTACTCTTTTTTATTATTGTTTTTCTCCTCTTGCTCAGCATAAGCTCTGAGATTGTATACTTTCAGAAACATGTCAGATTATTTGTAAAAAATATAAAATTAAGCTTTTGCCTGAAATCCTTCGGAACTTCAAGAATCTCCTCTTGACAATATTATTGTCACTTTTTATTTATTGGTGCATATATTCCACTGGTCCCTGCAGGCCGTCGTTGGGGATTCAGTGCCCTCTTGTGTTATTCACTCTCACACATTGCTAAGTGAGAATCTCACTCCGGAGACTTCTCCTTCAGAGCTTAAAAATGGAATGAGGGAAATCAGATCCAACACAGAGCAGAAGATGCAAGTCCATCCTCCAGAAAGGTCCGCCAAAAAGCTCTGTCTCTGCACAGCACGATGAAGAATTAACTGGGGGACACCAAGAGAAACAGGCAAAGTTCTTTTTGTAAAGGAGGAAAAAAAATTGGACTGTCTTCCTGGTTTGATATTCATCTCTGTGTAATCGCTCCAGAAAACCTCTGTAAAATTGTATTGAGAAATGGTGGGGATAAAAAAAAAGTTTGTTCACATAAATAGAGTTTTACAGAAAGCAGCAATTTTTAAAACGAAGTTAAGCTACCCACATGGAACCCGTCGTGGTTCCACAATGCTGGAATTGAATGGTGGTTACTGACTTGGGAAGCTCTCTCAGACAAAGAGATTATTACTAAAAGGCAAATATGTGCTATCTGCATTTTGAACAGGAAAGATCTGCCCAATAACTAGTAGCATGGAGAAATGAAGTGCAGAATCCTTTCTCAGAGAGGAAGGGGAGCTCCCCTAATACCAGGTGAATCAGCTGGATTCTCTACTATATAGTTATCGGTTTGGGAGTTGAAACAAAATAAAATGCGAAGATAATGAAAAGCAGTCAGTGATATGCACAGACCTTTGAAAGGCTACAGATACCAGGTTTGTTAGTGCATGGAAATTTTTTCCATGCTTTTAAGAGAGAAAGATTCAATGCAAATGCGTATTCCCCCATGCCTCCCCCTTAAACTGCAGCCCTGGGATACAGCTAAATGTACCACAGGTTATCAGCTTTGCTGCCGGAGGAAACATTTGTGGAAAAGCACAAGGGATTTTCCACACACAGAGATGCACAAATGGCAGCAAAACGCAGTGGTCCCAACACAATCTTTAGCTTTGGCAGAGGAAACTCTTTGCTTTGGGCAGAAATGTCCTTTCTTGCCACATCCCTGCGCTCCCACTTGGCAGCGGCTGCGCTCCAGAGGCGGCCAGGCCAGGCTGGAGCAATCGGCTCCGCTGCAGCAGGACACGAGGGCTGAATTACATCAGCCTGCAGCGGGACAGGACACAAGGAGGAGGAGGTTGCGAAAACTTCCAGAAAAACAGCGGCGTTTGAGACATATGTGGCAACAGAACAGGCGACATTTAATTCAAGGTTAACTCTACTAGCTCCTTACTGCTGTGGCTCCCGTCTGACTTAATGGAGCTCTGAAGCCACCCAGGCTATGTTTCAATTAATTGATTTTCTCCTTGAAAATTAAGGAAGGGAAGCTCAGAAAAGTAAGCTGAAATCTGGCCAGAAAATTCTCCCCCTGCCCTCCCGAAGGCGCAGATTCCCTTGGCACACCGACAGCACAGAAACCTGCAAACAAATCAGGTGATTATTTCGCTTTCTGCCAGTCTGTGGCTGTAAGTCCCATGTCTCCTCCGGAACAATACATCTGGTTCTGCTATGAATCCTAATGCAAAAGAAAAAAATCCAGCATCTTCTACACAGCAGGGGATTAATCTGCGGTCTCTTTTCACCTGAAGGCCTGCAGCTTTTTGTAACAGAGAAAGAATTTTACTTGCAGATGTCTTTGGGAGAAAACGGCAAATGTGGATTTTTATACATGCGCCTGGGGAGCACAAACCCCCCGCCCCTCTTCCCGGCCCGCAGCAGTACCTTTTGGACCATCGATAGCACATCCTTCCTTGGCCGCAGCAGTTCAGGCCAGGTATGCGGTGCCCCCCGGAGCGCTTCATGATCAAACCTTCTCTGAAACAAGCAGGAATCTGGTAAAGATGGGGGGAAAGGGCTCGCGGGACGGTGCAGCCGCTGCCTGCGCTGGGACGGCTCCCTGGGGTCAGGGCAGGCGCAGACGTGAGGTTGCTCGCTGGAATCCTCCAGCCTCTGCCAACAGGTCCCTTCTGCCACCCTGATGCCCCCCTTCAGAGTGAGCGCCCAAGCCTCAGCCTCACTTGCCTCCAGCCAACCCGCTGTGGGGCTGGGGGCCAGATCACCGACCCCATGAGGTTTAAAGGAATGTCCTCCAAAGCTAAACCGGACACATTTATATAAAAAACGCATGGGCACCGCTATATAGCACAGCTGTACAACAACCCCGTCATTGCCGAGAGACTGGCCGTGTGAGGTTGAGGGGAAGGCCTGGGTGGTGAGCCCAACTCACAGACTACATCTTGCACAACTACAGCCCCTTCTCCCATACCTCCGGCTTTTCCCCTCTTCCTTTTCCCAGGAAATACCTGGTCTGAGTCTAATCTTTGAGCAGTTCTAGCAGTGAAACCCACACACCAGCAAAGCTGCGATTTTACCACCGCTGTCAGCCACATTTAAGAGAAAAGCTCTGCTTGCAATTCAGCTGGGGAGGGCAGAGCCTGGCAGCACATCTGATGAGGCTGGGTGCTTTGGAGCGGTATCTAGTAGGCAAACAAGGAAGGAGCCCCCTCAGAGAGGGGTCACGGACGAGTCCGTGCTGCGAGCGCTGCTGCAACCAGCTCTGCTGCAAAACACGGAGAGGCTGGGCAAAAGGGAAGGGTCTTCACATCTGCAAATCGATGCACTGAAATCAGCACCAACCGTGACCCCAGGGGCCTCAAAGCAATCTCTGACAAAATCACACGTCCCCAGGCTCCCACTGCAGCACCGCTGGGGTCAGCAAGGGAGTAACTCCAGGGTGAATGTGGTTTTGGGAAAGCTCCTCTGCCTTTGATGGTCATGATTATTTCCCAAAGTTGTAGGATTTCTACTTGAACATTAATATATTTTTGTTACGTGGATGACAATCTAGTCAACTGCCAGTAAGAAAGGAACATTCTCGGTTTGAACAATATTTGTTTATAAAACCACATTCTTCATAAACTAACTGAGAAGGAATCAAATCATAACTTACATGCCCTTTGGTCCTAGGTCATGGATGAAGGACAGCTGACTTACGCCAATGAACTCCATCTAGAGGGAAAAAAATAAAAGGCATAAGGATTTCCCCCATCCTTCATAGTTAGAAACCCACAAAACACTTTGCTCTATGGAAGTGGCACATCACTAGACAGAATCCGCACAGAAGTCTCGGCTGAAGTTATCCAGCAAAGTTTAAGCTTCTGTAATAAGAGCAAGAAAAGTATTTCTTATGTGCTCTGGCATTCAAGAGAAGCAGCACAACCAAGATTAAACAGCAGCAAGGACCTATTCATATCTTCTTTCTTGGGGTCACTGCCTCAAAGCTGGAATCAGAAATCACGCTGCTTAGTGACCTACAGGAACTTGGACAGAGCTCAATGAAACTGCGTACAGTATGTAGGTTTAATCAATAAATCTCATATTCAATTAACCAGACCTTACGGTTTCACTTATCAGCTTAGATTACGGAGGAATCTAGAGATGAGCAAAGCGAGTGACTGAGTGATGACGCCATCCGAATCCAAAGATAGGATGCCGGGCGGCTCGGCCCGGGCAGCTCTCCTTGGCACGGCGGGACATTCCCCACACTCTGCTGCTCGTTAGCCGAGGCCCAGCTGGCGGGGAGAACCGCCCCGGCTGCACGTCCCGCCGGGCTCGGAGCTGCAGGGAGATTGGTCCCGCAAGCAGCAGCGCTGAAGAGCAGCCTCGCGCACGGGGTAAGGGCTGCCCGCACTCAGGCAGCTGCCTCTTTAACTTCTTATCACGTAAAAGGGCCAAAGTGCAGAGAGACACTCAAGGGAGCGCAGGGTGAGTGCAGGGACTTGTTTTCTGTGTTGATCAAGGTAAGAATGCTAAAATGAACAGTCTAAATAAGCCATTTGCCAGGACCAAAGTCCAGGACTGGACCCACCTTAGTGACAGTAACTGAGTGGGACGGGCAATTGGCTTCTGTCTCTACCTACCCGAGCCCACGGGAGCCTTCGATCCCAGCACCGTCTTCTGTCCCAGGCAAGGCTGCTCTCACCTGCTTCCTGGCAAACCAGACTCAAAACTATCTTTGGCAAATTCCAGTTTTGCACAGCAATTACACAGGTGGAAAAAACAGATTATCCTCAGAGAGGCTTTCAAATACTAAAAATAACAAAAAATGTAGGCAATTCTGGGACAGAAGCCTACTCTGCAATTACCCTGAGGAGCTCAGGCCTCCTTCTCCAGGCATATCGTTCTCCCCCTGCTTCCATACAGTGGTAGAGAGGAAAAGATCCTTCTTTCTCCCCAGGCTCTGCACCTTCTGGGACCTACCCAAACTTCTCACCACGTCAATAAGGTCACAGAGGTGAACAAAGAATCTGTTGTTCTCCCGCAAGTAGCTCAAGGATATGGAGTAAGGTCTACTTAGTAGAAATGTATTTATGCCCTTGTTCTTTGGCAATTTCAGTGTGTTTTCAGAAAGCGGCTAGAACAAATTATTTCCTCCTTCTGCTAACTGTCCTGATATCACCGTTTCTCACTATATGTTCTGGAAAAGCAGTAGTCCTGCCTGATGAACATTTCATCTGTTTCTGAGGAACCTTTGAAAACGTTTGCTGTCCACAGAAACAGGGCAGCAATTTGTGGAGCAGCGCATGCAGTGAAATAACTGGCCCTGAAGGAGGAGAAGAAAATCCAGGAAGAGCAGAATTGCTCACAGAAACAGAACTATTACTGCACGAAAAAAATAACAGAAAAAAATGTCTGCTGGTGCAGTAACCTTTTCTTCAGCAAATGAGTCTTTAAAATGGTGACTGTGGCATCAGGGGCTCTATCCAACACATGTCCTATCTACTGAGGTGACTGAGAGGAGTCAATTAAACACATCACTCCAGGCTCCTTGGTGTGCAGAGCTTCAGTGGTGGCCACGCTCCTGGGGTGTCCCCACCTCCCCTGTCATGTGCTTCTGTGGCTCGACTGCAAAGGAAAACGAGATCTTACTTCTGTGTTTCTCTTTATTCGTGCAAACGACCACGCATACTCCAAGGAGATTATTCATATGCAGAGCAGCAAGCATGTTTGGGGTCTGGTTTGCAAAAAGATTCTGCCAGTTACGAGGAAAATCCCTCAGCACATTGCAAACTATCTGATTAAGTCATTTATTATTATTATTACTGCATTAGCTATTTTTACTGCTATGCTGTCTGTCATCTGAGGTGCTTATAATTCACACACACACAAAAAAAGACAGAGCAATGGAGAATGGTGATGCACTTTCATCTCTTTCACATTGGAATTCCTATGCTGCCCAGCTGCCTCCCTGCTGAGAGGACATCCCACTCTGGTTTCAAAGTGAGCTGCAGCTGAATATTTTCAGGATGAGATATGGGGCTTAGAGAATGCAGTTTCAATGACATTGTTGTAGCAATAAAAAAATAGACACGAACGATGAGCTGAAGAAAGATAAGCTAGGAGAGGTGGAAAACCAGCTGCAAGGTGGATGAGCTGCAATTTTAAGCCATCACATTCTGGCAGCAATGCAAGACATGCATGATTTATTTAAACAAAACTTTCATAAAGCATCTGCATTTCAGGGGGAAAAAAAACTAGCAGCTCCACATTGTTTTATTTATTGCTTCACTTCTTACTTTGAACTCAGCAGTTAAAAAGCAAACAAAAACAGCAAAAGAAAAAAACACCTAAACAAGCACTTGAATGGTAGCTGTGGCCAGGAATAAAACAAAACTGCAGCACTGCTCAGAATAGTGGTCAGTGACAAGTTGCTGGCTCTTCCTTACAGACAGAAGTGACTATCCTAATCCCAAATTTAAAAAATATTCAGTGTGATAAAGTTCAAATCCAATAACCAAAAATACAGAGGGGCTGGAAGGGGGTCTCAGCAATGGTCTGCAGACCCAGCTGCAGCATCACAGGCAAAGCAGCAGCCACATGTTCATGTCCCCGTTGTTCTTGCACTGTTTTTACTCAAGATGAGGCTTTTGGGTTCTTTTCGTAAAGCTCATAGAAAATTTCATAAACTTACATATCCTGAACATCAGCCAGAGGCTGTTTTTGACTTGGTTTAGCTATCTTTCAGCTACTGATGCTCACACACAAACCGATGCTATGGCACAATTCATCTGCACTGAATTCAGTCAAGCTCATGGGCAAAATTTCCTTATGTATTTGGACTACATTCCCCCAATTTCCAATTCCCAGAGTAAGTGTGGACAATTAACACATTTTGATTCCACAACATTCATTTGGATGGTAATTGTCTTGAATACGTTAGCACAAAATTACTATTGAAAAGGTTTGGGCTAGAAGATGTGAGATTTAATCACAATTCACATAGCCAAAAGGGAGGAAAAAAAAAAAAAAAAAAAAAAGAAAGGTTATAAAGTCTAGGTTCTGATAACAAAACATAACACATCTATAATATCCTTTTGTGAACTCCATATGAAATAATATGTTGCAATGATGAGGACAAATTAAGGGAAACATGAACAGAAGGTAGCAAATTTACCATTCACAGCTAAATAGCCAAAGCAGAGGACACTTGTTCCATCTCTGAATGATGATGCTTATGCATAGCCCATTTTCACAGACTGCAGGAGAGTCATCTAGACAGGTCATATGAATAATGTCCCAAAAACTACCCAGTCCTTAAGTGATTCTTAGCTCACCAAGGATTTCAGCTCTGCAAAATATTTCCAGCCTAAAACTCTTCCAGAGTGTGTCATGTCCATGAAGAGATAGTACATAATTTCATGATCTCTTACGGACCAAAAAAAAAAAAAAAAAAAAAATCCACCATAAATACAAAATAAAAGAATTAACTGTGTGGGTCAGCTTTAAAATGTCCCTGAAGGACACACAGTTATATACATAAGGGGGGCAGCTTGCCATTGTAATTCTGCTTGGGTTCATGTCCAAATTCCCAAAAAATCTAGGGTTTAACTGAAAACTTGGTGCACGGATTTGATGAGAGGGGGAGGCAGGAGCCAGATTATGTTTCAAGATTAAAACAATTAAAGCACTTGCCAGCACCCAGGCAACAGACTTCCCACCACAAGAACAGCAACATGCTCATTTTAAGCTAAGGAGGACAAACACTGTCCCAAGGAAAACACCAGAAATCTGCAGTTCAGGATTTTAGTCTATAGTTGGAGAATGTGGTTACCTCCCTGCTGCTCCGTCTCTCGGAGAGAAAATATTTTGCTCCTTGCACTTTCTTTCAGCATCAACTCTGGGACCTGCTACTCTTGGCAGCACAGCTGGCATTAGCAGCGAAGTTCTCACTAACTGCTTCACTGCAGCCAACTCCCAGACAACGGATAAATGCAGAATTTATGTGCAAAGTGACATCTGGCTCCAGGGCCGGGGACAGAAGGCGATTGAGGGCGGGAGGCAAAAGGCCCACAGCTGCTCCGGAGCCAGCGCGTAGGGAACGCAGGTTTGCTCCTCGCCTCCTCCATCCCAATGGCCACAGTCTGCTTCCAAGCACAACCCAATCAAAAGATCAACAGTGTTTTTTTCTAGTAGAAACTGCCAGAAATGTCTGAAAAAGCAACCCCTGCCCAAGAGTGACAAGATGCATCTACACGGTAAACTGAGTCTTGCTTTGCCACTCATCAAAATTGCCAAGTTACCACTGTCCTGCTTTGAGAACAAAAGATGATTATTTTCCCCATGCAGATTAACACAACTCTTGACTGGACTGTACTTAAAGTTAGAAGAGCTGCTTTGTAGCCAGTCCCCCAAAGACCCACTCTATAAGAAAAACAGATCCTCTCAGTCTGAGTCTGAAGGCTTTTTCTTTGCAGCACAAAGCACATTGGCCAATACTGGGTGAGGAGATTATCTCATATAACTAACAATGTTCAACACAGTGAGCTTTAGAACAAGAGTACACACAGAATTAGAGAGTAACTACCAGCTAAAAGCAGTCCAGTGTCTCTGCACAGCAGAAATCTTGCCTGAGACTTGAAGAACAGAATTTCTAGTAAACAAGCAAACACATAAATAAATAAGAATTGGCTTCCTTAGATATCCTAAGCTTAGTCCGTATTTCTCGCTCGTTTTCAAACCAAGTGCTCCCAATTATCAGATTTTATTCAGAAGTTTCACTAAGTTCTGCAGCTACCCAAATGCATCAGGTTTTGCTGACAATACAAAAAGATTAATAGTAGAGTCATTAAGCAGCCAACAAAATGGGAAATAAGTTACTGTCCCAGGGAGATGTTACAGCTTCAGTTGACACGTGAGAGATATTGAAGAAGTATTTAAGGATTGCTTTCAAAACAAATATTTTTGTTTAAAATAGGCCAAAAAATGGATCTGACATCACTTCAAATAGACTATACATTTGGGAGAATAATCAATTATCTTTGCTCTTTGGAAATGACAAAATACATCCACATGTAAGTGGGTATCTTTCATAGAAATTCAACATGAGTCACATTCATTGAAATTGGATCCACCCTGGGATCACACAGAAATCCCAAACTGAAGGAGAGGTTGCCTGTATGGTCTGGACTCTAATTATTCCAGTACTTAAAATACCAGTTTATCATCTTGAGCACTACCCAGAACTGAACATTATTACATGTTAATCAGCTCTTTTGATGAAACCACTTTTTGCAGGTTATCACACTATTGTAATAGTGACTTTCAAATGGTTCAAGTCTGAGCCAGTCACTTTGTTCCTTTAACTTTAAATTATATTACATTCGCATTGGAGAAATCAGTTGAGCCTGCAAAATATCTGAAACGTTTCTGATATGTCAGAGAAAAAGCTGCAAGACTTCAACTGACTTGTCACCAGTTCAACACTGTTAACAAAAGAGAATATTCTTTTGCTACTTAAGCCATTTTAATTTGTACTTACTGTTCCATGGTAGTTTCTGTACATTGGCATTTTCAAGATGTTTGACAAGTAGTCTTCCAGCTGTTTCTATAATTAAAACATGCAGAACTTTAGCTAGGATGCAGAATTTTGAGGGAAAAAAAAAATCAACTGCCTAGCATTAGAAGGTTATCAAGAGATCAGAAACACTTTTCAGCTTGAAAGGATAAACATATTATTATGTTCTTACTGAAGATTATTACTCAGTGGCAGAAATGGCTGGATTATACATTGTTTACTGTTCACAGATTTGAGTTTGTAATCTGTTGCATCAGCCGACCTCTTGCTTTGCATTGTAATTTTAGAAGTCCATTATCCTGACTGAATCCAACCTTCAGAGTGACTTTAAATATAAAATCAGGTCCTGCTGTTTCCAGCCCACACAAATCACCTTTGTGAGAAAATACAGACACAACTGAGAGTCTGTTGAAGTAGAATGGCAGACTCCCGGGGTGACAGGGAGAGCACAGCTACCGCTCTCCCCTGTCCTAAAACCACAGAGACCGGGCACTGGAAGACCTGCCCCCACATTTGCAGGGGGGAAGAAAAGAAAGTATCACAGGAGATTCCTCTCTATCCTCATGGTAACTGGGCAAAGAAGAGATTAAACTCTTTGTATCTGGGGAACAGGATGGTTGCAGGCTCAGGTCCAGAGAGAAAACACATGATTTAACCCACAGGAGTGGCAAACAGAAGCTGCTTCTGTCCCAAAAGTAAATTGGGTGTCTGAGGAAATGAGGTAAAAAGAAAAACAAATTGGGACTTTTCTGTCTGTGTTAGCATGACAATACTGCATTCAGGTGGGAAGTGGTGACATATAACCCCATGGATAAAGGCAGTGTGTGTTTTGTGGGAAAGAGAGTAAGAAAAGGGAAACCAGAAAGAAAAGGATCTAGCTATCTCTTTCTCCTATTTTAAATAATCATCTCTCTCCTAAAATTCTTGCACAATTGCCAAGCTTTGCTCAGAAGGGCAGATTATCCTGCACTGTACAACTAAGAGACACAACCTTTCAGGATCTGAAATTTCACAGAATGAAAGTCAGGAGTTAACAACAGTAAAGTCCTTTTCTGAAAATGGCAAACACAGGATAAAGGAACATCTCTTTACAGAATCATTTTTGCAAATAGTAAAGCTGCAATGAAGAAGCTACACTCTTCATACAAGGATGCATCTGTTAACATCTGATACAATTTCATACAACACATGGGCCTCATCTAGAATTACCCATTTCAGAATTAAAAGCCTGATTGCCATCTCCTCTTTCAGAGGAGGACAGGACTGAAATCTCTCAGATTTTGATGGCCACTGCGCTGCCTCCACCATGCAACCTGACTCTGTGAGATGTAAATTCTATGTTTTCAATCTGGAGCAGGTTGGAGCAGAGAAACTGCCCTCTGTGCATCTTTGTTTCCTTCTACTGCAGAGGGAGTCTTTGCTTGTATTAACCCTGGGAGTGTCCTCCTTGCATGCAGGACAGCCTGGCCCCAGAGCTGGATTTTGCAGTCTATGTTTATCAGGAAAAATAACCTAATGGTAATTAAGCAAGGACATGCACAGAGTGTGGCTTTGCAAATGAACTACCCAACAACCAGAAGTCAGAACCCCCCAGCGTCACCTCTGTAAACCCAGCATGCTCGGAGAAGGATGGAGGGAAGCCTACCCTCCTGCTGGAGAAGTGCTCCTCTCGAACCGTGCTCTCCGCGGTATGCGGCAGGCTTGGCATCTGCCGTGGTTCTCCCCTTTTGATAGATTGTCTTCTCACCGTGTGACTGGGAAAAAAAATATAGAACAAAAAGCCAATTTATAATTACTGAGAGCGAATATATTCCTTGATATGCAACTCTACTTGCTTGATGCTTTTATTTTCTCCATCTAAACTCCTAAAACCCAAGAGGTAAGTGGGCAGCAAGCATTCAGAAATCAGTCTTCTAACCAGCTTACAAATAAAAACACAACTCAAAAAAACCCACAGGATACAGATCCGCTTTCACTCTTTTAAGGAAACAGAATCAAAACCCTCTTTTTAGAACATTATGCTCCAATAGTCCTTAACTCTTTATAATTTTACCTTTCCCCATGTCCTCTACCCACCCAGCAAGAGTGGTGGTGGAGCCCCAGGTCTCCTTTCACGTGTGACCTCTTCCCAAACACCTCCCTCCACTTCAGGCTGCCCCAGAACATCCAGGGCCTGCTGCACAGTGCAGAGGTCTGTGTCTCCCACATCTGGCCCATCCTGGCAGAAAGCCATGTTATGCCAACAGTTTCCATTAGTAACAGCACAACTCCTGCCCGATTTCAAGGGAACTTCTGCTCAAAGCTGGTGAGCCAGGGGCCCTAAGACAGCAGAGTGATTCTATAATTTAGATTATGGCTGTTAACTCCATAGAGACTGCAATGAACTCTTTTCTTCCATTTTAATAGGGTCGGTGGCACTATATCAATATGAATGGAATAAAGGAAAACAAAAATAAAGGAAAAAAAGAAAATTGCACCTTTCCAAAACGCTACCAGCTGCAATGTTGCATGCTCACCTCCTTGTGGGGATTGGGATCCGCATAAACGCCTTGTACCTCAGCAGCTCCCTGTGAAATTCCTGAAAGTGCTTGAACTTCCTTTTCACTTGCCATGTGAATTCTCCGTGTGTTAACTCAATAGTGTAAACATTTGGGCTTGGTACCTGCACAAAAGAGTAACACAAACATTCTAGCTGTGAAACCAGCGGTTTTCTAGCAGCAGATCGTCTACAGGATTCCTCACTGTATTTTACTTATGGATCACTACTTCTTACAATTTCCTTATTTTTCTCTGTTTTATTAGACTTTTAAAAGGACAGGAAACATTCTGAGAGCTTTTCTGAGACTCCTTCTTCCTGACCTCCTGAACAGACACACACAAAATTAGGCTATAATTTCATTTTAGCCCATAACTGTTTTTTTAGCCCACTTTAATATAGTTCTAGGGACATCAAGTTATATTCTCTTTGAGTGTAGGTTCTGACCTTCCTTGTTGAAGTAAAACGTTCGACTTCCAGAACACGCACTCTGATAGGGCAGCCCTTGAGATACGTCTGTACATCCGGCTCTTTGAATCCACGTGTGTGATAAATTGCAGAGAATGGAATGCTCACTAAAAAAAAGATCATAAAATCCCCATTAGCTTAATGGTGTTTTAAACAATCAGCAAAGACATAAAAGCCAAGAGACAGTGAAATACTTTAGAGCATTGTGTGTTTATTTTTACTACACCAGGTTTTATTTAAACCTCCATAAGGGAGCTTAAAGAAGTGATTCGACTTGAAGAGTTCAAGCACGAAGAATAACGTCTCCTCGGCCTGAAGCAGGAGCAGTGACTGGGCAGAAACCACTGTGGTTTCACAGATTAACATCACGCACCAGGCTAGTTATCCCTGCCATGTCCTCAACACGGATGTAAACACTCAGTGTTGAAGCACAGTCATGGAAAAAAGCAGGAAAAAGGAACCGTGCTGTCATGAAGCCAAGGGGTTTAAGTCTCCCTCCTCCTTAGCCTGCTGGGACTTTTGGAGCACCAGTGCCCCAGTCCTGCCTGGGCACAGTGGCACGTCTGGGAGCCCGATGTCCCTCCTATGCAGCCAGGCCTGCCCACTCTACTCTTACACAGTAGTGGAAATTGGAGAGGAGTGATGGCAGGTCATTTTTAGGACCATTTAAAAACCCTGAAATATACA